>OZ004663.1:4542002-5142002 GCA_963924505.1 Agonopterix alstromeriana | reverse complement strand
ACTTCAGCCAAACGGTCCGTTAGACACGCACTAAAATGTACTTAGATTAAACCAAGAAGGGGAAGTTGCGGTATGGTCGACGAAAAATGCATTTATGAGTAACAAAAAAAATATTTGTCTCATTTAATATCCATTTATGTTCCATATCTGTGTTTTGGTGTAAATAAAAGTATATTTCATTAATTCATTCATTTTGTGGGGTCTAGGGCTTCTCAATGTTTTATCCATATCTTAGGCAAGTTTGGGTCGAATGAAGTTCGCAGTGGACACAAGTTAAAATTGCAAATATGTTATGATTAATAACTAAAATAATTCAGTGGGCCTGGATAAGTCAACCAAATGAGACATTTAGGATTTTTTCGGCAGCCAACAAAGCCTATGTCTAGTAAAGTAAGACCGCTATTGCATCACTGGAAAAATAGACAGTGATGGATCTTATTTGGTTTGATCTAAGTCCAGGTACAAAGGGTTAATGAAGTCTTTAGACCATTCAATATAATAGTCTATTGTGTCGGTTAGTTTAATTTGCAATTTTGAAGAGTTTGGTTTTGGGGTGGTTTGGTCTTAGTCTAAGAACTCTTAGGACTAAAATATGTTTTTACCAAAACTGTTAGGGAAACATAGTTGACACAGACACGTAAGGTTGCTAAACTGTATAACATTCTTTAAAATATATTATAAAAGAATCTAGAAAGAAAAAATAAAATCTCATGAGGAAACAACGCTATATACGAGTTCCCTAATTTTCTGACGTGAAATATTACTTTGTAACTTGAAAACAAGATAAACGGTGATCCAATATTCTGATCAAGCAGTAGGTAGAGACGATAATATTCCGTTCAAACTGTGAAACGAAGAACTAGGTTTTTAAACTAATGTCTAATCAAATAGGTAGACTGCAAATTGATGTCTCCAGAACTACCGTAACGTTTCTCGTGTCTTTTGCAATATCTATTTACAATTTGTCCCGTATTCAAAAAATCTGTCAACATTGTCACTCTTGATTACAAAATCAATTGACTTAAGAATCATCAAAATCGGTCCACGCATTTGGTCTCTAGCGTGCCACAAAAGAAAAAACATACTTACATAAGCATAAGCATATGCTCACGACTATATTCCCCGAGGGGGTAGTCAGAGATATTCTGAAACCTCAGAACATCCACGTTTCACCAATATTACCGAAACTCTGTCCAGTGTAACGGGGGGAGAGCCCGTCGCCACTTGTAATGGACAGTGGGTACAATACATGCCTCGAAATTGAAACATGCAGGTTTCCTCACGATGTTTTCCTTCACCGAAAAGCCAGTGGTGTTACAAACCGTACATAAATACCGAACAACTCATTGGTACGAGTCGGCCTGGACGGGGATCGAACTATCGCCTCCTGCACGGCAGGCGAGGTTACTCGCCCCTGGACCACCACGGCTATCTTACTTACATAATAGGCTGATAAACACATTACCCTCCTTTGCTTCGCGCAGTCGGGTAAAATTGGTGGGTTTTATTTTTATATTTCATGAAAAAAATAGGGGGAGTCAAAGTGACCCCATTTCAAGTATGAGTATAAAGATGAGAGCGATGTTTACCTTTATTTTATTTCTCTAAATATAGTACCTACATACTTTCTAATAAAAAGTTAAGAGCACTTATATTTCTAAATTAATCAAAGTATCCCCAGTTTACGGTTATCGTTTATTAACCTAAAGAGGATAATATGTAAGAGTATTTTATGACTGTTAAATGTTACACTTATTACTATAAAGTTGTTCGTGAAATCATAGCATTTGATTAACTATAAGTACTATTACTTAAAGATGAACAAAATGAAAACTGAAAAAGATCATCTTGATCACATACCTAAGCGTGGTATCGGTACTGATTGATTAGTTTATTTTGGGAATGTTAAGAGTTGAACTTATCTACTTTATTATACCTAAACAAAACTGTAGAAAATAAATATCTACTGTAAACTTGAGCTAATAAAAACATACATATACCTACGATAGCGCGCCAGATGTTAAATTGTTATTTTATTGATTAAAATTTACTAAGTAATTATCATGTTAATATTAAAGTGTACTTTGTACATAACTTGTACTTAAAGACTAATTTGTAAAGAATGATTTAACGACACGTTCAGTTGTGAAACGACACGTGCGGTTGTAAAACGACACGTGCAGTTGTCAAACAACATGTGGAGTTGTGAAACGACACGTGCAGCTGTGAATCGACACGTGCAGTTGTGAATCGACACGTGCAGTTGTAAAACGACACGTGCAGCTGTGAAACGACACGTGCAGTTGTGAAACGACACGTGTAGTTGTGAAACGACACGTGTAGTTGTGAAACGACACGTGCAGTTGTGAAACGACACGTGCAGTTGTCAAACGACACGTGCAGTTGTCAAACGACACGTGTAGTTGTGAAACGACACTTGCAGTTGTAAAACGACACGTGCAGCTGTGAAACGACACGTGCAGTTGTGAAACGACACGTGCAGTTGTGAAACGACACGTGCAGTTGTGAAACGACACGTGCAGTTGTGAAACGACACGTGCAGTTGTGAAACGACACGTGCAGTTGTGAAACGACACGTGCAGTTGTGAAACGACACGTGCAGTTGTGAAACGACACGTGCAGTTGTGAAACGACACGTGCAGTTGTGAAACGACACGTGCAGTTGTGAAACGACACGTGCAGTTGTGAAACGACAAGTGCAGTTGTGAAACGACACCTTAATTGGTTTACTACGCAGCTGTGCCACAGAAAAACAATCACTGTGCAGTTGTGTCAGCACAAGGTAATTTGTAAGTGCATTATTACTTCAGACTTCGTACAGCGCACCAGTCTCTTCAAATTATTCAAATTGTTAAAAATAAAACCTTGCTGTATGAAATCCTGAATAAAAACCATGAAAGTGAATCGTGGGTTGATTGGCACCCGGAACCATCCTGAACCCAGAGTACCACCTATCTATATAAAACTGTACGACGTAATAAATTTCACAGAGATTATACAGGGTCTTCCTTTATAGGCTGACACATTTTTTAATGCGATGATCAGAACGTCAAACTGAACAACTTTCTCTACGGCACAAACATCGAAGTCGCGAAAAAAAAACTGCTGTTTCATACAAAACTGCAAAATTACTTGAGCCAAATGTATGGGACGGCAGATTTTTGATCCGCGATTTCGATGTTGGTCCTATAGTAAAAGTTATTCAGTTTGATGGTCTGATCATCCCCTTAAAAAGTGTCAGCATATTAAGAAGGACCGTGCACCAGAATCTAGCCTGGATTCGTATTATGATGACTAGATGACGAATAAGAATACTTAATAACGTGTACACAAATTCATGACTCGGGTACAAATATTGATGTTCGTCATACAAATACTTGCCCCTTACGGGACTCGAACCGGCGACCCTTGGCACAGCAGACACGTTCACTATCGACTGAGCTATCGAGCTGTCAAAGCAGAACGAACGCAATGAAATGAAAAACGGTCGAGTTTCAGTTTTACTTTAGCAATGGAGTTATTCGATTAATCCGTTGGCCAGCATCCGATTGACAATTCCATTCAAATGAAATGCCATAGTAGCATTCTTCTTTCGGACTTATACAAGGTGTTGCAAAAATACAAATAAACATTTAAGGGGGTGGTTCAGACCATCAAACTGAACAACTTTCACTATGGGACCAATACCGAAATCGCGAAATGAAAATCTGATGTTCCATACAAAACTACAAATCTACTCGAGCTAAATGTATGAGACAGCTTCGTGATTTTGAAGTTGGTCCCATAGTGAAAGTTGTTCAATTTGATGGTCTAAATAACCCCCTTAAAGTTTTAAATGTAAATTTTTACTTTTGTAACACCTTGTATATATAGTACTAAATTAACAATCATAAAACATAAAAATAGTCTTCTTAATATAATTTATATCTCTTTGGCTCAATCCGTCATAACTTACTGCATTCCCGTATGGGGAAGTGCCTTAAAAACTAAGTTTATAGAAGTGGAAAGGGCACAAAGATCCCTTCTCAAGGTTATGTACTTTAAACCCTTCCGGTTCCCCACAGAGGAGTTATTTCTATCCTGTGAATTACTGACTGTAAGAAAGCTGTATGTCATTCACACTATTTTAAAAAACACAAATCTTTAAAATATGATCCTCGTTTATTAAGCAAAAGAAGAAAAGATATTGTACCTTACAACCAAAATACAAGAACTGCATTTGCTAGTCAAAGTTACAGTAAACTATCTATTTATTTATACAATAACATAAATAAAAAGCTAAACATATATTCAATGAATCATCATAAATGCAATCACACAATCACGGAATGGCTAAAAACTTTAAAATACAATGAAGTGGAAGAATTACTTAAATACAAAGTATAATAAAATTACATAAGTATATTTACACACACAGAAACACACAGACACACACACACACCCACTCACACACATTAACACACACAACTTTTTGTAACTCATAGCTACTCAAAAGATGGTTCCTGCGATGTCTTTGTATTAGATTTAAGGAAACTGAAATAAACTTTTTTCATTAATTTTTTTGTATATTAGTTTATTAGTGTCGACGGTGCCAGCGAAAATTTTGCACCCAACCACGTCTTTATACTACTCTGTATGTCCATTTAAAATTTTTTGTTTTCTAGCTCCACGTCGAACCCGCATCCGGGCATCCGGCTTTACCGGACCGTCCCACAATCAGATGATTGATTAACCGGCTGAGTAGCCATGTCATGTTGTATGATAAGCAGAGCCATAGCCGACCTGATCCTTAAATTTGTGTGGATAATTGCAGAGGCTGCCAACCTTTTTCAAATTAAAATTTGTTATGAGGTGTCAGTAATAAAAATCTACAGTATTCAGTAGTTTTTCAAAACAACTACATTGTTTATTGAGATTGGAAAAAGTTAACGGAACAGCAGTTTTTTTTTTAGTTCTCATAGTTAGTTGGTCCAATAGAAAAAGTTGTTGATATTTATACTCTACATACTTTTACTCCTTTGAGTTTTCAGGAAAGGTCTTCTTACACCCTGTATTGTATTAGTTTATAGACGTTGGGATAGGCTATTATGATGTTAGCGGGGGGCGGGTGGTGTAGCGAGGAAGGGAAGCGCTCACCGCTCAAACGCCAATTATACAGGGTATTAGGGTAAACAGTTGCATTACTTTAAGGGATGATTGTACGCATGATACTGAATAACTTTCCCTAAGAAACCTATCGACTCTCACACAAACATGCGATCATTTTGATTACATTTAGTATGAGAAGTCCAACATTTTTTTACTAATTTCCTATAGGTTTCTTGGGAAAAATTGATCAGTATCACGGTTAAAATCATCCCTTAAAGTAATGCAACTGTTTACCCTAACATCCTAGATACAGGGTCCAACTTAATATGCTGACACTTTTTTAAGGGAATGATCAGACCATCAAACTGAACCACTTTCTCTATGGGACCAACATCGAAATCGCGAAAAAAAAATCAACTGCTCCATACAAAAGTGCAAACCTACTCGAGCCAAATGTACGGGACAGTTGATTTTTTTTTCGCGATTTCGATGTTGGTCCCACAGAGAAAGTTATTTAGATTGATGGTCTGACCATCCCCTTAAAAAAGTATCAGTATATTATTAAGTTGGATATAGGCTTATATATGCATATAGGCTCACTGTCAAAATCTGTCGCAGCACGCGCACGGACTTGTCCGACTATAGTCCGAGAATAAGGACTATAGCATAGCTATTCCTTTAATAGACTACCTATCTAAGCTCTATAGTCTATTCTACCCACCTCACTGACTATAGAGTTCTAAGAAGTTTCTCAATAATCCCTCTGCAAGGTTACCTCTCCATGCATTAAGAGGATAGGCGGGCTGAAATGCTAATTTGGAGAATAGACTTTTCCGACTGTATACATATTTGTCCAATCCGCCCCACCCATACACCCCACCAACTAGAGTGCGAAAGAGACAACTGCAGCTCGGCCCAATTTTATCTACATAAAATCGACGAAAACAGCATTTCGTATTCCCCTGTTTTCTCCTCCAAAACTAAATCGATTTTAATCATTCTTTCAAGAATAATATGAGAAAGACTTTGTCAAATTTTTTTGCTGGATGTCTGAAAACGGGCGGTAAAATTGGTTATTTTCGAAGGTCCTTAGGTAATACAGTAATTAATTAATGCAGAAAAGCAAAACATAGGGACATAGCAGAGGTAACATATTGTATGGTAAAAAATGTTTTGCTCTAGTGACATTATCCAGGGAGGAAACAGGGGAATACGTTTGTATGGAAAAAACGGTACTCGCCTATCCTCTTAAGTTGTTCCATATTGTTCCTTTGGACAAGACTTGTATAACAGCCCAAAGTTTTTAATTGAATCACTTATATCGTGCTATCAATCTCCAGAGACTAGTTTAACTAACCGTAGTTTAATTGCGGGTTAGATTAAGTAACCACCCCTTATGATGCCATTAGAACTAACAAGAGACGAGTGGACCTTTCTGAGACAAAAGAAAGCTTTTACGCTAAAGGTTTTAGAAAAACATCAAAATTTTACCCTTCTTTTCTCGGTCGTAATCTTGTTAATCTTTTATTCATAGTTTGCACAGACCCTATTAATGAACTTGGGTGAGGTGCTATCTAAGATATTTGCTAGCTCCGCTTCTTAAAAAAGTTCGCAATCGGTTTTAAATGGTTTTTATTCCTTTCGATTACTTTTTGTGTAAGAAAGTTTAGGTGAATGTAGTATTTTGTCGAGCTTAAAATGTCAGTCATAAATCATTACTTTCTTTATTGAGCTGCCATAAAATGTTGGGAACTTTTGCAAGGGAATCAATTAATTGGTTTTATTTTATACCAACTTGGAATATACTTGAAATAGCGCTTACAAAAAGAGTACCTATGTAGATTCTTCGTATCACAATTTTGATCTATACAGGGTGTAAGGAAAAGTATTATTAACCTTTAACCCACATACTGTACCCATCAAACTGAACAACTTTTACTATGGCAGCAAGCCATTCAGAACAAAAAAAAATCTGCTGGCCCATATGAATCGATTAGCCCCAATAGTAAAAGTTGTTCACTTTGATGGGTAGATTATGTGGTTTAAAGGTCAATGACACTTTTCCTTACATCCTGTATAGGGTCCTTCTCAACGTGCTGACGGTTTTTAATGGGATACCAGACCATTAAATTGAACAACTTTCTCTATGGGATAAAACTTGAAATCGCGGCAAAAAAGTCCGCTGTTCCATAACAACTCTGTAATCCTACCCTATACTAAATGTATAGGACTGATGATTTTATTCGCGCTTTCGAGGTAGGTACCATAGAGAAAGTTGTTCAGTTTGATGGTCTGATCATCCTCTCAAAAACCGTCAGCATATTAAGTAGGTCCCTGTCTGTATACTTTCGCATGTAATGACATGGAACACAGGACTATTATAGGCTTTAGTCAAACTATTGAGATTACTAAAATTTTAAGGAAAATTAATTCAACATCTCATTCGTTCCAAAATACAAAACGATTGACTTTGCAACAACTATAGTTGGAAGATATCACTTAAACAAATAAAAACGTAACAAATAAATTATTTATTAATTAAATGCATAACAAAGAACAAACTTCAAATCTGCAACGCGCTTCGTAAAAATGGCAAAATGTCTGTATCTATAACAACAACAATAATATGCAACTAAAATAATATTTTAACGAGTTCTTACCGCAACGTTTAATTATTAGAGTTCCCGATATTTCGGCAGTGTACCTTCAACTGCCATGACGGGATGAATCCGGGATGATACGACCCTTGAGTGATTATGATAGTAACTCGAATAATTTAAATAGATCGAGAAGAAAAAACGTTAAAATACGTTTCTCGTATGTGGACGCGTGAGTATTCCGATCCGGAATTCCAAATCAGAATTGTGATTTTGTGTAGGATTTAATGCCTTCGTAATTTCGAACGGAATACTGCGCTTCTAGCATGATTTCACTTCTTGCGCGCGACTCTCGCTCTCCGAAAAGCGCGGGAGCAGGCTATAATCTAATGAACAAAGGCGCATCGCGCGCGTGTAGAGAAATGATACTAGATGTGGTGGATGGGGAAAATCCATACGAAGTCATAAATCTGATTCGGAATTTCGTATGTGGCAGGCGTAATTGTATGTAACTAGGAGTTTATACAGGAAGATTTTTCACAAATTGCTATAAAAATTAATGTTGCCATATATTTATGTAATCTACATACGTGATCTCATATAAAACGGCAGAATCGACGGATACATTATCAGTCATTCGTTACAAGCGAGTGGCAGAATGAAATATTTCACAGTATTTCACCCATTCAGAAAAAGAAAAAAAGGCAAAAGAATTTCATTTAGTTTCACCATTTTGATTTTATATCCGTTTCTGTTGTATTTATAAGGTTTATCCTTTTGGAAAGGTTCGTACATGCATAAACTCGTGACCATAATCGCTTACGAAATAGTCAGAAACCTTGATTAAAAGCAATGAAAATACAGTTGATAGGTTGAAACGTTAGTATATCGACGTTTTCAGAACGGAATGACGTGCCAAGTGGAAAGAGGTGGCTAGCCTTTGGCCCACAAAACTTAGGGGGGCCTTTCCACCAGAGTTGTGCGGCAGGAAGTTGAGCTATGTGAGGATGCTTAGCGGAGCAGTCAAACTATGTGACTTTTCCACCAAAGCTGTGCGAAGAAGATGAGCTGTAAGAGGATGAGATGACACAGACTAGCTATGCCTCTGACCATGTTGACCGAGATGTTCATGCTAACCGAGTTGACCATGTTGACCGAGTTGTTCATGTTATCCGAGCTGTTCACGTTGACTGAGTTGAAGTAATGGTATTTTGCAGTTACGTGTATCGCAGAATTCAGTATCTAGTGCATCGAAGTCTAGTGGGTTCGCAGTGACGGTCTTTCGTTGTAACGTACATCGCAATCTTGTAGCATCATGTTAGCATTCATCGATGGTTTGTGTATCGTGATCCGGTATTAAATTCCTCGCACGCATCCGTCGCTCGCTTCTCGAGCACACATTGTATGTACCAAACCTCGCTCTGCTAAGCCCTTTCCGTCAGAGCTACGTTGTGCGAAGCTAAGAAAATGAAGTATCGGAAGATTTTTTCCTCACTCACAGCTTAGCGGTCTTCGATCAGCTTTATTAGAAAGACACCCTTAGAAACCTTATCCCTCAGTCGCCTCTTACATACATTTTTAACATTTTCAAAGTACCTAAATGTGAAAATCTTTTAATGATGGCTGTACTGTAGTTACGAACAATTTAATTTAGTACTAATAATGATATTTCAGAATCTGATTCTTTATTTCCTATCTCGGGTTTTTATTTCAGGATACTACAGTGCTTTATTATCTTTTACAATACCTTTTATAGGTACGTTTTACTAGCTTGCACAGTGTTAATAGTTTCTTCAGCCGTATATTTTATACGCTATAACTCAAGAGGTAAGTCTTCTTGCAAGTTTATTCTTAGGTCAGATTAAAGTTGATACTCTTGAAGTTAGAAAATTGTCACGAAATACCTATAGCATTTAGCAAATAAAATAAAATAAATTATTTAAAGAAAAACTGCGTTGAAATCGGTCTATTTTACCAATAGCTTTTAGCAAATACTATAAACATGATTTAAAGAAAAACTGACCAGATAGACACAGACGGATGAACGAATGAAACGATGAAGGAAGGACGAATACACATAGTAACGCTCCTGTTTTTGCATCGGGCAGGGCTGGCAATACTGATTCTGAATTCGAGAGTTGGTTTTGGAAAAACCTATATATTTATAAAAACCTACTACTTACCTACGTCATTGATACCGAAAGAAATTGATACCTAAGTACATTGTTTATGAATTAATAAAATGGCTTATAACCAATCGTCCTATTTCTCGTGGTTGTTTGTTTTTCCTGAGACTTAACGTTTGCCTGTGACTTCATGTTTATTTTGATTAGCATCAACTGGGATGGAAGGATTTATTTCGAGAGAAGGATTATTAAAATCGGTCTAATAGATACTGGGTTCACCTCGGACACAATCTTTTTTTTAAATATTTATATCATTATGTAAAATTGTTAAAAGAAGTTAGCCTAATACTTGCTTCTAAACATTAGATAAAAAAAAGGTTTGACCTATTTCACCTGAATGAAAGTACATATATTATTGTGTTTTAATGATTTTTAAAAGTCTGTTATACATAGGTAAATCTTTTGAAAAAGTGCTTCGAAAATTTTCATTTATCTTTTTAACGTAAATTTTTTCATCCTATTCCTTTCATGGTCATTTCATACATCACTAATAAACTACCAATGTAGCTGTAAATAAACAAAGTAAAACCAAATACTTACCTTTAGTAAAAACGTAAGAAAACAGCCTTTCAAAAGCTTCAAGTCATTTGAAGCCTGAAATAGTAACAAATCTGGTAGAACATCGTTTATATTCCGTTTTACGTAACAAGTCTTTCGTCAAAATTCTTAAGCCTGCGTAACAAAGTCGAGAATAGCCTGATTCAGTTGCCTTGCCACTTGGAATAGAGTTTAGTCGCATCATTTCCTCCGGCAACGACATGAACCAAGTGACATGTGTGGCTGATTTATAGCATCGACCAAGGGGCTTGGTATTAACATACTTGCTACAAGTATGCCTTTAATAAAACCTTATAATTACATAATATTCAAAGTTTTATCAAAAGAAAACAAAGCCTGAATAACATTAAATAAATTTGAAACTGCTTTTGAGTTTTCATATAAACCGACCGAGCGTAGCATATGCTCACGACTATATTCCCCGAGGGGGTAGTCAGAGATATTCTGAAACCTCAGAACATCCACGTTTCACCAGTAGTACCGAAACTCTGTCCAGTGTGACGGGGGGTGAGCCCGTCGCCACTTATAATGGACAGTGGGTACACAATACATGCCTCGAAATTGTAGCATGTAGGTTTCCTCACGATGTTTTCCTTCACCGAAAAGCCAGTGGTGTTACAAATTATCGTACATAAATTCCGAAAAACTCATTGGTACGAGTCGGCCTGGACGAGGATCGAACCATCGCCTCCTGCACGGCAGGCAAGGTTACTTGCCACTGGACCACCATGGCTTCTGACCGACCGAGTCAATACTTATTCTTAAAATTGTTATTATGTTTGTAAATGAAGTAAAGGACTCGTGCGTCAATCATGTCGAACAGATTAACGATAAATTGTGTTCGACGAACTTCGACCATTTATTTTACTGAAGTGGCGCCTAGTTTTAAGGGAATATAATTCGGAGCGCGCTCCATACAAACGAAGTCTGGTGATATTTTCAATACTAACCAATTAAAGTCAATGATATTTTTCAGAAATAATCTAGAAACATATCTCTTTGTTTTTATGAAATTAGATTTTAGTTAAAATGCGCAAATGCGCGCTGCATACAGACGAAACCTGTAGGCCTGCCATGAGTTTTCACTGTACGTTACTTTAGTTGCGTCGCCAATTTTGTTTAGAATTTCGTACAGCGCTCCCAGTGGTTACGTTGAGAACTAATTTCTGCCATACGAATTGGTGACGTAACTACAGTAGTAACGTACAGTGAAAACTCATGGTAGGCCTACAGGTTTCTCTTGTATGCAGCGCGCATTTACGCATTCGGAATAAACTTCTCTTAAGTATAACGAAGCGTACAACTAGGATAGACCTCATCATAATATTAAAGATCTGGTTCTGTTTTGGTGTGCAATAAAGTATAATTGAATTGAATTGAAAGATTTCTCAATGATGAAAACCCAAACGGATCAAAAAGTTCTGCTCCAACTACTCAAAGTAAGTAAGTTATAGCCTGTAGAATCCCACTGCAGGGCAAAGGCCTTCTCTTACGAATAAGGGTGAGAGGGCTCCGAAAGCTAGAAAAAAAAGCTAAGCTATCTTATAGAATATACCTACCTTCTTGTATATGTTCTAAACATTCCACTTTTAAGAATTGTCGGCAGGATATCACAGTCGGTAGTGATCCTGCCTGCTATGCCGAGGGTCGCGGGTTCGAATTCCGTAAGGGACAAATATTTGTATGATGAATATGAATATTTGTACCCGAGTCATGAACGTTTGTATTCTATATATGATATATGTATTCTATATCGTTGTCTAGTCATCATAAATACAAGTCCAGGCTAGATTCTTTCAATGTGACTCGATAATTTGTGCAACAGTGTCCAAGATATATATTTGTATCTAAAAATATCTAAATCACTGTAGAGGTTTTTTTTTCATTTTCGAATTAGTATGTTTAAACCTGTAAAAACCTATAGAACTATTTCATAAAAATAGCTTTAAGGTTTTTTTAGTAAGTTGGAGTAGCACTTTTGATTGAGTATTCTTAAATATTGCGATGACGAAATCATAAATACTGAATGATAAAATGACCCTTAAGTACCTACTGTACTGGTGAAATGTCTCCGGAGATACAGTGGTTCAGCTAAAATTGCAAACCACAGGACTTGAAAGCTAACTACGTTGGTTCTGTTGTCTCAGAGGCTCGCTCCCGCGGTTAACTAAAGGAAATAATTGGGACTAGGCCGGTTGGAAAATAATTCAGTAACGTCGCGGTTTTTCCGCTCTGAATAAATTTATGATGAGTCGAATTCGATGCCTATTGAGAGAAATGGATGGATATAGAGAGGTGTGGAAGGGTTTGAGGGAGATATGTGCCCAGGGCTGCAATCGCGGTAAATAATCGGTGATTGAATCGTGATTGGACTACGCACGAACCATAAATGTTGACACATTTGGTATTGCGCTAATCGCGGTACTGCTCTTGACAGCCGTTGCAGCCGTTTTCACAGATCGCTCAGACGTTAAGGCTGTCAGTTACATAGAGTTTAGCGCGATGCGAAATTCAGCACAGTTGAATGGTAATTGGATTGCAATGTGATTAGAACTGAAATTGGATAAGAATAGAATTTCGAACTTCTTTAGACTTAGCGTAATCGGGCTCCAGTAGTGGGGCGGAACAAGTAAAATAAAAAAAACTATTTTCATCAGCTACCCTCGATCAATTCAAAGTAAAATGAAAGGATGGGCAATTACGCGATAAGAACAATAACGCGCCAGAGCGCCTGTTTTCTGTACTTCTACTAAATTCGCTTCGGGCCTTAAGGGTCCAACTTAATATGCTGACACTTTTTAAGGGGATGATCAGACCGTTAAACTGAACAACTTTCTCTATGGGACCAACATCAAAATCACGAAAAAAAAATCTGCTCTTCCATACAAAACTGCAAACTTACTCGAGCCAAATGTATGGGACAGCTGTTTATTTTTTTCGCGATTTCGATGTTGGTCCCATAGAGAAAGTTGTTCAGTTTGATGGTCTGATCATCCTCTTAAAAAACTGTCAGCATATTAAGTTGGACCCTGTATACATTCATTTTAATTTGATCGAAGCCTATGACTGGAAGATAGTATGTAAATAAGAAATAAATAATGCTCTCACAAGTTGTTCTGATTCCAAACTGAAGCTGCAAGGTTTTTGTTATGGAATCCAGCCACCAACACAGATGTGCATATAATATTCATAACCTAACTGGGATCCGAACCCAGAACATCTGTAACATTAATCATTATAAACTGGACCAGTCCATCTCATCAATTCCATCTGACAGCAGTATTGCTTATGATAAATCATCGATTTTCTTTCCTTTTCGGATTTCTATCAGATGAATTGTATACCAGAAGTTACACCTCTACTCCAGACAGAATTGAAATAATCTGAAAGCTAGACAGATAACAGTGTATAAACAACATACGTGCTTCAATATCATATTTCATTTATATCAAAGATCTACTCTTTAGCGTAGAACCAGCCCCTGTCCAATGCATACAAATCATTTATACAATGCTCGTAAAATATTGTTCTGTTTTTGTTTGCATAAAGATGTGCAGGTTTCTATATTTTCCTTCATTTACGTCTCCAGCATACAAGAGTAGGACATGAACATGATTTATATTTAAAGTCCGGCCGCTGAAAGATTGCGTTTGACAGTTACCATAAAATTGTAAAAAACTGAATGAAAACTATAAATGCCGATCATTATTTAGTAGCTTTTTGAACTTAAAAGGGCAGCTAGTGCCCTGTGTACTAGAGTGAGCACAGGTAAACAATATTTTCATTCAGTTTTTTACAAATTTATGGTAACTGTCAAACGCAATCTTTCAGCGGCCGGACTTTAATAGACTATAATAGTCTATTAAATATAAATCGTGTTTTTTTTTTTTACTTGATATACCTACTATCAAACAAATGGACAAAGGAATCAACTTGAATATAAGGTGTTACAAAAATACAAATAAACATTTAAGGTTTAAGACCATCAAACTGAACAACTTTCACTATGGGACCAATAACGAAATCGCAAAAATAAAATTAGATGTTCCATGTTAAACTACAAATCTACTCGAGCTAAATTTATGAGATAGCTGATTTTATTTTCCGCGATTTCGATGTTGGTCCCATAGTGAAAGTTGTTCAGTTTGATGGTCTAAACCACCCCTTAAAAGGTTTAAATGTTTGTTTTTACTTTTGTAACACCTTGTAAAGAGAGAGTGTATCTGAAATAAGTCCTTCAGTGGAACAGTTACAAGAATATTGGTCATTCAGATACGAAAGGTAATGTTTAATCAGTGTTGTGTAAAATTGGTAAAAGCCTGATGATTATACAATATACCATTGGGTCCAGTGCAAGACGAAGATCTACTTCTCCCGATGAAGAAAATCATACTCAACCAAGCGCTCCCAGTGCTAATTCGTTTTTACTGAGGTTTTCATAAATCTTTCCAGGAATTTAAGGTGCATTATGGCCGAAATTGAGAGACTATAAAAACGAGCACTTGCAATATACAGGGTCCTTCTTAATATGCTGACACTTTTTCAAGGGGATGCCCAGATCATCATACTGAACAACTTTCTCTATGGGACCAACATCTAAAATGCGAAAAAAAAACAGCTTTCCCACACATTTGGCTCGAGTTGGTTTGCAGTTTTGTATAGAACAGCTGTTTTTTTTTTCGCGATTTCGATGTTGGTTCTATAAAGAAAGTTGTTCAGTTTGATGGTCTGATCATCCGCATAAAAAAGTGTCAGCATATTAAGAAGGACCCTGTATGACACTTCTAGCATTCAAGTATTTCCCTACTCACTATATGCCTACTTATAACGTTCGAGGATTTTTCTGGGTTTTAGTTGATTGTATTGTCTTCGTCGATAATGTTAACATTAAAAAATATTACCGAACGCTTAAAGCAGTACTTAAATATTTACTGAACAGACCTAATTCAAATACAACTCATGGAAAATCAAGCTGTGAACCTGGTATTGATAGAAAAACGTGCCAGTTGGCACGAAAGGCAGAGTGCACTACTTGGAACTAAACGTATGTGAGATAACGTTTTACCTACATTTCTACCTATGTCAGAAACACTCTGGGAGTTCGCTTCGTTGTGTCAGAACTAGGATTCTGCCTGGGGGATATGGCGCGTAAATTCTCGTTCGATCTAAGACCAAGTTCATGTCGAACATAGCAAAATAATTGACAGGGCGTTCAACGAAATATATTATGTGGAATCCCTCGGAATATCTGCTACCTACTTGTAGGAAAAGTAGGTACATATTCGGTATCGTGGTGCAACACGGTAACCAGCTTATCGAAGACAATGAGCCGATTGAACATTTTCCAGAAAGTCGTTTAAAATGTGCGAATGCGAAATAAGTTTATTATACAACGTGTTAATGAATAAGCGCAAAACCTCATACACCCCAAATGATTTACAACAAAATAATTCGATTGAAACAATAATTTCATTATTTTGATAGTTAAAATATTAAGTTATTCACATTTGATTATGATTTGTTATCATTTCAGCAATGAATGAAAGTGCTAATGTGCTCTGGGATACATTTTAAGAATCTAGTTTTGGTAGTAAGTAGGGTGAGCGTCCCCATGCAGTGGGTTGAGATCACGAACAGTTTATTTTAAATTTTACAAACAAATTATTTAATATTTTGAAGAAAAAAAAAACTATGTTGAAAACACGATAATTCGATTCTGTTCTCGATTCCAAACAAACTACTTTCTAGTTTTGCGCGAATTCATTAACACGTTGTATATAGGGTCCTTCTTAATATGCTGACACTTTTTTAAGGGGATGATCAGACCATCAAACTGAACAAATTTCTCTAAGGCACGAGCATCGAAATCGCGAAAAAAAAATCTGCTCTTCCATACAAAACTGCAAATCTACTTGAGCTAAATGTATGGGACAACGGATTTTTTTTTCGCAATTTTGATGTTGGTGCCATAGAGAAAGTTGTTCAGTTAAATGGTCTGCATCCCCTTAAAAAACTGTCAGCATATTAAGAAGGACCCTGTATATTATAGATTTAAGTAAAAATGTAAATTCTGTTGCTTTTCTGCTACAAGAAAAATAATCCACTTATCATAAAATGAGCATTTTAATTGTGCATCCACTTATCTACATAATTTACGTGTACATACGATATGTATGTTAAATATGCATTGATCCGATTTGTGCGTAGGTTCGTACAAGACTTGCTTCCAGGTATTTCGTTTCGATTAAATCTAGCAATCCCGGGAGGTTTAGAATGCGAGCAAAACCAAAATTACATTGTCAACTTGTACGTTTTATGTTGTGATAAATTGAAGTGGGTACATTTAAGATATTTATCAACAAAAAACTAACTCAAAATTCCAATCTTGAGGCAATGATTTTCTACATTAGGTGCCTAGATGCTTTTTATTTTGGGGTTCGTATTTATGAAAAAAAAATCCGACTTCAGTTGTTTCTGGTATTCTGGTAAATATGTATAAATTACTGGCTTTTCGGTGAAGGAAAACATTGTGAGGAAACCTGCATGCTTTAATTTCGAGACATGTATTGTACCCACTGTCCATTACAAGTAGCGACGGGCTAACTCCCCGACACACTGGACAGAGTTTCGGTACTACCAGTGAAACGTGGATGTTCTGAGTTTTCAGAATATCTCGGACTACCCCCTCAGGGAATATAGTCGTGAGCATATGCTATATGCTTTGTATTAAATAATATAAAATATGATAACAACCTGAAATACCAGGCGTACAGAAGCGAAATAAAATCGTTATTGTATAATTATGATTGGTTGTATGTGTTGGTAAGTAAAGGAAATGAATGTAGTTAATTTTAGATTAAAAGACTAATAAACTACTAAATGCATACTCCTTTTTTTTGCCATTTGTTTTTTTCACTATACCATAGTGATATTCAGTTTGATGGTCTAAACCACCCCTTAAACAGGGATGCCAGATTGTATAATTGGATACAAAAACTGTATAATTAGGTATCTTTTTGTATCCTCTTTTTATCCTGGACTCTCATGTGATATAAAACCAAACTAATAATTTGTTGAACTGAAAAACTGTAGTTGGAAAATCACAGAAGAGTAACATAAAAGCCGCTACACTCTGTCACATTACGATTAAATCTAGCGAGAACGCTATACTTTCGTAAAATGTTTGAAGTTCTCTCCCGGTTCAACTGAGACCCAAATAAATGCTATAAAGTTGATGAAAAAATACCTGTTGTGAATTAAAAAATCGACTAAAGTTCAAATAATCAGAAATAACAGTTTGATTTGTGTCGGAGTTTTTTGCACCATTATGTATCTTGCGAGTCAATTTTGTATAATTTCAGGGACATGGCTGGAAAATTCCAAAAAATCTACTGGCAGCCCTGCCCTGAAATATTACTAGGGTATTTTGTAACACCCTGATGTATAAGATATCATTTGTTATTAAGTATTGCTATTTCAGTAAATCGAGATCACGTCAATATTTATCTATCAGATACAATATAGGTACATACCTGTACTGGTTTGGTTCCCATCCACTCTGACACCCACTCCCTTTCCCTGTCATTCCTCCAACCTACAAATATACCAACTGATATCTATATGAACAGGAGATTTCTGAGAAAAGTTATACATATAGCTCGGCCTCAATATACTGATCAAACAGTAGGTAGCGATCATCAATGTAATAAATATTAAATGCTTTGCATGCATGGTTTCTGAAAATTGTCATACTTACACAAATCTGGAGGCAGTACAATACTGGGATAGAACATAACGATCATTTATTTCTGAAAATTTCAGATTGTTTTAACTTTTTACTACATATGTTCATTCTGAAGGTACTAAAAAAATGTATTTTTTTTTTGTTCTATTTTGTTATTTATAATACTCATAATGAATTCACCAGCGCACTCTGTGTTTTATACAGGGTGTTACAAAAATACCCCTAAAGAAAAAAGGGTGTTAAAGGGTCTCTTGTAAAGAGTCTATTGCCAATGTATGACAACCGTAGTATAATATTATTATTTACCGAAAAAAAAATTATCGATAATAAAATAATAAAATAGTAATCGTTGAAGCACAGCACTATTTTACGGACTGCCGGTAGTTCAAAGACTAAACGGCAGTAGATACGTCCTAAGGTCACCGCGATGTCACTACCTATCTTCTAAGTACTTAATTTAAAAGATGATTTTTCTCTAAGTTATCTTTATTACTAAAGCTAACATTAATATTAAGACCTATTTAATGTAAAAAAAATACAATCAAAATAGATTGACAAAAATATTTAAATTATTGGTACAAAAATAACAAATTTAGAATAATTTCAATAAAGTATTCATATTTGTCATCATGTAAGATAATTTAAGCGTCTTACAATTCGTTTTTATCGACAAAGAAAGCTTCTTAGTCTCTTACTATTTAGGTACAAATGACTTACAAACACTACCCTTCTGAAAATATAGTCTATGTTTCAAATGTCACACTAGAGTTGGGATTTGTTTATAATTGGTTTCGATGACGGATTTTATTTTTTTTGGTTAATTATGTAACACCCTGTATTTCCACATGCATGAGTGATAGAAGAAATAGCTTTTGTTGAGACGAAATTAGTAGTACCTAATAAATAAATAACGCTCATAGGCACATACGTTATAATGATCCCAAGTAAGCTACTATGCATTTTGTTATGGAAAGTATACAACAACGGCACAAACATATAACATCCATGAACAAACTGGGATTCGAAACCAGGTCCCATCACTCAGGTAATCTTTACACCAGCAGCAGTATTTTCATGTTTGGTTTAATAAATAACATTTACAGATTTTCTGTTTACATCTTAAGATTAATAAGGCTTAGTGTCGATACTGCTTGGTATGTTACGGGGCACGCCCGAGCTCACATTCGTATTTGATTGATAGTGATGGCATTATTTCCGTTCAGTAATTGCATCGCAATCTGTCACTAACTCACGGGAGCAAACAGCTATCTCGATTAGTGCTCTGTTTGGACACCTTGTTTATACAAATACCGTGCTAAGGCTGATTGTCCCGCGTTTCTTATTCCATCACATTAAGGAGGGTAAGGGGAGAGTGCTGAATTTAGCGGACACTCATGCACTTAAAAATGTACTCCATTCCTGAAAGCTTTTGAAAATAAAAGTTGTTGGCAACACCAAAATAAAATGAAGTAAATAAAAAAGTTGTATTTCCGTTTCCGTTTTCCATATTGGTACTGTGCTTGTGCGTGTAACTAACTCTGGTGTAAAAATCTCTAAAATAAATATCCAGTGCTGCAAACAAGACTTTCCTTTACATCGATCTACTCCTGCCACCAGAAAAACTACAGTCCACTTAAACCTCTCCAGCGGAGCCGAATAAAACATCGGTAGGCCGCGTTCCCTACAAAAGTTACTTAATAAATAATAAACTTAGTAGTCTTCTTCTTCTTATCGTATGAGCAGCAAGCACTGGTGTCAGAGTTTTTTCAGACCGCTTTTCAGCCTCTAACGTGGTTTTTATGTAACGACTACTACCACGAGAGATAGCCAACGGTATGACGTGCCACCCGAAGCACAGAATCATTTTTCTTTACAGACAATCAGGTGATTCGGCCTGCAATGTCCTAACCAACTGGGGAAAAATGCACAAAGTGACATATCACTAGGTGTCCCCCGTGGGAACTTCCCACGACCTCCGTGTCAAGCCCAATGCTGTTAACCATTAGACCACGGAGGCAGATGCTCGTAGTCAAAATCGGTTGTGAGCTGCCTGTTTACACGAGCTGTTTGAGGCAGCGAGGATCTAAGAGCTCATCTCGATTCTCACCGATTCCCGCGTCCGAATCCACCGCACAGTCTCAGCAAGGCCTTGGGCACCGCCCCATGTCAAGGTCCATACCCCTTCTGGGTTCATTCATTAGTTCGATGGCGCTTCAACGACCAGCCCCTCTTGTATGATTTCTCAACTTGCGCGTGATCACTTTTTTCATATCATTTGTGGCAAGCGCAACATTCTCTGAAAAACGCGGTAAGACGTCATTTTCTCTGCAGCGAAGGCGTATATTGTGCGCTTGTATAGAAATCATACTAGAGAGGCAGGTGTCGTCCCTACATTATCCGTAGCATCAACATATGCTCGCTGTAATTTTGAAAAGTTTCTATTTGCTGCTTTCGACATAAATCCTGGCAGCAAGCTTAAATCAAAGTAAAAATTTTACTTTGATCTAAGCTTGCTGCCAGGATTTATCTCTCGCTCGCTGCCACACAGGACGTATCTTCTCAGTTTTTTGACGATTTGAGTTAGGACCATCACTGACTTCCTGACGGTTTTTTATGTTTTCTGTGTGTTTGTAATTCTGTGTGTAGATTAGTTCTAAAGATATGGATATTAAAATAATGCAGAAAAATTATTTTCTATGGTAAGTAGGTATCAATGTATGGGTTCTAGCTAGTTGAAAAATAAAAATGTGTTGTGTTTTTTTATCTGTTTCATCCCACTGCTGGGCAAAGGCCTGCCTTTTAATCTTCCAACCATCTCTGTCCTGGGCAAGCTCTGGCCACTTGTCAGATCATCCCACCACCTCTTCTTAGGACGACCTGGACGCCGACGACCATTTTCTTGGATCTAGGGCGTAATAAAACTCAAATATGTTATAGGCTTTGATTATATTAAAATAGGAAGATAGGTGACGTTCTTCTTCCATTTTTCGAGTGTGTAATACACTCGAAAATTGGACCTGCTTTTCATGTATCTTACGAGTGAAAAGTAATGCCGTGTGATTTGTTTTTTCTTTTTGAATGATTTGTACAACGAGTAAAAGCACACGAAGGCACACTCCATACCAGAAAATAACAAAAGTAACTCAATCACGATATGCCGCTCGAAAATTAGGCGACGGGGGCTCAATTTATGCGGTAAATACGCTGTAGGCCAGTCACCTATCCTCCTGTTTTAATTTAAAGGTAGTCTTGTGAGCGACGGGGAGTAATATTTTTGAAAATCACACGTTCAAATAAGCAGTAGAAAATGATAACATTAATATGGAGATTATGCATCATTCGATCATGATTTTGAAAATGTGAGATTCAAAAATAGCACTTATACTCTGTTAGATTCAGGGAAGGCAGGTTAACGTGTGTTCACCGTTTGTTTACAATGGCAGATGAGAGCGGCCGCGACACAACATGTGACGTCATTGCGTATTGTCAACGCTCTAATGATGCGTTCATAGTTTAATTAACCCAATTTGCGTTGATTAACGTTTGTGCTGTAAAATTGTTTGACATTGACAATTGAAGGTTTCGATTTGATGTTGTAGTTCGATAGTAAATTATTTAATGGTGGTAGGTATGCTGTAACTGTTAACTACTTTAGTATTGATCAATTAATGCTTTATTATCGTCATTAAAATTAACATTTCTGAAATCAAAAGGCACAGGCACTAAAAATAACCGAATTAAAAAAGTTTTGTTAAATTTAACCAAATATTTTGTTAAAAACCGAACTTTTGTTAAATTTAAACTTTTGGTTAGGTATCTACCGAACATATAGTTCGGAAGTCACATAAATTCGATTAAATTTAACCAAAAATTTGGTTAAATTCGGTGAATCATTTTTTTCAGTGAGGCAAGCGTCGAATACCGATTATAGTGAGGCCGCCGGCGGCCGTCCAAATAGACAATGGAGAAAGTCTCTTGCGACGTCCAAAGTTTTAATGTTTTTATGTTTTAAGGTATTTAAGTGATAATCCGGATCCTACCCTAAATTTCGCTTCGCTTCGTTTACTTTAATTCCTTTTATTTCAGTTCTTTTCATAATGCGATTGCGCGGTAGGGTTTCGTAGAACAAACATCTGATTCTTTTGTTACTAGAGAGTAGAGATTTCGTTTTAAGTTAGTGCTTTTGGCGTTTATCTTGATATTAAAGTTTGTGGTTATTAAAATAACATTATCTACGGGTGAAATATATATCATTAGCGTCCTTTTAACCTAAGAGCCATCAAACTGAACAACTTTTACTATGGGAGCAAACCGATCGTAGCAAAAACTGTTGCATACATTTGAGTAGGAATCGAGTAGGCATTGCAGTTTATTATGGAACAGCAGATTTTTTTTGCTCCGATCTGTTTGCTCCTATAGTAAAAGGATGCTAACGATATCAATTTCACCCTGTATATCTATAGTATACTCATAATTTTAAATTGAAGATATTAGCAAAAATATTAATTGGGGTCGTTTAGGATACCTTGAGACCATTTTTAGAATTTTTGTCTGTTTGTTTTTGCATGCATCGCTTACCGATTTGGATAAGGTGGGTTCTGCATAGGGCTTAGTTTGGATAAACATTTAGGCTTCTTTTCATCGTAATCGGGGTCCAGTGGCGAGTAAACCTGCCTGCCGTGCAGGAGGCGATGGTTCGATCCCCGTCCAGGCCGACTCGTACCAATGAGTTTTTCGAAATTTATTTACGATTTGTAACAACACTGGCTTTTTGGTGAAGGAAAACATCGTGAGGAAACCTGCATGGTTCAATTTCGAGGCATGTATTGTACCCACTGTCCATTACAAGTGGCGACTGGCTCACTCCCCGTCACACTGTACAGAGTTTCGGTACTAGTGAAACGTGGATTTTCTGTGATTTCAGAATATACTTATGCTTATGACTATTTAAAGTAAGTGGTCTGCTCATACGAAGTCGCGGGAACCGCTGCTAGTCTATACATTATGATAAAATAAGTAATAAATCATTGCCGTTTCATAAACAAAAAATCCTACATTCAGTAAAACAGATGGTGTAACCAAATGTAGCTTTTCATATAAGGAGAACTGACCGAGAAGAAGAAAAACTAAATTTGTACGTAGACAAAAAGTAACCTTCTGACCTTTCTTGCAATAGGCATAGTGACGAGGTCCGGTGTATGTTATGAATGATTTATAATGTCTCTGGACTATGATATGCTGAATATTGATGGATTCTTTAAGGATCTACCGCCCGATTTTACCGTAAAATTCGGTAACTTCGTAAACTAAACAATCTACAAGACATGAAAAGTGATTTGGTTTTTCTCGAAATATATTCGAATTAAAAAACTGAAGAAAAAGGAATCTAAAGTCACCCCTTTTTTGCAGTTGTAACCATTTTACTCTTACACTGTTGATCAGAAGAAAATGAACATTTACAATATACTTCACAATACTACGTAGAATGATTTAGTTTTCTTATTTTTTGAAAATTCATCGAATTTTTCAAACAAAATGGCTAAATTCTGACCGGAGCCACGCGCTCGTTCACACCATTTAGTATGGAGATTCGTGTTCTCAGGCGGATACTCCTTTAACGTAAATAGACACATGGTAACCTTATGATAATTTTAGTACCTAGGGTATGCAGGCGCGGTCGCAGCCTGAACTGTCACTAATAATAAAATATGACGAGTATATTAGACTTTATTGCACATTACAAAATTTTATTACACACATTAATGATTTGGGGGGGGGGGGGTCGTGTCCCCTGACACCCAGAATTCTATTCATAATTTTTACTTATACAGGGTGACATTTTTATTTTCTTTTTACAGCAACATAGTGCATTTTAGTTTACATCCTTTATTTATAAAGATATCGATAGCATTACGGCTTCGTAAGATATACAGGGTGTTAGGGTAAACAGTTGCATTAATTTAAGTGGTGATTGTACCAATGATACTGAACAATTTTCCCTAAGAAACTCATAGGAAATTCGCAATTGTTGCTGTAAATAAAATATAAAAATTTCAGAACCGAATCATTTCTGTTTTTAGCTAAGTACTACATCCAAAATAGGTAGCTCTCTTGCCAACCGCATTTAAAATGTTGCGATAATTATTTGCTGGTTGGGGACCTTGACAGGCTTGCACCTCTTCCACTTAGACCATCGCTGGTCCTTTGTGACCTTCTTACAGTTCCCTGCTAATCCCCAATCCGGCCAGAAATCGTAGTAGGTTTTTGATCGGGATGGTTTGTATCTCATCTGGTGTCATTACCTGTCTACCTACATGAGTACTGCGATTGTACATCAGGGGGCCACACCCTCAGTCACATGAAGGTCCAGGGGAGCTTCCCTCTCCTCTTTGCAGAATCTGCATCTGGTCGTATCACTTAATTTCAGTGTGTGCAAATTGTGCTTCTTTAATTTACAGTGGCCTGTGAGTAACATAATACTTTTTAATAATATAAATATAATTAAAATACTTTATTTGTTCTCTCACACAGACAATAATTACAGTAAGAAGGTAAGATGTACATTACAATTATAATTTTATCTTTGTGAGAGCTGCTATCCGTACCAAGCAATATGTATTACAGATTATCAGCCTCTCCGGCTCTGGACCAGGTGTAGAACTGGGTAAGTACCTCTTAATTACGGTTTGAATTGTTAGAAACCAGTGTGAGTTGTGTGTATGGGTGTGTGTGTGCGTGTGTATGTGTGTGTTAGTGTGTGTGTGTGGGCTTGTGTTTGGGGTGTGGATGTGTGTGTGTGCGTGAATGGGTGATACAAACGACATTAATTGATTGTAAAAAAAAAAAAAAAATACTCACCGATCCCAACTACCCAATCCGCCGCGTAGTCCCAGCAACGTCCTATGCCGAGGTCCGTACCCCCCTGGGGTGCCCCTAGGTCAGTTGCTTAAGTTAAGTATTCAATTGGCTCGGCGACCCTTCTGGTCCCTCCAATAGTCCGCGTAAAAAGCAGTAAATGCTCCCTGAGCAAAGCTGTATACGTCATTCCAAAAAAAAAAAAAAAAAAAGATTGTAAAATTTGTTATAATATTAACATTATCAATTTTTGCAGTTATGGATTTTTAGAAATTAGGACTTAGGACGGGACAATTAGGAGATTTTCGATGTCATCATAACTAAGAGACTTTAACCAGGTATTCCATACTCTTACTCTTACTTACTTATTACTTACTCTTTCGGTCTTACTTATGGTACAAATTTGATTCATGCTGAGCGCAAGGAGACTGTTCGCAAGTTTGCGATTGTAACCTGCGATAATGCTGTACCGATATAAAATTTTAATCACACAACAAATCATACATTTTTACAATTTAAAAAGCAAAACGCAATAACAAAACAAATATTAACGTACCAACATACGAGTGTACATTCAACGCAAGGAATTTAATATAGAGCCGTCTACGGTTCATTTCATTTATACCAGCCCCAACACAAACTCTTAATACCTACCTCATAAGTACGATAATGGCTTGCTTCGGTAGACTTTGTGTGGAACAATATACACGAGGAATAACGATGGAACGGTAAATCGACGCTTTGTTATGTGCGCATTAATGTATAGTGACATATTATACAGGAAGTCGAATAAAATACTGTACCTATTAAAATGCAACTGTAAAATACTTTTCTCAAACATGCTTGGAGATTTAAGCATTATTTTGACAACCTTCTTCGAGATAAATCGAAATTGCTATACTGGCCAAATACATGCTAACAGCGGCCGGCAAAAGTCCATATCTGTCGTGTTTTAGCGGCCAAATAATTTACATAGTAAAGTCATATCTATCGTGTAATTTAAAAATGGAACAATCTTTTACTCCGAAACAATGCAACCAAGGAGGTAAATTATCAAAGGTTTTATTTAAATTTCACACTGGCTTGCAAATAGAACGCTGTTTATTGAAAAAATAAAACAAATGAACAATTAAACGCGGGAAAAATTAATGTTTTTCGTTGTTTGTCATTGATTTTGAAAAGTAAATGTATTTAGTTTTAATTTCCGCGCATTATTTGAGAAAAGTGCTATACATGCCTTGGCCACAACTAGGCTTTGATGGACTTACGGATGTGTGCCTCGGTTTTACCTCGGCCTACATTTACACGTTCGTGTATCAATGCCTCTTTTGCTGGCCGCTGCAGTAATGTACTATAATGATCTTCTTCTCCATAAATTATTAAAGAGTAGTACTAGGGTTGCCGTACTTTAAAATAAAGTATCGTACTTATTTTCGTTTGAGTCGTTGTACCGACTTTGTACACAGGGTGAAAAATTTACATTTTCTATGGAACAGCAGAATTTGAATATTGAAAATTGTTCAGTTTGATGGTGTGTAGCGTGTATTTGCTCAAACAACGTTGTTAAGTATTAATTATCTTTAGCTGATTGATTTTATTTATTGGGCTTTTCTCTTTTCAGTTAAGTGGGTAATAATTTTGTATGTAGTCGGGGTTTTTGTTTTTCTTCATAATTTTTACGAGATAGAGCAAAGCTAGAAAAGCGTTTAAAAAATTTACATTTTATTCAAAACTTGACTTTACCCGCGACTTCGTCCGCACAAATTACCTATATATACCAGATTTTAAGTCAGATCATAAGCTATAAAAAAAAAGTTTCATCAAAATCGGTTTAGTAGTTTTTGCGTGATGCTGTTACAAAAATACAAACAAACAAACAAACAGACAGACAACAATTCTAAAAAAGGTTGATTTGGAGTCCGGGATACCTAAAAACCATATCGTAATCTTTTTCATGCAAATATCTTCCATGTACAGACACACTTTTGGTACAGTTTTATAATAGTTAAGAAGATAAGATAATATCACGTAGATAGCTTTTTGAGGTCATTTTTTGACTCTACAAATGCGTCGAAAGGTGTTCCGTTGTGCTCTACAACATAAACCTTGTATAAAAGTACCTATTTTCAGACAATTCAAATGAATAATCACTGTACTTATTGATGTGGATGTTCTGAAAACCCGTTATTGAAAATTCTCTCTATGCAAAATAGGTAGGTACTTTGTAATACCACTCCAGCTTTTAATACATTTCTAACACACTGTATTCGCTGAATAGACAGTGTTTGTATTTAGTACAATGTTCTCTGTTCTAAATTAATTTCTGCTTCAGATATATCCTTTAGTCGACGTTGCGTTGGTGTGAATAAACAAGTACCAACTAAAGTGGGGTTTCGTTCCCTCCCTGAAAAGCTGATTATTTGTAGATCCGTTCTCCAGGAACCCACAATAAAGAACTTATCTTGGTAACAAGGCTACTAAAACTACTATGTGATTCATTTCCTCAGTCTATCTGTCTATAACGTCACGCATCTTTCCCTGAGTTGTAGGCAGAGACCAAAGCCATTTGCTACGATTTTAACATAACCTAACATATCTTTATACATGTCAGCCGGATTGGATAATCCGGTTGACCTCACCATTCTGTAAGAAACTCTAAGGTAAGAAATAACAGATTTGATCAGAGTACGTTTAGGCGGGCGCCCTCTGCCAACACTTCCATTCAAATTAGCACAATAGATCTCTTTCGTACATCTGTTCTATTGTCATTCGTCCTCTCAACATGTAATGACTAAACCAACGAAGCATTCCTTCCTGACATCTTCTGTCAATCTACACCGATCTCTAATCACACAATTTCTCACTCTATCTTTCAAAGTAACACACATACTTCACAAGGAACTCATTTCAACAGCATACATTTTTAACAACAGCATTAATCTGTCATGGCCATATAATGGCCATGTACTTGTCGAGGGGACTTGATAACACCTCAGTTTCCCCTCCAAAGATATTAGTTTTCATTCAGCCACTGGCCCACATAATACCCTATTTTAACAAGCTTCATGCATTTCTTTATACTGAAATATGGCAATACCTTCCTTAAAGCTCTTCCTCCCGAAACCTAGCTGCAAATGAGTGTCGATTTACTAAATGTGCTCGCATCACGGACGCAAACGGCATTTCCCGTCCATCACCTACCAAGTACAAGTACTGGTTGTTACCATAATTCAGGTGCCCCCGTTAAGGTTATAAAGGTCGAAAACTACTTTAAAAAAACTGTCTAGATTACTATAAAATCCGTATTCGTATACCTAAAAAGCGTAAGCGTAAAGTCAGAAAAGAGATCATTCTTTCCACAACCCAAGTAACAGACGTCGCTGCCAATATGTAGGATTGGGCTGGACACGTCTGCCGCATGCCAGATAAGACAAAACCACTACTAACTGGTCCCCAGCAAAATGAAATTGACGTCCAGGCAGACCTAGAAGACGATGGCGGGACGAATACGATAGATTCTTAAAGAAAAAAAATGGAGGCATAGAGAGAACGGAAGGAGGCCTTATCCCAACAATTGGACAGCGACGACTAATATAATGGATAATAAGAATGGGTCAGGTTCCGTGCTCCACATAGGATCTCCACCTCGGTGAAGCATGGGATACAAGTCCTCATGCTCCAACTACCATTAAGTATAGTCGTGTGCAAGAGCAGATTAGGAATAGTGGGTCCACGGGGAAAAGCTACACGTAGTACAGTCATAACCATTAAATCATTCCTAAAACTATTTGAGTGTAGTTAAGTGTTCAAATTCAAATAAAAATCGTAAAAGCATAAAATGTCATGCATAAAAATAAAATAACAAGCATTTTTGTTGACTACAAAACGTTATAAGCATCGATATAATAACGCTCAACTGGTTAAAGCTTGCCAATATTGTTTTATCGCCACCCTACTGCACGGTTCTATCTATGGATTTATCAGTTCTCTATTTTATTTTATGGTAGAGGCGATGAATGATCTAATATAACTATACAGGGTGTAAATATAAATGCGTTACATACTTTAGGGCGTCCTTCAGACCATGAAACTGAACAACTTTCACACGGAGTGGCTATCTGTTAGAGTTTCTTATGCCATCAGATTCAGGAGTGTAAGGACGAGAGAGTGTAACCGTTTTTATCTCGCACACTCACGTTTAAATATATCCCTAGAATTTTGTACTATACAAAACCCTTTAGGATGAAAACGGGACCCTATTACTAAGCCTACTTTGTCCGTCCGTCGGTCTGTCCTACCTATTTAGGGCTGTAACTTTTGAGCCGTAATAGCTAGACAGTAGAAATTTTCACATCATATGCATTATTACGGCTACCATCTCTCGTGTGATTTGGTGATACAAGCGTCAAACTTGTTGTGATTATAGAGTAAACTCTAAAGTATAACAACCAAAAATAAAAACCGGCCAAGTGTGAGTCGGTCTCAAAGTCAAATGTCAATGTCAATATAATTTATTCAATAAAACACAACTTGTCAAACGTCAATTCTTTTTTAAAGCTACCACCGCGTCGGAACGTGTTGTCGCTGTAGAGAAGATGTGGCCAGAAACTCTACAACATGACACAACTTAATAACTATTATAATATAAATTCTTAAGCTAAAGTTATGTATGCAATAATACATAGTCTATTTAATGACATAATTGATACAATACAGTAAAGTAAATAAACTATAAGCTGGTGTTAAGGGACAAGGACAAAAAAAATGTTTACTTATTATGTTGTGTGGTGGTGTGGTACGGAACCGTCGGTGCGAGAGTAGCCCGACTCGCACTTCACTGGCTTTTTCTTTTTCTCTATGAAATCAAGCAGTCACTAGCATTATTATTATGTCCGCGTATTTTTACCATTTCATTCAAATCCTTTCAGCAATTTAGGTGCGAAAGCCAAATAAACAGTAAACATTATTTCTTTTTATATTGCTACAAAGTCAGAGGTCCTAAACCTCCTAAAAAAACAGGAGATTGCTACAAGCTATACCCCGCAGGGCCAAACGCTAGATAAATGGAAAACAGGATAGAACCCAAGTAATCCGTACCCCAAATCTTTTCAATACAAAATAATTTTATTATTTCTACATTCTCTGAATACAATGCTCATTTGTTGAGGCAAATGCGCGTAGGAATTATTTTCTGGTTCAGATGTATTACTGTATCCATTTAATCCAATCAGAACAGATTGGATTGTTCATGAGATTGTATTAAAAATTTTAAGCGGCTCGAGTGGAGCCTATAATTATGATGATGATGATGTCCACCACGACGTATCCTTGGCGTGAGCTCGGATTTGGCTTTAGAATCCGAGTTAAGACTATAATACAAATAATCAGATGTAAGTACTAAAATTATTTTCTTATATGTAGATGACACGATTGTGTCGAAACCTCCGCTTCTAAATACCTAGTAGACAAAGTCGTATTACGTTATGCAATACAACCTGCCCGCTGAGAAGCGGAGGTCTCGACACAATCGTGTCATCTACCTGTTAGTCATGGATTTGATGGAAAGTAACTCCTGGTTCAATTAATTATTTTCTTATATGTTAAATGTTCATGAAAACTCGAGAAAATGTCATTAATAAATTTGCTTCCTATTCTCAAGGTTTTTCTAAATTCATGCTTTCATCGTCCACTGCAGAACTCGCTCCAAGATGCATCACAAAACTCTATAATATCTTCGGCATTCCTTCAAAATACTTTACCTAGTATTCACTGGATACTCCACCCAATGACATTTGATATAAGTAGGTAGGTATTTATTTTCCCCGTCCGATCTCATACCAACTCAAAAACTACAACTAAAATCCAAAACTTTCAAAGTGAGTTCTTTTATTGATTTCCATCTTTCTACAAAATTCTTCGTCTTTCTTTTTTTCGTGTCAATTGGTCTACAATGGTGTTTCTTTCTATATTTTATCGCCCAGGTTTTCGGTAAGCCTGTCAGCGTTCAGTGTAGCTTTATTAAGGTCCTTTCTCATTCAGGTGTTCGGGCTCAAGGGACATTCCAGCAGGTGTCCATTTTACTGGATAGATTCGCCGCATTTACACAGCGTTAGGGCAGGATCTTGTACCATCAATTGCATAAATTTTGTCTCCAACGAACGGCCAGCATGAGTGCGAAGCCGACTAAAAATGTCAACATTCTACAACTCATAATTTCGGGAACAATAGCCCGTGTCCGCTTTTCTTAATATTAGCCTTAGAAATGTTGAGTAGTACGTACAACTATGATCAGAGAATGTCAGCTTTTGGCACGACTTCGACCACACAGACTCCCGTATTAGAAGCTTTCATCAAATTCGGTCCAGTCAGTAGTTTTTAAATAATTCTCGAACAAACAAATAAACGGACGGAATGAACGAACACAAATGATTTGAAGTCAAGGACACCAAAACACCATATCGTATTTTTTTTTATAAAATTCGTTAGTGTACGGACACATTTTGTTATAGTGTGATAATAATGTTTGCCTATTAATATGTAAACTACTTACCTACATATCAAAAACTGGCCTATTCCACAGCCATGTATAACTATAAGTACCTCTGTAATATCAGTCGAACCATAGTTTAATTCAACCCTTCCAAAGTTCCAAAACCTTTCAGAAAAATTACCTAACCGTCTATAAAATAAAATGATAAAGTATAGCAACTACAGAAGGTCTAGTCTAGTTTATACAAAAAACACAATGAAAGCGTGCACGCACACTCCCGCTCAAAGAGAGAGGGTAGGTACTTATTATGATGAGCAATCAGCGCTGAGCACGTTGAGCCCAGCATAATGCTGAGTCGTAGCCCTGTTTGCTGCTGCGGCACACACTGGTCTTAATTATGTCTTTTTTGTTTGTTTAAATTGTGTGTTTAAATTTAGTTTTTCTATATAATTATGTCAGTGTGTTTTGTTGTGTATGCAAATAAAAATATTTTCTTTCTTTCTTTTGTTCAATAATAAAGTTAATGACGCCGTATTTTTAAATCTAGTTGAGCGTACATAAAACTTACGATTTTTTCTATCAGACTATGGAATTATGAAAAGCATGCTACTTTAATTTGTATTAATTTTGTCTTCATCTGCACACACGACACATACTACATTATTGACAACATAATTAAACTTCAACTAGTCGATTGACATCGCTGTCCCTGTAGAACAGTGGCTTAAAATAATTAATGCTATGATACCAGGCATATTATTCTACTTAGGTATAGTTATTGTAAGACCCTTCCTGGCAATGAGCACCCCTTCTGTGTTGTCTAAATTGTATGTATATAAAATGTAATTTGCATATCACACGTGCGGGTTTAAAAGTTTCTCACTTCCTACATGGTTACTTGCCACCACCATTTCGAAAAGTGGTCTGGAACTTGCAAATTTTATTTGCGCAAGAATGTTATTTTCGAGAAAGTTTCTAGTTTAACCACTTTCTGACATGCATGTGCAGGCTCGATATTTTCTGAGTGTAGTCATTTTATACAACGTGTTAATGAATAAGCGCAAAACCTCATACACCCCAACTGATTTACAACAAAATAATTCGATTGAAACAATAATTTCATTATTTTGATAGTTAAAATTTAAAGTTAATCACATTTTAAGTTTTTGGGCGAAAACGATTTGTTATCATTTCAGCAATTAATGAAAGCGCTAGCGTGCTCGTGGATACATTATAAGAACGTTGTTTTGGTAGTAAGTAGGGTGAGTGTGCCCGTGCGGTGGGTTGAGATCGAATTCAGTAAATTTTACATACAAATTATTTAATATTTTGAAAAAAAATACCTATGTTAAAACATGATAATTCGATTCTGCTCTCGATTATAAACCAACTAATTTCCAGTATAAGACATAGTGTTCCTGGCGGCATCATCTTTCCAGTCATAACCTTCTGTAGACAGCCTTATATTGAAAGAAGGCCTGCACAAATGCCAAAGTGTTCTATGAATCGCAATATAAAAATTATCACGTTTGATAATAAGTCGATTAATGATAGATCGTGTTAAAAATTTATGAAGGTAATTTGTTGTTTCGAAATATCTCTGATAAAAATGTTATTCAGTATAGATTCGAACTAATCGTTTCAATACAACTTCAATACATATTTCAACTTGCTTTCAAAATAGATGTCTTCTAACATCTGGCTATACGCCTACAGGTTTTGTGTTAATATCTCCGTTAAATTCATTTTCATCTAAAAATCTGCTATTAGTTCCATAACTACTGGGAACAGAGGGATTTTCCGCAATTTTAGAGTTTATCCATCAGAAAGAGCTGAACAATGAGATTAGATTTATTTCTACTGTAACTGTAACTGAAAAGTCAGCCGAAAAATTCAAAGTGTCGCCGAAACGAGCAATAGAAAGAGAGGTGCACGCGTAGAGGGAGAAAGACGGAACGTGTTTTGTTCCATTCACTCAATAAGAGATGCAGATAGCAAATGCGCTCAAGTTAATAAAAAGGAGATCGCTACCATATTGCTGTCCTTACCGACGTAACCACTTTTTAGGATTCCGAAGTCAACAAGGAACCCTTATAGTTTCGCCATGTCCGCCGTCTGTCCGTCTGTCCGTGGCTTAGGTCAGAGACGCTTAGAACTAGAAAGCTGTAATTTGACATGGGTATACATATTTATCACGCCGACAATGTGGTAAAATAAAATCTTGAAAAATATATTTTAGGTAAACTATCACCGCTAAATAAACTTTACAAGCATAAGCATAAGCATATGCTCACGACTGTATTCCCCGAGGGTTTAGTCAGAGATATTCTGAAACCTCAGAACATCCGTTTCACCAGTAGTACCGAAACTCTGTCCAGTGTGACGGGGGGTGAGCCCGTCGCCACTTCGCAACTTTACAAGTTAACGAGTAATAGTCGACCAACTTGTAAAATGTACTTTTTAGACTTTATTAGCCGTTAAACCGTAGTATAAAACAAAAAGCCCCCTTCTAAGTCCATATATTGTGACGGGCAACTACTACGGAACCCGACCCTGCGCGTGGCCCGGCACGCACTTGGCCGGTTTTATTTGTATTGTGTTCGCTTCCGAGCATTCATAATTGTTCTGTTTGCTCGCTATAAATGTATCTAGTGAGAAATTACCTCTTTTATAAACCCGTTGGAAGGACATCTGTTTCGCTCTTTGATGTTAATCCCATGGTACGACGCACAAGGGTCTCGATGTCAGTCAAGAAGATGAATGTCTTTGTATCATCCAGCTTATAGTTATGATCTAAAACTATAAGGCTAGCTTTTATAGAAATTATACGCACATATTATAAAATATAGTGCTAAAAAGATTTAAAATAAAGGTTGTAAATAATTTCTGTCACAAAAGAAAAACAGAAAGAGGTGTTAGTTAGTTACCTCACGTGTTGAAAAGCCTTACATTCGTAATGTTTTACATATCATATTACAGCATAAGAAAGAGTAAGGATAAAAACTTAAACAGTTTCTAATTAAGAATTGAAATGTAAAGCCATCGTATAGCCATCGTGTTTGATTCGACCACAGAACATTATGAGAGGGGTTAGAAATGCAAAGTAGCGCTTTTGCTTCGGAGACGACTTGTCTTCCCGCTCACGCTGCTACAATTACTCATGCCCTCTCGCTCACACCACGCCGCGCGCCTTATGGTGTTATGCAAATCATTGCATAACCTGTGGCGACACGTTCCACGCCTACTTTGCACTTCTAACCCCTCTTATAATGTTCTGTGGATTGGACAATTATTTGAAAAGGCCCCAGTTTTATCCTTAGATTTAACTAAAATTTTTACTCCAAACTATCACTCGTGGTCCCACTAAAAAATAGTGTTTAAAAACACCAATGAAGGCACAGTGTGATATTCAGGGTCTTACCAAATGCTAATAGCTCTGAAAATCTGTCAGAATATGTGAGACATACACTCAGTTGCAGAAACGGTCATTAGAGTTAATCCTCCCTTAAATCTCTTGCTAGCTTGTACTACGTCAATAAGACAAAAAGTGACAGCAAGAGATTTAATGGAGGATTAACTTTAATGAGCGTTTTGCAACGGAGTGATAGTATACAGAGTGTAAGGAAAAGTATCATTATCCTTTAAACCACATACTCTACCCATCAAACTGAAAAACGTTTACTATTGGAGCAAACTATTTAGAGTTTCTGGCCGCATCTTCTCTACAGCGACAACACGTTCCGACGCGGTAGCTTTAAAAAAGATTTGACGTTTGATAAGTGTGCTGCAAGCTCCTATATTGAATAAATTATATTTACTTTGACTTTGACTTTGACTTGGAAACCTGTCAGCGAAAAAAAAATGTCAGCTGTTCCACACTAAATTGCAATAATCGACTAAAATGTATGAGACGTTTGAATCAAGAAGGTAGTGCAGTTTAGAATGGAACAGCAGATATTTTTTTAAGAGACCTATCCAACGATACCCCACATCGTGGTATTGACGAGAAAAAAAAAGGTCAGCCCCACTTCACGTGTAGGTGAGGCCCTTACACCCTGTATATTCTTAGCCTCATTGATCGTCCCAAGTCTAGTCCCAAGTAGTCCCATCTGTTTATACAAATTCAATTCGAGACGATATCTTATATAAACTCGTACTCTACCTCCTGATCAAATTGAAATCGAAGGACAAAATAAATGCAGCAGTCAATTGTTTCATTGCATTCTGTTCCCGTTTTAAAATAAACTTAACTCGGAAAGAAAAGGTCGTTTATTCCTTTATTGTGTTCCAACGAGGGGTGAATCTTGTCAAAGGAGAGGCCCCATAATGGGGGTCTATCAATAACTTCTTTGCTTTCATGTTATTATGTTCTTGATGATGAAAGATGTTTTTAAAATGATGCAAAGTTTTTTTTTCGAGATTTTGATTCGTTCGTTCTATAGAAAAGAGTAGTTCAGTTTGATGGTCTGATCATCCCCTTATAAAACCGTCAGAATATTAAGTTGTACTCTGTATAAATAAGTATTTTATTTCTCGTTGAGACAGGTATAAAAGGTTTTGGCAGTCTGAAAAGGAATTGCAGTCATGATTTATGTAAAATCAAAGTCAAAGTCAAAATTATTTATGCGAAATAGGAGCTTGAAGCACACTTATTAAACGAACTCTTTTTTGAAGATACCACCGCATCGGGACGTGTTGTCGCTGTAGAGAAGATGCGGCCAGAAACTCTACAACACGACTTAATGACTATTACAATATAAATTCTTAAGCTAAGGTTATGCATACATTAATACATAGTATATTTAACTAAATGATACTATACAGTGAACTATAAGTTAGTGACACTCAGACCCAAGCATTTTGATCATTTAAATAATCATCCAGTTTATAATATACTTTTTTACAGAGATCTTTTTTGATCTGAGTTTTAAACATGTTTTCAGAAAGATTCAAAATATACCTACTTATTAGGTAAGTCTATTAGGGTGTAAGGAAAAGTATCATTAACCTTTAAACCACATACTCTACCCATCAAACTGAACAACTTTTAGTATGGGAAAAATCTGCTATCCCATACATTTGAGTTGTGGAGGCGCTGCAGTTTAGTATGGAACAGTTGTTTTTTTTTTTGTTCTGATCTGCTTGCTTCCATAGTAAAAGTTGTTCAGTTTGATGGGTAGAGTATGTGGTTTAAAGGTTGATGATTCTTTTCCTTACACTCTGTATAGGGTGTCAAATTAAATACGTTACACAAGTATTAAACGGGGTGTTCTGACTATCAAATGGAACAACTTTTAAGAGCCAACATCGAAAACGCAACAAAAATTGTTTCGTTCGCTAGAAAACGTCAATGGCTACTCAACCCAAATGTATGAAATATCATATGATCACGACCATATTCCCCGAGGGGGTAGCCAGAGATATTCTGAAACCTCAGAACGTTTAACCAGTAGTACCGAAACTCTGTCCAGTGTGATGGGGGGTGAGCCCGTCGCCAGGTGAAATACCAGATTATTTTTTGCGATTTGGATGTTTGGCTCTATAGTGAATATTTTTCAGTTTCATGATATGTATCGCATTTAAATTAACACCCTGTATAAAATAGAAAAGTTACCTACCACATTAAATAGCGTTTGACATAAAATCAATAGGTTAATCTCCTTCATTGCATAACTCGATGTAATACAACTTTAATCCTGTTCGTAAAGCCGACGTCATCTGTATGCAAAATTTAACCTAAATGCAATATTATGTGTACTGTGGGGCCGAGATTGAAACCTAAACTGATTTACCTAAGGTACGGTCAAACTCAAAGTTTTCCTGATAGTCGAATCATCCACACTACGTACTTTTTGTCCGCCGATCAGAAATAAATCAATTAAAATCTTGGAAATTGTCACAGAATAGGAAATAGAATACAACGTGTTAATGAATTAAAACTAGAAAGTTGTTTGTTTGGAATCGAGAGCAGAATCAAATTATCATGTTTTCATACATTTACATACATTTTAAGAGTTATTCTTGTTTTCTGCATGTAATAGTTCAAAAAAATCTGTAAACTTTGCGTGTTAAATTACAATTCATTCCAAGCAGAGAACTAAATATTTTTCGTCGCTTACCCTGAAAGAAGGACTGTATCGCGCTTTCACCGCTCTGCCATAGATTACATTGGTTAGACTGTACCTTGATTATTAATTACATACAGGGTGACTCAAATGTACTCTCTAGGGCTAGTTCGTTTATATTATGTTTAACTAGCATACTACATCTACTAGTTTAGTACTTTGTCAGTTTTAGCAACCGGATTTTTTTCTAGTGAATTTGAATTGCTTGAAATGCTTTTGATGGAATTTTAATCGATTTGACACCGATATTCTGGGTTACTGGTTATATCGGGATATATCTCGGGAACGTTTCTGTCATCCCAAACCAATATGCCGACGCACATTCTATTAACGACTACTACAGTGTTAACTGTATTAATCCTGTTCGAACACCTAGATTTATACTAGTCTCCATAAATAAGACTAGCAATTCAATGCTCAAGAATGGATCCTTCAAATCCTAAGTACACTATTATTACGACGACGTAGCGTCAATTATCTTGCTGTCCCAGGCTTCCAGCCATCGGGGCCACTTTATCCGATTATGGTTTATTCAAAATATAAAGCCTTACCGTCCAAGCCAATTCCTCACCTAAAACAAAGGCGTAAGAGTTATTTCAGGGAGCTTCCTATGTAGGATGGACAATAAGTGCGTCCTCCGATTGCAACTGCATTAATATTCACTTACAAAGGGTGCTCTAGCACCCTTGTTAGGTAGAGCCTAGGTATCTAGGCGAGCGAAAGTAGGTCATATGGCTTAGGACACAAAAGTGAGGCTGTATATTTTTATTTGCGTCGTGTAGGGTGCTAATTAATTGGTTTATGTGCAGCAACGAGATGGAAGCTGTTACAAAAAGAAGTTTTTGTTTTCGAGTGAAGCAATATAATAAAGAAAGTATTATTTACCTATTCTTTTTGATGAAGTACAAAACTAAAACGTTTTTTTCAAAACTTTTACACGTAACTTTTTTGTGAATAGACCATCAATAAGATGACTACAGGAAGATTTTGAAAAAAAGGAACACGCCTTTAAAGTTTATGTTCAATTTTGTAAGATAGATATGTTATAGTGATAGTGCGTTAAGCAGTGAGGTCCACAGAACATTATAAGAGGGGTTAGAAATGCAAAGTAGCGCTTTTGCTTCAGAGACGGCTGTCGCCACTTGTCTTCCCGCTCACGTAGCTATAATTACTTATGCCCCCTCGCTCGCACCACGCCGCGCGCCTTATGGTGTTATGCAAATCATTGCATAACCTGTGGCAACACGTTCCACGCCTACTTTGCACTTCTAACCCCTCTTATAATGTTCTGTGGTGAGGTCAGTGAGCCCATCACTACCTTTAAATTACCTACAATATACAGTGTGCAACAAAACACCCTAGTAATACTTAAGAGCTGCTTCAGAGCATCAAACTAAACATCTTTCACTATGGAGCCAACATCGAAATCGCGAAAAAAAAATTCGCTCTTTCATAAAAAACTGCAGTACCGTCTCAAAATTTGTTTCATATTTTCTCGACGTGGGCTCCAGAGTGATAGTTGTTCAGTTTGATGGTCTGAAGCACCCCCTTAAGTATTACTAGGGTGTTTTCTTAAACCCTGTATAAATAAATATTTTTCCGAGTAGTCTCGTGAAGACCTTGCGAAGCTCAGCCTGCACGTGTGACCTAAAAACCAGGCGTTTTCCTCTCAAAGGGTAAACAAAGATAGCCTGTGGATGTAACAAAATTACTGTTTTTTGCTGTACAGGCGGGCGAGGCGAGTCGAGTACTATCTGGAGAGAAACAAGCCAGAAAGAACATTTTTATTCGACTCTTTTTTCTAACTGAGAACTAAATGTGAACAAATGTCAAACAACATCCCAATGATTTTTTTGTTTCGGTGACCTAGAGCCTCCGGTATATAGGGTCCTTCTTAATAAAATAGAAACCCTCCAAATTCGATTTATAAAATTGTTGGTCTCTAAAAATACTAAAAACAAATGTAATGGAGACTATAGAAAGTTATTTAAAATTTGTAATATTTTACCGGCATCTCTTAAATTAAAATACCTACTGGCCATTAACAACCATAGCAAGACCATAAATTGCTGATATCACATAGCCACGGCACAAGGTCCCTGACTACGGGCATGTTTGTTGTGCCTAGGGTCACAAACTATTATGGAGATAGAAGCCTTTGTAAACGCATACCTTATTTGTATAATAGTCTACCATCTATTATTAGGAATGAGTCGAATAAGCGTAGATTTTCTAGACTGTTAAAGAAATTCCTATTGGATAGCATTACCTAAAAACTAAGAAACTACCAAAATGTATAGTGACAGGTACAATTATTATATTGCAACGTTCGATGTACCTAAATAGACAAAATAAGAAGTTAAAATAGCTTGAGCGTGATTGTAGCTCCCACAGACAAACCGAGCAATTAGTTTTGCGGGATTCATTGTTATAAGTGTTCACTGTAACCTATGTAATAATAATAAATAAAAATAAAATAAATAATATGCTGACACTTTTTTAAGGGGATGATCAGACCATCAAATTGAACACCTTTCTCGATAGGACCAACATCGGAATCGCAAAAAAAAACAGCTGTCCCTTACATTTGGCTCGAGTAGGTTTGCAGTTTTGTATGGGACAGTTGATTTTATTTCGAGATTTCGATGTTGGTGCCATAGAGAAAGTTGTTCAGTTTCGCGGTCTGATCATCCCATTAAAAAGTGTCAGCATATTAAGAAGGACCCTGTATGTACCTACCTACTAGTATTTATTCTGTGTTTCTATCTCGATTTTTGCTTCTAGAAGTACGCCTGTACATTAAAGACATTCTCAAATTCATTGGAACTAATTTTGTACTTGCAATATTGTCATTAAAGGTAATAGTCGATTGCAGCCCCAAAACAGGTTTGACAGGGTATTCTTCTGGTCAGACTTTACCTGCATAGGGCCCAACTTCATATGCTGACACTTTTTTAAGGGGATGATCAGACCGTCAAACTGAATTACTTTCTCTATGGCACCAAGATGGAAATCGCGAAAAAAAAATCATCTGTTCCATACAAAACTGCAGCAAACCTATGGGACAGCCGTTTTTTTTGCGATTTCGATGTTGGTCCCATAGAGAAAGTTGTTCAGATTGACGGTCTGATCATCAAAAATCAGCTGTTCCATATAAAACTGCAAACCTACTTGAGCCAAATACACACGCCAGTAGGTCTGGGACAGTTGATTCTTTTTTCGCGATTTCGATCTTGGTCCCATAGATAAAGTTGTTCAGTTTGATGGTTTGATCATCCCCTTAAAAAGGGTCAGCATATTAAGAAGGACCCTGTATCCGTAATAATAATAATCATAGCAAAGGCGTATGTAGCTTTATTTGTCGTTTTATGATTGTTTTGTTATCATTTCACACTAAAGTCCGGCCGCTGAAAGATTGCGTTTGACAGTTACCATAAAATTGTAAAAAACTGAATGAAAATATTGTTTACCTGTGCTCACTCTAGTACACAGGGCACTAGCTGCCCTTTTAAGTTCAAAAAACTACTAAATAATGATCGGCATTTATAGTTTTCATTCAGTTTTTTACAATTTTATGGTAACTGTCAAACGCAATCATTCAGCGGCCGGACTTTAATAATTGTACAATTGATTGATCCATTAAAACAAATACCACGAAACGAAAACAAACTTCGATTTGCAGTCGGAGAAGGAACAGTAATATCTCCAGTTTGACTTGCACTTGGCGAGTAAAATCGATTGGTAAACTTTGGGTCAAGATATAACTCACTACTTGAATTATACCTACATACTTCATAAATACGAACCATTATTCAATGAACAGATTGAATTTATAGTATATTTTGATCGATACCTACAGATGAAGAATACCCAGAAGTAACTTACACCACCCGTGAACAGATGCAGAGTGCAATGTATAAGGCGATTCTAAGTCGAAGAGCCAGAGCCCAAAATTCTCTGACAACAAATGGACCACTAATTTGCCCCCACCAATCAACACTGGGCCGCGTGGTTGGTGGTGGGCCATACTGTATAGCCCATACTCCATCCAGTAATCTGTGCTCTTTCATCCTTATTTGTGAGAGCAGGCCTTTGCCCTGCAGGAGGATACTACTATCAATAACTTAGGTAATACTTTAACTTTTATGTAACTTACTCGATGAATGTAGTAGGTACATTAATTTCTTCGAAGTAAATTAATGTCAAATTAGCTTTGTAGTTTACCTGAAAGCAAAGAAAATACTTTTAATTAAGGCGCAATAGTAGGACGAAATACCTTGGAGGCATCTCTTATTTTTAATTTTTCGTCTAGATCAATACAATTTACCGAAACCAAAGTCAAGAATACCGTAGTATTCTTGGATAGTTTATCTACTGAAATCATAAATTGAATACACGATTGGAATTACTTCACTCGATAGATAATCGTCACAAGGATGATGTATTTTCATGTATTTTAAAACATTTTTCTCGTTTTAAAAGAACTTAAAATAGTTGCTGATTTTTTGGTATTTATACTCACATATTCACTATTAGTTAATCTATTTTTTTAATTCTTTTGAATCGAAAATACTTACATGGGACATCGCGATTCTCATAGAAAATATTAGTCTGAACCTATAGCCCCTTAATAGTAGCAAATGCGCGATTACGTAAAGCTATTAAAGTCTATTAGAGATAATTAAATGCACAAAAGCTAGGTAAAAACTTTAAATGGAGTTACAAAATAATTATTGCAGATAAACAAATATAACTTTAGTTTACTGCAGGATTACTGAACAAGTTTTAATATAAAAGCGTTTAAAAAATCAGAAACGAAAGACGGAATGAGAGACGACGAAATCACAGCTCCGGTTTGGCAGGTTGCGGGTTCAATTCCCCTCGGAGACTACAATTTTTAAACTTAATTTGATTTCTAAATCTGAAATATTAGTTAGTTCACTGCACCCTAATATACTCCATTCAAAATAGCAACGAAATTTTATGGCTATTTTGCATTACAGAAACAAAGATTTGAAACACTTCCTCTCACTTATTCTTAGAACAACTTTAGTAACGTCCAAGATATGTCGAATAGTATATATATCCAATAAATTAATTACATTTGGTAATCAGAATTGGCCAGAAAGCTTAATAGGAATCGGAAAATCTCGCCGTCCTTATCTGGAATGAAGTATAGATGCGCCTGTACCTTCATTATATCTAAAGTCGCATCCGTCATGCTACTAGTCCCTAAGTAAGATAACAATAAAAGAACGTTTTTTATTCTTGACCGAAGCTTATTTTATAACCGACTTCAGATTCACTTCAGATTCGTAGTGTCGAATTTTACAATAGTATCATTTCCGATCAGATCCTTTCATTTTTTTCAGAGTTTCGGTACTACTGGTGAAACGTGCATGTTCTGAGGATTCAGAATATCTCTGACTACCCCCTCGGGGAATATGGTCGTGAGCATATGCTTATGCTTATGCTATCATTTCCGATTTTATATGGTTGGGATCCAAGTTTTTATAAAAAAAAATCAGGGAAATCTAAATTATGTTATCTTCAAAATAATATTGGGGCAGACCAGTCAAAAATAAGATGTGTGGGTGTAAGGAAAAGTATAATTAACCTTTAAATGACATACTCTACCCATGAAACTGAACAACTTTTACCAACTATAGGGGCAAACCTGACAGAACAAAAAATATCTGCTGTCCCATACTTGCTACTAGATGCAAACGTATGGGACGTTACCTTTCCAACAATACCACACCGTGGGATAGACGAGAAAAAAAATTGTCATCCCCACTTCACTCGTAAGGGGTACCCTTGGTACCCTAAAAAAATATATTTTTCATGACCTTATTTTACCACTTTATTGGCGCGATTAATATGTATACCCATGCCAAACTACAGCTTTCTAGTACCTACTGATGGACATGGCGAAACTATAAGGGTTACGGAACCCTAAAAAACTAACATTTAATAATATCGATGGTAGATTATTATTATTTGCGATAGCCAATTATTTTAGCAGACTTTTAGAAAAATCTTACGTACGTAATTGGATTAATCTAGTAAAGTCTGCTAAAATAAATAGATGTCACAGACTTAGTACTAGATATTTTTCTCCATGTAGGGTTGTGAAAACTCCAGAGTGGCCTCACACAATAGGGTTGTCTAAAGTGGCCGCTAACTAACAAAACGGGTCGCGAACTAAGACGACACAATGGCTTGGTTCACTTCCCTCCTGGCTGCACTGTAAAACACTATGTTCTACTTTCTTTAGAGAGCTGTGTCACTAAAGTTTCATTATTTGATAAATGCTGTACATAGGGATGAATGGCATCGATAGTTATTTACACATTTTGAATTAATGAATGAAATATACTTTATTTACACCAAAAGTAAAATACAATGCACAATAGGAAACAAAACTGATTATGGTACAAACTAGGCGGTCTTATAGCTAAAAAGCTATTTCTTCCAGGCAACCTTAGGGTAGAGGAAATACAACAAAGAACGGGTCGGTGTTACATACAGGGTCCTTTTTAATATGCTGAAACTTTTTTTAGGGGATGATCAGACCATCAAACTGAACAACTTTCTCTATGAGACCGAAATCGAAATCGCGAAAAAAAATCTGCGGTTCCATACAAAACTGCAAGCGGTGGTAGACTCAAAAATGACGTCAGAAAGCTGTCCATGTCATATTATTTTGAATAAAACATTTTGAGTTTTTGAGCTAGTGTGTGTGAAAAGTGACCGTAAACATAAGGCCATATGTCACTTGGTGGCTTTTGTCCATACTACTTGACACCACACACTCAAACCTAAACGTCGAAAAAAGTGGACACTTTACAATTGGTATGGCTCACTCTAGTCTTAAGGGTATATTACTGTTGGCGCGCTCCATACAAACGAAGTCTGGTGATATTTTCAATACTAACCAATTAAACTCAATGAAATTTTGCAGAAACAATCTAGAAACAAATCTCTATGCTTGCATCGTGTCAGATTTCCCTTAAAATGTACAGTTTTAAAGTTATAGTGCCTCAAAGATTTCCAAACAAATCTTAAATTTATCCTAGCATTGAAACTGTATATTTTAACGAAAATCTACCACGATACAAGCATAGAGATTTGTTTTTAGATTTTTTCTGCAAAATTTCATTGAGTTTAATTGGTTAGTATTGAAAATATTACCAGACTTAGTTTGTATGCAGCGCGCATTTACGCATTCGGAATAAACTTCTCTTAAAGAGAGATCCTTCCTCTTAGTGTCACCCCAAGTAGCACACAACACAAGCTCCTTCCTCCAACCAGCTACGTTCAGCTAGGTAAGGGCATATGTGCTACTTGGGCAGTGACAACATTATTGTGATGGTTATCACGCCGGACTACCAACCTACTGTGCTAAAAAGCTTTTTTAATCCGCTCTGTGTTAATATTACTCAAGATTTTTTTTTTTCAGAGTTTTTGTACTATTGGTGAAACGTCTTTGACTATTTATATGTGGATTGGTTACGCGTGTAATTCTACTAACAAACATTTCTGCCACTTTTTGCAGGGTGCGAGGTAACACGAAATCCGCAACTTTGGATTTTATTCCCCATAACTTTAGATTCTAATTAAGAAAGTTAAAAATCATGAAAAGTAGTCTCGTGTGAACCCCAAACGTTCTAAGTTATTATTTCGCAATTATAGGCTGTCTCGTTTAGTGATAAGGTGTAAAATTGAATGTAAATGCATCAGATCAATTGTGCTTATACCGTGGCAGAGGGGAAATGCTACCGCAAGGCTAGTCCTTATAAAAATTAGTCAAAGTGAAACGTGAATGTTCTGAGGTTTCAGAATATCTCTGACTACCCCCTCGGGGAATATAGTCATATAGTCGTGAGCATATGATATGCTCTGCTTTTTTTTAATTTTAAGTCCGAAAATTACTTTTAAGGGTGTCTTTGTTTGCCAACTCAAAAGGACCCTTTACACGCACAAGAAATAACGGAAACTCTCGTACGTTCAGGCTAAAAACTTCCATTGACTTTAATTGGTTAATATTGAAAATATAACCAGATTTCGTTTGTATGGAGCGCGCTCCGAATTATATCACCTTAAATTCTTTCATCTTCTTGGATATAATATTTTTTGTCACGTCTCAAACTATTTGGATACCCAATTTCATAGTCATTGGTTGGACGGTTCAGCCGTGAAAGTGTAACAAATAAACAAACTTTATAAGATAAAATGAGTCATAATTATACAGAAAATTCAATAAATCATTGAAACATGTTGTTGATGCGAGTAATTTATTATAAGTTTATTGTAAATCTGGGTGGCACGGAATCCTCGTTTCTCGGTCGGTCTTTAGGGTTCCGTAGTCAAACAAGGAACCCTTAATACTTCCGTTCATTCTGTCTGTCTGTCTGTATACCCCGCCTCAATAACTCTCTCATTTTTGCACCTATTGAATCGAAATTTGTCATGAAGACAGATAGATAACAGTAACCTAAAAACAGAAATGTAATAGTTATGAATTAAATTCACTTTTTTCCACCTCCCATACAACGAAAGAGGGGTTGGAAAAAACAAGTGATTTTTTTTTTTAATTAAGAGAATTGTCGTTGGATTGGATAAGTCTTGTCCAATGGAACAAAACTCCCATCTAAATCGATATAATGCTTCTGTCTCGAAATATCTGCGCTCAAAGTCAAAAACAGAGCGTTACGCTCTTGGCCGGTTTTTACATTTATAATATTAGTTGGAACAAATAAACAAACTAACTTGTAGGGGTGTCAAAGAATACATCAAAAATGGATTACGAATAACCGTACAAGAGTTTTCGTTTTGTTTCTGCAACATGCCGTAATGTCCAGATGTTTCAGGTACTGTTCGAGTTCGAGGCAGACATGACAGCCCGATGATAAATGAGAGTCCAGGGAGTTGCTGTGTCGACGTCTCTCTCTCTCTAATAGTAAAAGCTTTCTTAGAAAAGGCGTCTCCGGTCTACCATGATTTGCCTTGAATATAGGTCAAGCAGAAATATGCTCATTTATCTTGATTACATGTTAAGATTTTGATAGAGATTGATAAGAATTTTCTCGATGAAACTCATTTCAAACATAAACTCATGACCATGGATCCCTTTGGTGTGTTCACACACTTTACAGCAATTACCACCTCTCTTTTAAGCGTCCAGTTGTAGTAAGCAAGACTCATTTTTAGGGCTCCGTTGTCAACCAAGGAACCCTTTTACTTTCGTCCATTCTGTCTGTCTGTATGTTTGTATGCTCCACCTCAATTACACGCTCATTTTTGCACCTATTGAATTAAAATTTGACAAACTAAAGATAGAATATCATAGTAACCCAAAAACTGAAATGAGGTAGTTATGAAGAAAATTATCGGTGGTCTGGATACAATCGTGTCATCTACCTATTATGACGATTTTTTCCCCCCTAATAACGAAAAGGGGGTTGGAATAAAATAGTTTTTTTTGTAAATCGAGTGAGGTCTCGTTGGATGGGTCTTGTGAAATGGAACAAAACTCCTATAGAAACTAAATCGTTGTAATGCTTCTGTCTCGAGATATCTGCACTCAAGAAAATTGTAAATTTACTTAGTTCGAAATTTCCATGAGATTCCGGTAGACCTAGTAACGGTAAAGATTTAAATTATTAATGGAAATATTGATAGGAACTAACTTTGAACTAATTATATTCCTTGTAGGTAGATTTCTGAGTCGATATTAGTACACATTTTGAAACTTATTAATAAATTATTACCTATAAATGTTAGAAGTATTTCTACACTAATATTATAAAGAGGAAACATTAGTTTTTTTGTTTGTTTTAAAGTATTGAATTGGCTCCGCAACTACTGGATTGATTTGAATATTTCTATCTTCATTAGAATGCTACATCATCCGTGATGAACATAAGGTATATTTTATGTCTATCCGTGCGAAGCCGCGAAGGGCGGGCCGCTAGTCTGAAATAAAGAACATTTTGTCCGACAATTAAGATGACTTGTGGTATATATCATGTAAACAGTAAACTTAGTTCCATACGTTGGCTATTTTATTATAAATCTATGAGTTTCACAGAAATCGGCAACACCACATTTTTAAACTGCACTTTATTTATTTTCATACTCAAATTTTTTGTGAGATAACATTAAGGAAAGCATCTTGCTGAACGCTGTTTTGTAAGCAAGATAACGATAGATTTCTTGATTTTTGCCGAACCCATAGCTAAACTGCGGGGGCTTCGTACAATTCAGGTCGGTCTACATTGAGTGTGCATAGCCCTTAATAGTTCGCGGTTGGAGCAATCCAATTAGAGGATTAGCCAACATTAAAGTGGGGTGAAGTCAGGCGTCGCTGCCACGGCACTGTGCCGACCCTTCGTTATTGTCCACTCATTATTTCTATGAATATCGGCTTTCTTATACAGAGTGAACTAAAAAATATACAGCTGGCATTCAGGTAATCCAAGAAACTTGGATGTACCATGGGATAATCAAACTAAACTCTCACTTTGAAACCAACACGGAAATCCAAAAAAAAATCAACTGTTCCAAGCACATATGTAGAGTTGAATTATTCTATGATGCTGACAGACAATAGTCTATAACCATTCAAACTTCTTGAGACATACCTATTATGTAGTAGACTGATTTTACTACATAATAACTCGATTGTTAAGGTCATTGCAAAATCTGTAGATTTGTGTGTGACTCGAGCGAGCTCAGCATTATAGAGCACAGAACGAAACCACAAAGATAGTGCGAGTGAAGCGAGTTCGAAAAATCACAATAATTTTGTTTTGACTCTGTTTCTGACTTTCTTTGTCTACGTACTGGGTCTCCAAACTACAATCCCAGGACCAAAGGCCCGGGCCTCTAATTCGAAATTGCCTCTTTCTTACAGACCATTTATTTTGGACTTCTTTTGAATTTGATTAAAAAACACTTCTCTTCTCGAGATTTGGAGACCCCCAGAATCCTGTTCCGCTTTTTTTATGGTTTCAATTATTTCCAGGTATTTTTGTCGATCCTGTATACTAAAACCATAATATGCTGTTAATTTAAGCCAAAGTTTGTCTGACCATTTATTTTGGACTTCTTTTGAATTTGATTAAAAAACACTTCTCTTCTCGAGATTTGGAGACCCCCAGAATCCTGTTCCGCTTTTTTTATGGTTTCAATTATTTCCAGGTATTTTTGTCGATCCTGTATACTAAAACCATAATATGCTGTTAATTTAAGCCAAAGTTTGTCTGAGGTTTGGAGATTTAGCGATGGCCACAATTCTCGTTTAGATTAAGAAGCACAATTTCTACTAGTATGTACAGTAAGCGTAGAACATTAGGATTTGGTTTTCCTAAAATGTCGTGTTATACTAGCGATGTATAATTGTATTCCGTCGAAAAAAAAAACGGCCAAGAGCGCGTCGGACTGGCCCAGATAGGGTTCCGTAATCATTACATGAAAAGCTTATATCGAAAAAAAAATGTTTTTCTTCTTTACCCCATTTCTGTTTTGGGTTATCTATCTTCATACTAAATTTCGATGCAATAGGTGCAATAATGAGCTAGTAATTAAGGCCATACAAACAGAATGAACGAAAGTATAAAGTGTTCCTTGTTTGACTACGGAACCCTAAAAATGAAAAACACAAGTTTATACTTTAGCCGGTGAATCTATATTAATGTTATTAAATAATTCTAAAGAGAGTAGGTACTCACTGAATTATAAGTACCTATTTTAAATGAAGCTAACACTACCTACAGTAAACTAACGATTGTTCTGAAAATCATCCTTTAAGGTGCTTTAAGTAAATAAATAAGAAAATATGTATAAGTCAAAGTCAAAGTCAATATAATTTATTCAATATAGGAGCTTGCAGCACACTTATTAAAACGTCAAATCTTTTTTAAAGCTACCATCGCGTCGGAACGTGTTGTCGCTGTAGAGAAGATGCGGCCAGAAACTCTACAACATAACACGACTTAATAACTATTACAATATAAATTCTTAAGCTAAAGTTATGTATACAATAATAAATAGTCTATTTAATAAAATAATTGATACTATACAGTAAAGTAAATAAACTATAAGCTAGTGACCTCAGACCCAAGCATTTTGATCATTTAAATAATCATCCAGTTTATAATATGCTTTTTACAGAGGACTTTTTTGATTTGAGTTTTAAACATGTTTTCGGAAAGATTCAAAATGGTCTCGGGGATTTTATTATAACAACGTATACAGTGACCCATGAAAGACGTGTACAGGTACTTTAAGTTTATACTTGTGTTAGACGTATAATAGTTACCAACAATACCAACTTACAGTGTGAGAGAAATTAAATGCCGTGACTGATTTGAAGGGAACGTGTATAGGGCTTCACGTAGCCTCATAGTGACTGTAGATGACCCAAGAAATAAATACTGATCTAAATATAACAATTAGGTTTGTGTGAAACTGTCTGTACTCACGCACATTGCTACAAATATTATAAACACGTGTTCACGTCACACGGGTAAGAATAGAGTGCAAAATTGGGATTATTATTTATTTCTCAGAAGATATTTAAACAAACTGAAACATAAACTGCAACATATCCAAGAAGATTAAATGCCATCATTTAGGGCCCTTTTCACCAATTCTGTGTAAATTCTTGTTAGCTTATACAAGGTCTTTTCTAATATGCTGACACTTTTTAAAGGGGATGATCAGACCATGAAACTGAACAACTTTCTCTATGGGACCAACATCAGAATCGCAAAAAAAAATCAGCTGTACCATACATTTGGCTCAAGTAGGTTTGCAGTTTTGTATGAACAGCAGATTTTTTTTTTCGCGATTTCGTTATTCGCCATAGAGTAAGTGGTTCAGTTTGACGGTCTGATCATCTCCTTAAAAAAGTGTCAGCATTTTAAGAAAATACAAGGTCCCTGATTAAGAAGGACCTAGTATGTCAGATAATTTGACAATATCTTTCATACGAAATGTGTCAAACGATCCGTCAAATAAACTAACAATGACTTATCCAGAATTGGTGAACCAGGCCCTTAATCTTCTAGATTATATCATAAGATATTCGATATTCGTATTTGAGTTTTCAACGAAAATAAAATCAAGCAAAAAGATTTTAATAAAAATTCAAATATTTTAGAGAATCCAAAAAGCTTTTATTCCACGTAGATTGTATATTACTGGCAACTTTTGCTGTAAAAATGTACATTGCTGCCATTTGCTTCAATTAAAAAAGAAAATTATTCTTCTTTTCTTACTTTATGGCAATTGTAAATTTTTTTTCGCAATACGCATCCTGTCTAAAATGTTATAAAATAACCAGAGACCAAAAAGTTTCTGCTGTAAAGAGAATATGAACGTTACATAATAAAATCCTTTTTTACCTGCCAAAGGATAAAAATAGTAAATAGAAAAACCTGCACCATATTTAAAGTTAAGTTATCTATAAGTTCTTAATTATGTTATTTATTTTAAATTGTAATGTACCTACCTACCTTTATTACTTATGTGTTAATAAAAACCATTCGTAATAGAAAAATAAAAATAAACCCACCATTTTAGCCTCAAACAATTGTTAGAAACAATTTTTCCAGCATTATTAACTAACGAACATTGATATCTTATTGCTTATCAAAATGCTAACGAATCGTAAACATTCGTCAGTTTTTCATACCAATTTTAGATCTGTTACCATGAGTTTTCACAGTACGTTACTACTGTTTTTGCGTCGCCAATTTTTATTGAATTTCGTACAGCGCTCCTAAGAGAACTAATTTCTGCTATACGAATTGGTGAAGTAACTAAAGTGGTAACAGTGAAAACTAATCGATTATCTTTTATTTTTTAAATTTACCTCTCTCATAACGTTGGAATTGGAATATCTATCAAATTTAAACTAGTACTCTACAGAAAAGACAGTGGTGCCACAAACCAACATTCCTAAAAACCTTCGTACCGATTAGCGGTACGAGTCGGCCGGCCTCCAAAAAGGCATCTCGGTTATCTCTCAATCTTTATGTATTGCTATTAGTCGGGGAAATCTACGGATTTTTGTATGGAGAAGGTTGCATTAATTGCACTTTTGGTGATAATTTGGAATATAGTAGAAAAATACCAGAAAAACATAAATTATCAATAATCGCCAATTTTTTATTGTGTATTATTGAATAATTAATACATTTACAAAACATTAAATTTAGATATGAACCAAAAATGGAAAACTGGTGACTTTGTACAGGGTGGCTTCATTCAATACGTTTTACTTATAATAATAATAATCCCCGGTTAATATCGTAAATTTGAGTAGATATTTAATATATTGTAAATCTTCAAAAATTATAACCTCAAAACTAAATTATTTACTGTTTGTTTGTACACATTAAATTTGCCTTGTGATAATTAACTGTCTCTTTTGCTAGTATGCTGGAAGAAATATCTTTCGAAATAAGCTTGCAATTTGTACATTTATATCGATTTTAAAGTATTTCTCAGGTTCCTGAGACAATATAATCATGAAATATCGAAAAAGTGTTATAAACTAACAGTAATATTATTTCAAACACAATTTACTAAAGTGTCTTTAATGCAATCTCAAACCTTATTTTTCCTAGACTATATATGCTGCTATAACTTTGTGTTGCTGTTCGAATTCTACTACTATTTTTAGTTACCTAAGCTACCTCTCTTACGTAGTTGGTTTGGTTCATAATTTTGGAAGACTTATCAAAATTTCTTAGCGTATGTTCGCAATTCATCTACACGCGGGCAATGAGTCAGCTCCATCTAGGAGACGGGCTTTTGAGCCTTTTCCGACGTACGCCATTTAGTATAGAGTATAGCACTCTTCTTGTTTTTTACTCTATGGTAGTACATAATAGTTCAATGGTTCCCCCGTTTCAATTTTGGAACAAACAAAAAATTAAATTCGAATAGGGAACTTGCACCAAAATGAGAAATTATCTTAATAATTCGTAAATTATAATTGTGAATAGAACATTAACATTACTGAAAGATTTATTTTGAAGTTTTATTTTTACGAAATATTTCAATTATAAGTTACGTGGATCGGAACGTAATTTCAAACACCAATCAGCGCAAAGTGACGAAGCGCATAGCGATTTGCGCGCGTTAGAAGAGTACGGCAACATATTATAGCAGATGATTTGTGATGAGCTTCACGCGTCATGAAAAGAAGTTAAGTCACGTCGTGGCAGTGAGCGTTTAAGGGTATATTACTGTTGGCGCGCTCCATACAAACGAAGACTGGTGATATTTTCAATACTAACCAATTAAACTCAATGAAATTTTGCAAAAACAATCTAGAAACAAATCTCTATGCTTGTATCGTGTCAGATTTTCTTTAAAATGTACAGTTTTAAAGTTATAGTGCCTTAAAGATTTCCATACAAATCTTAAATTAATCCTAGCATTGAAACTGTATATTTTAACGAAAATTGGACACGATACAAGCATAGATATTTGTCCCTAGATTGTTTCTGCAAAATTTCACTGAGTTTAATTGGTTAGTATTGAAAATATCACCAGACTTCGTATGTATGCAGCGCGCATTTACGCATTCGGAATAAACTTCTCTTTAGCGCGGAATTTGAAGTCAACTTTTGATTTGCAATAAATAAATGATTTGTGCATATTTTACCATTTTTGGTTTTGGTATTTTTATGTAAGCCTTAAATCTTTATGATACACTAAAGTCCGGCCGCTAAAAGATTGCGTTTAACAGTTACCATAAAATTGTAAAAAACTGAATGAAAACTATAAATGCCGATCATTATTTAGTAGCTCTTTGAACTTAAAAGGGCAGCTAGTGCCCTGTGTACTAGAGTGAGCACAGGTAAACAATATTTTCATTCAGTTTTTTACAATTTTATGGTAACTGTCAAACGCAATCTTTCAGCAACCGGACTTTAAAAATATATAACTGTGCAAGTTCCCCATGTCTTCCGAGGGTTCTAGACTCCTAATACTCGTACCAAAGAAACGAAATACCTCGTGACTGCTGGTACTAGTACCATAAATGGCGTAGCAACAGACGATCGAACCACCCCTTGACCTTCTTATCGCGGTATTCGGTACTGATTGTTACGTCACGTGACGTCATGTTACGTCACTAATCGTTAGCTAGTTTTATTGAAGTTCACTTTGGCTATAACTACCTAAGATTTTAGTGTTTTCGCAATATTACCATGAGTTTGTATGTTTTGTATGAAAGAAATTCTGAACGTAACCACTAGAAGCGCTGTACGAAATTCAATACTAAATTGGTGACGTAACTACAGTAGTAAAGTACAGTGAAAACTCATGGTAGGCCTACAGGTGTAAAATAAAAGCATTAAATATACTTAAGGGCCTGTTTCACCACTTCTGAGTAAGTTCTTGTTAGCTTGTCCGACAGATAGTTTGACATATTTTGTATGAAAGATATGTCAAAATATCTGTCGGATAAGTTAACAAGAACTTACTAAGAAGTGGTGAAACAGGCCCTTAAGGGAGGGAAAACTTTCACAGCGGTAAAACAAATCGCGAAAAAGAAATCAGCTGTCCCATACATTTTGGAGCCTGTTTGCGCTAAGTTAAAACATCGAAGTTCTATTCTTATCCAATTTGAGTTCTAATCACATTGCAATCCAATTACTATTCAACTGTGCTTAATTCCGCATCGCGCTAAACTCTATGTAATTGACAGCCTTTAACGTCGTCTGAGCAATCTGTCAAAACGGCTCTAACGGCTGTCATGAGCTGTACCGCGATTAGCGCAATACCAAATGTGTCAAAAGTTATGGTTCGTACGTAGTCCAGTCACGGTTGAATCTCCGAATATTTACCGCGATTGCAGCCCTGGTCGAGTAGGATTGCAGTTTTATATGGAACAGCTGTTTTTTTCTTCGTGATTTCGACCTTGGTCCTAAAGAGAAAGTTGTTCAGTCCTAAAGAGAAAGTTGTTCAATAATCATCTGCTTAAAAACCGTCAGCATATTCAAAAGGACCCATAGAGTATAAAATGAAATGCGTTACATATCGAACAAGGTGCTTCAGACCATCAAACTGAACAACTTTCAATACAGAGCCAAAATCGAAACCGCGATAAAAAATCTGCTGTTCCATAGAAAATGTCAATAGCTACTTTAGCTACTTGACCAAAATGTATGGAATAGCACATAATTATTTTTGTCGCGATTTAAAGTTGGTCCCGTAGTAAAAGTTGTTCAGTTTGATGGTCTGAAGCAACCCGTAAAGTATGTAACGTATTTAAGTTTACACCCTGTAGATTTAAAAACGCCGAATTAATAATCTACAAGAGGTTTATTTTTCATCGGAAAGGAAGTTAATGGTTAAATAAAACCATAATCGAGAGCAAGAAGAAAAAAACAAGAAATGAGCTGAAGATATCTGAAATAATTTTGTTTTTATATTATACTTCAATGATATTATACAACGTGTTAATGATAAGCGCAAAACCTCATACACCCCAACTGATTTACAACAAAATAATTCGATTGAAACAATAATTTCATTATTTTGATACTTAAAATTTAGAGTTATTCGCATTTTAAGTTTTGAGGCAAAAATGATTTGTTATCATTTCAGCAATGAATGAAAGCGCTAACGTGCTCATGGATACATTTTAAGAATCTTGTTTTGGTAGTAAATAAAAAAAATACCTATGTTGGAAACATGATAATTCGATTCTGCTCTCGATTCTAAGCAAACTACTTTCTAGTTTTACGTTAATACATTAACACGTTGTATGTTACTACACCGGTATATTTATAAGTATATTTGAAGAGGATAAGGTGTTGGTTATCTAGGTTTTTACAGTTTCATTTTGGTTTGGATTTTAAATAGTAGAGTTCGGAAACTTCTCTATTCGAAATCAAATTAAGTAATCATGACTGCGCTCAGTGAACTCGCATTCGAATCTTAATGTACCTACGTATGTAAATCTTGCATTTCCACGGTAACACGATTTGGTACAAATCAGTCCTGTTGAATATAACATTATACAACTGAATTTTAGTACTAAAACTCAGAAAACATAAACAACAATAGCCTCGCAGACTCTCATTCGTTGTTATTGAACGGATAATTTTGTACAGAAAGTCCAAAAAATCGGAGGCAAATATTCGAATATTAAGCTAATATTATAACTATGTGATAATTATTTTATTAGCAGACTTTACTAGAAACCTGTAAATACTAGATTTGTTGTTCTAAATCTAATTTTGATCAGGAGTGTGGAACTGGCCAATTTTAATAGATATTAGAGTTAACCCGCGACTTCGTTCGCACAAATTATATACCTACAAGATTTAAAGCCAATTATAAAATATCAAAAAAAAGTTTCATTAAAATCGGTTCAGTAGTTTTCGCGTGATGCTCCCTCAGACAAACACAAACAGAAGACAAACTTCTGTTACAGTTTTATAATAGTTATAAGATAACTAAAATCTATTTATAACAACAAACTTTCTAAGTAAAGTCTTCTAATATAAATAGTTGTCGCATATAGGGTGTAACAAAACACCCTAGTAATACTTAAAGGGGTGTTTTAAACCATCAAACTAAACAACTTTCACTATGGAGCCAACTTCGGAATTGCGAAAAATTAACAGCTGTCCCAAACATTTGAGTCCAGTACCATGAGTTTTCAGTGTACTTTACTAGTAGTTACGTCGCCAATTTCGTATGGCTGAAATTAGTTCTCAACGTAACCACTAGGAGCGCTGTACGAAATTCAGTACAAAATTGGTGGCGTTACTACAGTAGTGAAGTGGAGTGAAAACTCATGGTAGGCCTACAGGGCTGCGTTCAGAACCTAAGGGTGCGGTTGTTTGGTTGTTTTTCAATCTAAGGTGCGGTTGTTTTTCAACTCGCCAAAAGGTACGGAACGATCCCGGTTGTTTTATAACCTCAAATTTTGACATTGACAGTAATATGGGCTTCCAGGGCTTCCAGGGCTTCCACATTTCCAAATACAATAAAAACCCATCTTCCATGCTAAAGAATCAAAGAGTGAATAAAAATAAATTGAAAAAAACTAACTTTTATTCAAAATGAGCAAAAAGTCAAGTAACCACAGATAATCAAAACGTCAGAGTGTTTTTTAACCATCTAATTTGATGGTTAAAAGTTGCAACCCGTCAGAGGTACGGAACGGTTGAGTTGTGACAACCGAGTTGCAAAGGGCGTTTTTTCACCGAGGCTCTGAACGGCGTTAGTGCGTAAAGTTGCACCCAGAGTGCACTCTGGGCGTATGCTCTGAACGCGCCCCTGTGCTGCAGTTTTCGAAGTTGGCTCCATAGTGAAAGTTGTTAAGTTTGATGGTCTGATCCGTCCCCTTAAGTATCAAAAGGGTGTTTTGTTGTAACATCCTGTGTACTAGTTACTAGATATTTTACTCCGTGCATGTTTCCTTAGTAAAGTTGTATTAAAGACATTGAATCACCCAATAAAATACAATACAAATATGTAGATACTATAAATGCATATCGGTGTACGCAATAGCTTAAAGTCAGTCATCTAGTTAACTAAAATAAGCTTCGAGCTAACCTCTACATCAATCCTTTACCGCTTTACTAAAGGACAACACTTTCAGATCCACTTTGTTCTCTACCCACGTCTTACCGATTTATAAATCTATAGAATACCGATGTTAAGTTTAGCAAATATTTTGAAAGCTTTTTCCATTCACTGAATGAAGTTCAGAACTTTGTATCTAACTACCTACCTATTAGATCCTTCTAAACTATTGCATAATATTTGGGGATGATCCAGACCATCAAACTGAACCACTTTATCCACGATACTAACATCGAAATAATAGTGAAAAAATCCCAAGACCCGAAAGCATAACTGATTCTGAAATATTGCTCAATATGTTTTGTAAAATTTATCCTGTGAAAAATCTTAAGGGAGTATAATTCAGAGCGCGCTCCGTTTCAGTGCGTTTCAGAAACAGTCTAAACTAATGTCTATGTTTGTATGAAGTCCGATTTTCGTTAAAATGTATAGTTTATTAGGAATAAACTTCTCTTAATTCAAATTAAGCGGTGGTTCCGAATAATACTTCTAGAGAGGCCTATTGGAGTTGTACAGTGGCATGGAAATGTTCTGATACTAACTTGCCTCCACCATCCAGCATGGTGATTGGTGAAGAAAGCCCACTCCTCGACACCATCATTCGTTAAACGAAGCCCTTGTCCTATATTGGAAGCTACTACTTAACATTACATAATGTCTTAATGTCGAAAGTTTTTGAGGACGCTAAAATTAAATTTTCATTTGAAGTTAGACTCCGTTGAACGAATCGATAATCAGATGATCGGATTGCGAATTCAGAATATGATTCTATTACGTATCTGCCTATAGTACGGGAAATACTTTCTATTGGATTTGTTTGATTGCGTCTGAGAGAGTAATGATAAAACTGATTTAGCTTTTGTCCGTAGATCATAATACATTTGTACGGTGATTATAAGGCAACAGCGGATCAAGAGAGTTGGCCTCTGGTAGCTTTTGGACGATTATAACAGACTAGTTGCTAGGCTGTTTGTGTTTACCGTAATCTATGTTGCTAGGCTAAAGCAGAATATGGAAGCACCTCACTCCTGTCATTCACCGTCACTCCTGCTCCGGACGTTCCTACGTATCCTCCTTAATGTTTTGACACAATTGAAACGACGGATGATATTTACGCATAGATAAATTAACCTGGAAGCAATGAATCCTATTATTATTATTGTTGGCTGAGCTATTGCAAGCAAGGTTCATTATATTGTTGTAACTCTGCTGGTCTATGTTCTCTATGTTCTCGGCTTGTCGTACGAGGCATGCTAGCCTTACTTATGGCAACAAATAGACAGGCATACAAAGTCACTTTCGCTTCATACTAATTATTAGTAAGGATCTTTGAAGTGTAAACGAAGAATTGTAATTAAGCTTTCCAAGTTAAGTTTTAATTTTAAACCAACCAACTTTTTCTTGCCCAAGTTGTTGAAAAGTAAAGTCACGTTGTAAAGGCTAAATATTTATTCTTAAGTATCTTATTGCAGAGTTTGGTTCAATCCTGTTATGGCCTTGGCATAAAGGCTAAATTAATGAGCAATTTTTTCAGAAGAGATATTGTTTTTGTTTTCATTAGCTAGTACCATTAGTACCTTAGACGAGTAAGTTATGGATGATTCGATCATGGAGATAAGCTGCTATGATGTTACGGAGATACCTACCTAAGATAATAAATAATTTGTGATAATTTGGAGATATGCCTGAAAATGTTGTGCATTTATGAAACGACATAATAATATGGATGTTGTAGAGGTAAGATAATTATCAGAGGCGATCAGTTGCCTATGCCTAGCCTACCCCAATAGGGCATAAGGGTGAATATAAATGTATTTATGTATTGAAACTAATGACGTTATTCAGCACCTAGTAATATAATTTGTAGGAATTAGTTTGTAATAAATCGGAAGGTCTAAATGTTATCGTAATTTTATCGCAAATCTTTTTACGATTTAATTGTATCTCCTACGTTGAAGCCTGTTCTTATTTATTACCGTCTTTTAGGGATGAAAAACATCATCTTTTAAGGTCAGACCTGTCAATTTCTCTGTCATCAACTTAGTTGTTCACAATATTGTCATCTTTGTATTAAAATTACCTAAATGAGTGTGATAAAAATTTTACTAAAAATTGTACAGAGTTTAAAATTAAATATGAAAGGGGTTGCATGCTTCAGACCATGAAACTGAATAACTTTCAGTCACTATGGAACCAAAAACGAAATTCGCAATTTCAAACTAAATCAGCTGTTTTGTACAAAATATCAATATCTACTCTAACCAAACAGCAGATGTTTTAGGGATTTCGATTTTGGCTCCATAATATTGAAATTTTGATAGTTTGAAGCACCCCCTTCGATATGTAACGTATTTAATTTTACACCCTGTGTACATAGATAACTATTCTGTTCGCAGGAACTCGCCAAAAAATCTATTAGGGAAACCATTTGTTTCTGAAATGTCCTGTACACGAGTAAAAGTTTTTTCTCGACCCAGCTCAATTACGTGTGTGAGAGTTTAGTTTGCTGACGTGTCATACATTTTAATACGAATGTCCGAGATGTGGTCAGCTCCCGTTGCTCAAAGTATGAACAAAAGATTAATTAGGTTTACGATCAGTATTCATCGCACGAAAGCTGCCCAGCTTACCCTTTCGTACCCTTTCCGATCGCAGGAATAGCGCTAGGTTTATTTTCGTTGTGGTAATTTAAAATAACACTAAATTGGAGAACATTATTCGTTCATAGTTATAATACAGCAGAATTTGAAGCTGAAAAACTACATTATGAGTACTTTGTTATGGGTCCATTTTTAGTAGAGCACGACCCTATTGTTAACCAGAAACTTGCCTCTTCCAATCGCATGACATATCTGATAAAGATTAATATTGATTTATACTTGTAATTAACTCTCTCTGTTCTTCTTTATCTGTCGTGTTCTTTCTGAACCCTAAAAACTAAGTCCCTAGGGAATGTCCCAGCTTCCTAAAACCTTGAAATTTTCTGTTTGTATAGCATTTGTTTCGTAAACAAAGAGGAAAGTTGTGCAACGGTAGTACGGACCTTTAAATTAAAACCATTTTGAGTAGGGCTACCTTTTTGTGTAGGTATTACCATTTAAATCACGTATCATTAGTGGAAGCAAGAGTTAACTATTGTAGGTACCGTTATCGTATCGAACTTTAATCGAAGAATTTCCACAAAAACTGAAAACCGTTCCTCCAGAGTCGATTACGGAAAACGAAAGTCGAGAAAACAATAAAACACAGATAAAAATTTGTAGAAGAGTTTGAAGGAGTTATATAAACTTCTGTTTTATTTGTATCAATGTGTCTTGGAAAATAAATATAAAACATTTTGTGAATATCTTTAATGTAAAGTTTTATATTATCGTACTTGATCTTGATATAGTTTTTGCAATGGTTGCAGACTTTGCGTTTATTGATTAACACCTTTAATACTTTTTTTATTTAACACTATATAGTGTAATAACTGGTGGGAGTGTGTTACATTTTGTACCTACAATAATTTGCTTTTTTGAATTTTATTGACTTTTATACAAAACTAACTAGGTAAATGAGACATAAATTGCTGGTTTTACCTTTTACCACGTTTCGATAAAGTTAGTTTGCCATTACAGACGCGAAATAACTGTTAATTTCCTATCATCCTATGAGTAGTTATAGTTAGTTATAACAAAGTTTGTAACCACCGAATCAGAAAACATTCAGAATGTCGAAGTTATAATTGTTTTTGTTGTCACCGCCTTCGATCGGAAGCAAAATGCTACAATAGAGTTCCAATTTGAGCAAGTAAACATTATGCAACGAAGGAATTACTGTCTAATCCAGTGTCGAGCCGTTATGGCTTCCCTCTAAATAGGTCACCTTGTTTCAAACAGTGAAAAATTCGCCGCTTCTCTCACTATTTTAAAAAGAAACTAGAAATCTGAACATTTTCTGGGCTGCACTAAATTTTCGATGTGAGTCTTAGTTCAAAAGATATAAGTATCACTTTTTTACTTAGACTATTTATATAAGGACAAGTTACGCGTGTAATTCTACTAACAAACTTTTTGCGGCGGGCGAGGTAGCACGAGATACGCAACTTTGAATTTTATTCCATTGGTTTAGATTCTGAATGTTAAAAATCATGGAAAAGTGGAATCATCATCGTGTCGTGTGAACCCCAAACGTCATAAGTTCGAAATTATTGTTCCGCAATTATAGGCTGTCCCGTTAAGTGATAAGGTATAAAATTGTATGTAAATGCGTAAGATCTTTTGATCTTGCACGTTGGCAGAGGGGAAATGCAAGGCGGGTCCGTATATAATTCGTCTAAGCCTTTTTAACATTTAATGACCAACTACCGGTTTATTTCTTTTTTAGATGGGCAGTAACTTTGCTACAAATACCAATCATCGTTATAGCGAGCAGTTGAAACAAGGTTCACCTTAGTATTTAGCTTCCAGGATCGGATGGAATAATGTATCACCAACACGAATAGGTACTCGTACTACAAAATAATCTTACCTTTATTAATTTCGTGCAACTACGAAATGGAATCGGTAGTAGGTTTAACATCGATATATTAAAAAAAAGTTAGAAAAACTACGATATAGCGGCTAATAAAGTCTAAAAAGTACATTTTACAAGGTGGTTGACTATTACTCGGTAACTTGTAAAGCCTACTAAGCGGTGATAGTTTTCCTTTTAAATTCATCATATACACTACTGCCATGAATTTTTTCAAGTATCCAGAAACAACCGTTTAGCTGGCAGGGGGGGGGACCACATGATTCTAACAAAAAAAAATCATCCCCACTTTTCGTAAAAAACAATATCTTTCAAAGATTTTATTTATCACTTTGTCGGCGTGATTAATATGTATAGGTATATACATGTCAAATTTCTAGTACTAAGCGTATCTGAGCTAAGCCGCGGACAGACGGACGGACATGGCGAAACTATAAGGGTTCCTTGTTGACTACGGAACCCCAAAAAATCTGAATATTTACTTTGGCTTGCTGCGAGAGATTATTCTTGTAGCTTCAATCTTCATTCATATTAGGTTTACTTTAGTACTAAACGTAGGCTCAGACACACACTAAACGCGTATTTGAAGCCTGATAAGTTTATTTGATACTGGATCTGAGCTACATCGATTTTACCATTTTTTAGAAAAAAATTATTGACAGTTTCTATCGATAGCTTTGCATAAATTATTCATTTTGCCCCCACTTCTGTCACAAGTAAAGTTTTCTAAGCCCAGAAATAGTACAGTACTAAAATTCTGATGTATGCAGGCGCGGTCGCAGCCTAAAATTTTGGAAGGGGTCACTAATAATTAAATATGACGAGTAAATTTGACTTTATTGCACATTACATAATTTTATTGCACACATTATGATTATTTGGGTATCGCGCCTGGATGTATGAGCATGTGAAGGCGGCCAATCCGCATATGATCACGTGGCAGGGAAACGATTCTACCCTAATTATGATATAAGGGTAGGTGCCCTAGCAGTGGGCATTTATAGACGAACGTTTCCACATGCTCCTACTGGGCCCTTCAACTGGTAGAAGCATTAGGACTTAATAGGTATGACCTTATGCTCCTACCTCGATGAAACTAGTAACATATACATTTTACTCAGTTTGTATACAACGTGTTAATGAATTAACGCAAAACTAGAAAGTAGTTTGTTTAGAATCGAGAGCAGAATCGAATTATCATGTTTTCAACATAGGTAATTTTTTCAAAATATTAAAATTTTTTTATTGTAAAATTTAAAATTTACTGAACTCGATCTCAAACCACCGCACGGGCACACTCATCCTACTTACTACCAAAACAAGACTCTTAAAATGTATCCATAAGCACGCTAGCGCTTTCATTCATTGCTGAAATGATAACAAATCAATTTAGCCTGAAAACTTAAACTGCGAATAACCTTAAATTTTAAGTATCAAAATAATGAAATTATTGTTTCAATCTAATTATTTTTTTATAAATCAGTTGGGGTGTATGAGGTTTTGCGCTTATTCATTAACGCGTTGTATATACAATAATCGTTTGTAGTTACATAAGATACCAACGATTTGTTTAACTAAACCACCTGTTAGCGAAGTGCCCATAATAGGTACTAATAAATCGTTTATTGGCACGTAGCCAGAGAAAAGATACGGTGTCTGAGAGTAAGCAAAACATTACGTGCTCGATTAAGATTCTCAGGCTTCTTTTGTATCAATTTCTATATCTACTTATATTTTGAATTTCTATAGTAACTTATGTATCTAAGACTGGTCACAGAATATAATTACAAGAGCACAAGATAGATCAAACTCGTATCAAAACTGTACTGATGCCACAGGTCCGGCACTTCAAACAACGTTTTGGATTTGACATGATGGCGTTCTCACATGCGCACTTGGTGAAAATTGTCTTTGACATATGGTTAGGGTTGACTTATCACGCATCGTATGAACATCATCTACATTTCGTTACTTTTTATTGTTCGTTCTGTTATTAAAAATAGTATTTGATCATTGTTATTTTTCAACGTTGTTTATGCACTGAAAAAACTAAATTTATGCAGTCAAATACTACGGGTGTGCGCGCCTGACTGCACTCCCTTTCTCGGCTTCCCTCAAGTTTCCCAGAAAGTGTAAGGTGAAGTGGGGTATCTGAAGTCAGAGGGGTGCGGGGAGTAGCCGTTCTGTATGTAGAACTATATACAATTACCTATTCTGTGCTGATACGTGTTTAGGAACTTATAAACGACATTTAACACCATGTTTTAAAAGAGAAGGAAAACATTGTAAGGCTGCACGATGTGTGTTGTGCCCACTGTCCATCAAAAGTGTTGACGGTTCACTATCATCATCATCTCAGCCGGTAGATGTCAACTGCTGGACATAAGCCTTCCCCAAGGATCGTCATCACAACCGGTCCTGCGCTGCCGTCATCAAACGGGTGCTCGTCGTCTTCACCAGGTCATCGGTCCACTATGTGGGGGTCCACTACCTACCAACGCTGCGCCTTCCGGTAGTCGAGAACTCTTCGGCTATCTGTTCTGGGAGAAATATGCCCCGCCCATTGCCACTTCTGTTTAGCAAATATTGGATTGTCGGATACTTTGGTTCTACGATCACAACATTTCTGATTCCATCTCACATGGAATATAGTTCGCACAACGTATCGAGAAATATAATCGTGAGCATATCTTGACAGTATGAGGTTTCCGCATTACGACATCATGACATCAGGATTGTTAAACACGTTTTTTAAAGTAGGTTTTATTCAGCGCTTATCGCGACGTCATCGGTCCATTTTGAAAGAGACAGGATGATGACTCTTTCCCTCGCCTTGCCTCAGATCTGTCTCACTCGGTCTGTATAAACCGCTGAAACTCGTTCTAAGTCCAGACAGAATTGACAGTTCCCAGCCGAATGTACCACTGGACGTCCGTCAGTGTGGTTATCTCCACTCCAGTACAGCATATGGGCTTGTGTTGGCTTAGCTCACCTGATGGATAGTTTAGATGAAGCCGAAGATGTAACGCGCTCACCCAGAAAAAGCCTACTAACTCTTCTTTTAGAAATATCCTGATCTTATTTGCTTGGAAAAACACAAGCAGAGAGAGTTTAAAACTTATCGGTTTTGATTATAAAAGAGGATGCGAACGTTTTTTTGCATATTTTTTGAAGTATCTACTTCGTATTGACTACGTATAATGGATGTACGAGTAGTCTCGCATTACGTCTTGTCGTACGTTGGTGAAAGGGGGATGGTGAAATCAGGTCATGTAACTACTGAACACATTCGCAAATATGGTACACCAGATATAATATGGTATACAGAGTGTGAAACCTCTTAAGGTTCAGAATCAAAGCTCAAAACACAGTACAACTTTGCTTTGCTCAGAGTGCCTTTACAAAATTTTACCAAACTACATTATTTCAGATTCGTAGAATGTACAAACTTTACTGCATTCGCTGCATTTTTCGTGGAATTTAAAATAGGGAAATCGTATTTCAAGGAATCTTTGTTTAGTTTATTGCTTGAGGCTTTTTAATTTTAACTAATAATATACAAATTTCAAATAAATTACATACGAAAGTCAAACATATAGAATTACGTCTTCATCCTTTGGTTTTCTGAAAGTATTAAATATAAGCCTTAGATAAAGAATAAATGTTCTTGATCGAAAATTTTAGAAGAAGAGAACTCGTAACTTAAATAATCAGTTAGTGTCCTTTTTTATCAGATTTTATTCCACTACGAGGCAATCCCCTTACTTTTCGTTTCATTCCTGTTTTGGCCAACCTTTGGCTATTAGTCGGTAAATCTATCCAGGTCATCCCGCTTTCTGGGTCGAAATAGACGCCTCCGACCGTTTTCGAAGATCCAGGATATGATGGTTTTGCCCATCTTTCAGGATGCATTCGACAGACATGACTAGTTGAGAGACATGCCTGTAAAATGTAGAAGTATTATTAATACAACATGTAAAGTTAAATTCACACGGTCAACGAATTTTCAATATGATGGCAAAACAATGACGTCCGTCACAGAATGGCTACAACATTAATTGAAAATAAATTTAAAAATTCATCGATTAGTTTCCATGAAAAGTCACTTTGTGTTAGACAAAATTGGACAGTAAATTGATTATCGTTTTTGTTTCCACTACAGTTTTAATAAAAATCTGTTGTACCGAAAAATCCTTTGACTATTACTTTATTTAATGTTACTACGAAAAAGATTTATAATTTAGTGTAATATGACGCCTATGTTTACTAAACAGGGTGTAAACATAAAAGCTTTACATCCTTAATGCTTCAGACCATCAAACTGAAAACTGTTATAGGACCAACATTGAAATCGCGAAAAAAATCGTCTTTTCCATAGAAAACGTCAATGGCGATTCGACCCAGGGTAGACAGGTGATTTTTTTCGAGGTTTCGAATTTGGTCCCATCGTAAAAGTTGTTCAGTTTGATGATCTGAAACACCCCCTTAAGTATATAAAACGCATTTAAGTTTACACCCTGTCTGTTATAAAAATATACAATTATGCACGCTACTAACACTACTTACTATTCTATTTTATCAAAAAAGTTGTGCCCACTCCAAACAAAATTCACTTTGTAGTTTACGGAGTTTATTTAGTCGTCGCGTCGTTTTCACGCATCAGAGCATATCGAAAAAAAACTAGTCTGTTGTTTGACAACATTTTTGTATTGTCCGTAAATTAAATTTTCCAATCATCATTTCAGCTGATAGACGTCCACTGATGGGCATAGGCCTCCCATGAGAATCGCCTCTTGGGGGGTTTAGCTATAATCGCCACGCTTGGCAGGTGGGTTGGCGATCGCAGTTGGATTGAATAAGTGTACGCAGAGGATGATGCTGCCCATCCTCTGGTAGATCCGTTAGTCGCCTTTTACGACACCCACAGGAAGAAATGGGATGATGCTATTCTCAGCCGAGGAAATCAAAAGAGCACGAGGTGAAAAATCTTTGCACTCGAGTGCAACACGAAACTTTTCATCCCACCTCAGCGAGGAAATGACTAAATGCAAAAAAAAGGTTGTATGATAAATTCGGCACCATGGAGGGAGAAGTAAATAGGTTCAATGATGTTTTGAATTCACAAACTTAGTGCACACGATGTTCTAAATTCAATTTACTTTATCCTCTAGCGGATGAAAACGGCTTTTGCACTCAGATATCGAAGAGCAAAAATACTCTCTCCGAGATGGGGGGATGAAAAATAAATGTTACGATGATATCAGTTTTAGTAGGATCTTTCGTTTGCTAACTACGAACTGCAGTTGTAGCAAGACTCATCTTTAGATTACCTACCTACCGCCGCCCGTTTCATAAGTTACTTTGAGAAAACCGACTTTTATTACAATATTTCGATGAAAAAATACAATTATCGATAAGTAAAGACATTTTGCATGAAAATTCGCACAACATTTCAAAAAGTTACGTATCAAAAATGCTGAAGATATCGATTTTGCATTTAACCGGTTCGAGATTTTGAGTTACTTTGTTAAAGCAAATGATCATAATTACACTTTATGAACCAAATATGAAAGTAGGAAAACAGTAAAGTCAATTTGACCACAAAATGTACATATACAGGGTCCTTCTTAATATACTGACAATTTTTTAAGGAGATGATCAGACCATGAAACTGAACAAGTTTCTCTAACATACCAACATCGAAATCGTGAAATCAAAATCAGCTGTCCCATACATTTGGCTCAAGTAGGTTTGCAGTTTAGTATGGAACAGATAGAGTCCGATAGGTCCGATAGAGAAAGTTGTTCAGTTTAACGGACTGATCATCCCTTTAAAAAAGTGTCTGCATATTAAGAAGGACCCTATAGTAGTATATTACGTATTCACATGCTCTCTAAATAAAGCGGGAGCATGAAAACTTCAAAAAGCTATTTTCAAAACAAGTTGGGACTCAATGTAGGCACTGTTCTAAAATTTTCAATTTCGCTTGGCGTCAGTTGTGTAACAACATGTTCCTTACAGAATGCTTCCTGCAACTTAATTTTAAGACGTCATTTCAGTATTACACAAAATCGATATACCTAAATGTATGTAAATATACCATATACTTAGGTAACTTATTGTAATGAAGTAAGTTTACAGTAGATAGGGCATTAAAAACCCTATTTTAATACAAAGGATTTTTTTTGTATCACCTTTTTATATCATAAAATATAAATATGTGCGATACTGTATTTTTTCGATTTAATTAATCTAATTATTTCCATTTTTTATGAACTTTTAATTATTCTGACGTCCATGATGGAAGGGAAAGACGATTAAGAAAATTTCAAGAAATATAAATAAAAATATCAAATAAATTCAGGCTTAGGCAAAGGAAATGAATCCCATTCAGCCTAGCTTGTAATTAGTATTTTTCAAATAGCTCGAGAGATAATGGATATTGAAATATGATAATTTATCAAATTAAAGAATGAAAAATTTGTCTCGGGCGGGACGAACCCGCACTCTTCCAAACCGGGGAAGTGCGTTATCCAATTTCGCTACCGAGTCCACTAGCCAAAGAACGAAATTTTCAATCTATTGCGTCTTAAGGGGACGTAACATGGGGACAACATGGCTGTAACATGTTTATAATCAATAATAGTTGAAATGATAATTTATATTTAGCTTTAGGTCAATCTCATCTTCAAATTATTTTCGAATATTGGTTACTTGGTTGGTATCTTCCACAAAAAGAAATGTTATAGCTATAATATGCTAATAATTTTGAAGTAAATTTTTAGGGTTCCGTACCCAAAGGGTGAAAACGGGACCCTATTACTAAGCCTACGTTGTCCGTCCGTCCTAACCTATTTAGGGCTGCAACTTCTGAACCGTAATAGCTCTTAAAGACAGTTGAAATTGAAAACAGATTGTGCTTTATTATGGCGGATTTGCTAACAAATAATAAAAATGACAAAAAGTTAAAAATTATGCTATATTATATACTGCTTTAGGGTTAATGGGAGGTTAAAAATATTGCATCCTTGGACGTGCCATTTCGTATTTTTAGATTTCTGTACCCAAAGGGTGAAAACGGGATCCTATTACTAAGCCTACATTATCCGTCCGTCCGTCTGTCTGTCATAACTATTTAGGGCTGTAACTTTTGAACCGTAAAAACTAGACAGATGGAATTTAATTCACAGAATGTGCGTTATTACGGCGCATTTGCTATCAATTTGTAAAAAATTAAGGGGGGTTCTCAACAAGAAACTAGTTTTAATCAACGTTTTTCATCTCGCTCTATCTTAAAAACGGTAATACATACAAGCGTCCGGATCAAACTCTATGGAATAACAACAAAAAGAAAAAAAAACCGGCGAAGTGTGTATCGGTCTCGCGCTAAAGGTCCCGTAGGAAAAAAACTTATTTGTAAATTAAGCTGGTGTGGTACGGAACCTTCGGTGCGCGAGTAGCCCGACACGCACTTGACCAGTTTTATTATTATTAGCAATGCAAACTAATTAGTTATGATCATGATTCAAAAGACAAATTCAAAGGAAAGGAAAACAAATCGTTCCAATGCGGTCTCTACTTATGAATTGAATACCAAAGTTCTACGGAATTCTAGCACTAATTCCAATGAAATTGAATTGAATCGTGCAACCGTTCTAGCAGAAGATTCAATTAGTATTTCAATGCTGTTTTATGGCTTAGTCATTAAACTCATTAGACGTCACTATAGGTACCTTCACCACATTCGTTCGAGGATATTCGACAATTCAGAATTTACAATTGGTAAGTAACAAAAGAATGCTTAATTTAGGTACAAGGATCATTTTCATAAAATAAAACGGGTCAAGTGCGAGTCGGGCTACTCGAGCACCGAGGGTTCCGTACCACACCACCACACAACATTTTTTTCCTCCTGGACCTTTAGCGCGAGACCAACTTATACTAGGCCGGCTTTTATTATTTGTTGTTATACTGTAGAGTTTGCTCTATAATCACACCAAGTTTGACGCTTATAAATGTATTACCGTTTTTACGATAGAGCAAGAAGAAAAAACGTTGATAAAAACTAGTTTCTTGTATGAGGACCCCCCTTAATTTTTTACTAATTGATATTTTTATAATTTGTTAGCAAATTCGTCGTAATAACGCTCATTCTTTGAATTAAATTCCATCTGTCTTGTTTTTACGGTTCAAAAGTTACAGCCCTAAATAGTTAGGACAGACAGATAGACGGACGGACGGACAGCGTAGGCTTAGTAATAGGGTCCCGTTTTCACCCTTTGGGTACGGAACCCTCAAAATATAAAACGGTACGTCCAAGAATGCAATATTTTTAACCTCCCATTAACCCTAAGACAGTAAATATTTTTACTGAGGTACTAGGTAAGAAATCAACAAATTGATAATATGCGTAAGCATATGCTCACGACTATAGTCCCCGAGGGGGTAGTCAGAGATATTCTGCAACCTCAGAACATCCACGTTTCACCAGTAGTACCGAAACGCTGTCCAGTGTGACGGGGGGTGAGCCCGTCACCACATAATGGACAGTGGGTACAATCCATGCCTCGAAATTGAAGCATGCAGGTTCAATTGATAAAATGGATAATCCATATTATCCCATATTATCAATTTGTTCATTGTACAAAGTTAGATATAAAATAATCAAAGATGCTTTTGTACATCGTCTCCGATATATTTTTAAGTTTCTATTCTGTGAGTATAGATCTTCAGAATCAACACAATCAAACTTTAATATTTTTTCTTTACTTGAACTTATGTACCTACCTATCTAAGTAGCTACGTAAAAATAACGCCAGACATTTCCCAGCAACGTTGGAACGCGCTTCGATAAAACGTTAGGTACATTACAATACAATTAAGGTCTTTATTGTTTTCCCATCCCGGCTCTATTAACTCCAGCTAAAATGTCACTAATAAATTAATTAGGAGTCTTTTCCCACTGTAGGTACATAAATTAAGTAACTGATTCACCGGATTCTTTCAGTGTGGTCGGATGAACCCATGTAGGGCAAACAATTTATCAGAAAAACCGGCCAAGTGCGTGTCGGGCCACGTGCAGGGTAGGGTTCCGTAGTAGCCCGTCTCAATATACGGACTTAGAAGGGGGCTTTTTGTTTTATACTACGGTTGAACGGCTAATAAAGTCTAAATAATACATTTTGCAAGTTGGTCGACTATTACTCGATAACTTGTAAAGCCTACTTAGCGGTGATAGTTTTCCTTTTAAATTCGTAATACCTATACGCTACTGCCGTGAAGTTTTTCACGTTTCTCGTATACCTACCATGAGTTTTCACTGTACTTGACTACTGCAGTTACGTCACCTATTTTGTATTGAATTTTGTACAGCGCTTCTAGTGGTTACGTTGAGAACTAATTTCTGCAATAGGAAATTGGTGACGTAACCATAGTAGTAAATAAAAAATACAGTGTGTGGCAACTTTCTTTGTTAAATGCGTGCCAAACTCTACGCTTTATTTTAGAAAAAGAATAATAATAATAAAAAGAATATTTTTTAGAATACAGTTGACATGGCACGTCGACATACTTTTATATTTTCTTCTGTTCTGAAAACACATTTGTTCCATGTAAAATAATTCATTCGAATACTCTGACACGTGTAAATAAATGTATATAGTTAACGACGACTTTCCTTTCTCGCCAAAAGTGAAAACTCATGGTAGGCCTCTGGTCTGTGAACCCAAAGCATTCTCCGATACTGTTCAACTACTCTAAATTGTAAATGGAATCTCAACAGCCCTCGACTTGACAAGCGGCTGTCGACGAGTGTCCAAACAGATAAATGGACACCATGTTTGCTGTTCCATAAACAGGGGCGTACTTACGATGAATTGGGTGGCAGAGTGATTCCACCAAGCTAAGGTCACTGATTATTTAGTAGTTACTACCGCTAAGGTTTTGGCCACAGAACATTATAAGAGGGGTTAGAAATGCAAAGTAGCGCTTTTGCTTCGGAGACGGCTGTCGCCACTTGTCACGCCGTTCTCGCTGCTACAATTACTCATGCCCTCTCGCTCGCACCACGCCGCGCGCCTTATGGTGTTATGCAAATCATTGCATAACCTGTGGTGACACGTTCCACGCCTACTTTGCACTTCTAACCACTCTTATAATGTTCTGTATTTTTTGCTCAGTTCAAGCTCAGGAGTCTCAAGAAACTCATTTGATGAACTCAGCAGTTGACAATTTCAAAATTAATATAGAGATTATGCATCTTTCTACTGCTGATTTGACTTTCAAAAATAGCACTCCTGATGTATGAAAGTCAAATCAGAAGTAGAAAGATGCATATCTCCATGGTAATATTGACATTTTCAACTGCTACGTTCAAAGTATGAGTTTCAAAAATGGCACTCCTGATCATAATTTTTTTTGTACGGTTGGTTTGACGGTTAGAATATGAAAGAAAAATGTAAGTACTTATTTAAAATAACATTCTCCGAATAAAAACAGAGTTTTATAATTATGTTGAACTACTGTAAGACCAAGAACGGAAAGGACATAGAGTAGAAGTTTTTTTTTAAAGTTTTGTAATTTTAGAATTTCATTCATAACGACATTCCGGTTTTTATGTTGGTTAATCTGTGTTTTGAAATAATTTAAAAAAAAAATTAGAATTTATGTGATAAATTGAACTGCGCCTGACTGTAAATTGAACTAACATGCACATGAAAATAGCCAATCATTTTACCGCATTCGATACGATATTAAACGCTAGAAAACTCGAGATAAGTAACAGAGTATTAATGCTATTCCGATTATCGACTATACCTACGCGAGAACAACAAAATAACAATAAATACAGGGTCCTTCTTATCAGACCGTCAAACTGAACAACTTTCTCTATGGCATTAACTTCGAAATCACGAAAAAAAAATTTGCTCTTCCATACAAAACTGCAAACTTACTCGAGCCGAAGTATGGGACAGCAGATTTTTTTTTGCGATTTCGATGTTGGTGCAATAGAGAAAGTTGTTCAGTTTGATGGTCTGAGTATCCCCTAAAAAAAGTGTCAACATATTAAGAAGGACCCTGTATACTCGTATATGGCTAAGGACAAGCGATTGTCAAGAACTTCGAACAATCCAATGATATGAACGTAAAAGAACCGTTTGCTTCTTTTGTTTTATAATGTTACAGAGATATACGGTCAGTTGCACGTACGTCCAATAAAGTTAATCCTCCATTAAATCTCTTGCTAGCTTTTACTACGTCAACAAGACAAAAAGTGACAGCAAGAGATTTAATGGAGGATTAACTTTAGTGGCGACGGGCTGACCCCCCGTCACACTGGACAGAATTTCGGTACTACTGGTGAAACGTGGATGTTCTGAGGTTTCAGAATATCTCTGGGGTAGTCAGAGATATTCTGACATATTCTCGGGGAATATAGTCGTGAGCATATGCTATGATGATGATGAACTTTAATGAACGTACGTGCAACTGGCAGTTAAATAATTAAATCGACAAAGAAATAAGCAACCATATCAACAATGAGTCATAATTTAATTATATTTCACAACTTTATCATGTGATTTTAAAACATCGCTTTGCAACATATTTGCACAGCGGTAGAGTACGAACGAAAATAATTAGCTAAGGAAGACAGCATTACAAATTAACGACATAAAATTACATTTTCTAACATTTCTTTACGCTCATTGAACCAACTGTGTCAACATTGACTACGCAATGCAAATTTTGTTGATAGAAACAATAAGTACATTATCAAAGCAACTAACTTTGTTTGACCTCTCTTCACGTATCACATGTTTCACTATAAAGTTCAGCAACCTGGTAAATAAGTATGCATAATCCGTGAAATCACATGACTTGGATCATCTGGTTTTCATGACGACATATCATGACGAGACTTTGTAGTCTTTATAATGTATGCAAAGTATTGGATTACTTTGCCTACATTTCTGAAGGTCTTCTCCTACACAAAGTGTACAAAATCGATAGATAAGTTATCTAGGTAATATACTACGTGATAAGAAGCATTATAAGCGACTTAACCGTCGCATTTCTGAGCGCAGTTAGGGCATGTACATCAAAATGTAGGCGTATATAAAAGTGGAGATATAAATGGAGATGAGACGAGGTCCTTTCCAGCAAAGTGAAGATGGTTTAGCGGATTTAAATTTTAAAAGTAGCACGAGCTCTCTTTTAAAACATCATGTTTTATACCTTGTTGGTCCCATTATGAAAATTATTAGTACTGTAAGGTTTTATTAATTTTCATAAGGTTTTATTGATACCTTGCACTGGCCACACTGGCGGCATCGGTTGAAGGACAAGGTTTTGGGCGAAGGAGGGCAGCTAGGCTCGGACAGTAGAGTCGCACAGACGCTACGATTGTAAATTAAGATAATAAGTTTTGAACAACAGTTGGCTAATTTGGTTGATGTTGGATAGTTCTAATAATTAATAAATTAAGATGATAAGTTTTAATGTTGGATAATCATACATAATTAAGTATAATAGAAGATGGACAATATATGTTTTGAAAAGGATATTGTGTTGGTTATTTCTGAGATAGTTCTACATCTCAGAAGCGGGGGATGAACTTTTCTGGTAAGTACACGCCTACAATTACTCATGTATAAGTAATATGATTTGAAATATGATAGATTCCATTTTTGTATATTAGTGAACCCATTAGTTATGAGAATATTGAAAGTATCAAGATGAATACAAATTCACTGCATAAGAAATGCGTATCCCTTAGTCACATTATTTCTACACATAAATCAAAGTCAAGGTTCTGATGAATGAATGATGGTCAATCATGAAATAACCTTGAAATTTCCGTACCTCTTGTTGGAGCGATACCATTCGTTGGTAACAAAACAAATGTATCAAGTTTCAGTTTCTTTATAAGCTACGCTAGGGAACGCTTTGTTTGTTTATACTTGGTAACGTGATAAACTTATATGATGATTGTGAGTTGTTCCCATTGTGTTATTAGGTTTTGATTCCTTTAAATACATATGTATATTAACATTTACGATTTGCCGTAAAAAAAAATACGGCGAGTTTCAGCTATTGATGAAGGGATTGGACTCTGGAAACTCCTAAGCGGAAACGGTCTCGCTTCTAACACAGACGAGTTAGCATGCGCCAGGGCAGCTGCAGCCACGGCCACAACCGCCACATGCTAGAGCTATAACAAACATGGAGGATGGAGCCAGCGCGATTGCGTTGGATGGAGAAGGACTTGCAGAGGGGAGTCGCGGTTGCAGCAGGGTGCCTGGTGCTGGGTTGAGCAACGAGGCGAGCAGCAGTTGCAGCAGGGCGCCTGATGGTGGGTCGAGCTGCGAGGCGAGCCGCAGTTGCAGCAGGGTGCCTGGTGCTGGGTTGAGCAACGAGGCGAGCCGCAGTTGCAGCAGGGCGCCTGGTGATGGGTTGAGCAACGAGGCGAGCCGCAGTTGCAGCAGGGCGCCTGGTGCTGGGTCGAACTGCAGGGCGAGCCACAGTAGCACCAGGGTTCCTGATGCTGGGTCCAGCAACGTGTGAGGCTCGAAAACGGAGCAGACTATCTGATGGGTGCGATAGGAAGGAACGAGAATCTGCGAGCGGTGATTGCCGCACAAAAGGTCATGTAATTCATCTTTTTCTTCTATGGTTAAGGATAATTAAAATAATAAAATCCATGGATACTGTGCCAGCCATCAAACCTGAACGCTATATCGATTAATAGAGATATTATTCCTGAATTCAATCTTTCAGAAAATAACTATCATAACGTAAGGGTTAAAAAGTGCTGGGATGCGAAGACTATAAAATTATAGTGAGTCTCACCTCACTAAGCAAAAACTCACACGGCAATTGCACGGCAAGCTAAAACCTGATACCTGGTGCCTCAATATTATTTGAGACGGATAATGAACAGAATATTGGAATGAGTTCAAAGGTTAATCAAATTAAATTCTTCATGAAATTGTCATGGCGATGGGCTCACTCCCCGTCGCACTGGACGGAGTTTCGGTGCTGGTGAGGCGTGGATGGTCTGGGGCTTCGGAATGTCTCTGACTGCCCCTCGGGGAATATGCTTAGTCGTGAGCATATGCATATGCTTAAAATTGTCATAGTAACTTGTGACCTTTTTCTTTCTATTCTAAGAATATGAATCATTTATTTATGAAACATGAGTATTACAGTAGATCAAGTCAGGCTAAGTGCGATGAACTAGGTACTAGTGGCGCGCGGGCTCCACCTACATACTATTTCTAATAAGACGAAGCCGGGTTCTCTCTCTGTGTCACTGAAATAGATAGGACACAAACCGAAGTCATATGTAGATTAAAAGAATACAGGACCAACGAAGGCTCAGCCATGATCACATTTGATCCTCAGGATTGGCAACAATTTAGTACATTACGTGGATTCTGCGAAAGTGACTTTGACGAATGATGGTTTGACCGCTACCTGTTTCTTGTACGATCGAGAATGATAGTTTGTTAGAAAAACTCATGCTGGATAGCTTACTCCAAGTGTCTATCCAGTAGTCACATAATAATTCCTACACACGATGGCTACAAGTTATCCAACGTACAAGATGCTGACGAGTGCCTTGAAAGAGTTACAGTAATAGTTCATAATAAAATTTATGATGTTGCGAGTATTAGGGCTGCTGCGGGAACAGCAATATTTACTGGTAGCGAGTTGTTGAAATCCAAAATTGTAGGGAAACCAAATATGACAAATACGTATGTAACGAACGAACGACAAAATGAAAACTGGAACTTCCATAATTTGTTTATATTTAGTATTTCAATAATTTCGCTGTCACATTTGCTGCTGAGCGCGTAAAAACAATCTGTCTTCGGATCGGGCTAAGGGCCCGTCCGCAAGAATGCTACTTGAGAATCTCAAGTTGAGATATTTAAAATAAATAATAATAATAAATACTTCTAACCATGTTGCTATACGTTATACAAAATTAGATGGATAGAGATAGGTAAAATATTCTAGATGTTTGGTGGTTGTGGGAGAGATGCTTGTTACACGTATAGTGTGTTTACAAGATTGCATATGGCTTAGTTTTTATAACAATAACACCGTGCTTAGTACAGTCAGTATCAAAAGTAAAAGATAACGAAAGTATCTACCTTAAAATTATTAGATGATGTTATATTCGTGTTCGTAATTTTATTGTTAGCTTTGAAGGTGATAACTTCACCTTAACATTCTACACTTACATCTACCTATAACTTAGTATGAAGATAGATTTGCTAGTGTAAGATTAATTTCATTTTGAATTGCGCCCAACTTAATTGGCTTTATTTGATCACTGTACCGTGGCATCTTCGAAAATATTTCTTATTTTCGCGTTCTGAAAGAGTGCGCGTAGTTTATAGACGGTATGCGGATCGGATTTGTCGAACCAACAAACTGATTATATTATCTCGAACGGTTTAATGAAAATCGGCATGCGTTTAGTTGATATGGTATCTACAAGCAAGACAAAGCCCATAGAACTCCTTCGGCGTTACAGGCAGTGTTCTGCACACGATAAAACGAGTAAGGCTACACTAATATTACCAAGATAAAATCGAGTTAAAAACAGCCGATGCAACGTCCTAAACTTTAGACACCTGACCGATTGTTCAATGAAATGCTGCATGCAGGCATCATAAGATTCATTAAAAAATTAAATCGATCTATGTACCCCAATTATTGTTGTAAATAAAAGGGGGATGGCGGGTTAATACTTGAATTACCATACTAATTAATTTAATCACTGGAAAAGGAAAGATACCCTATCCAAGTTAGAATTATGATTTATGACCGAAGGTACTCCGAGAAGAACCTATTTTGATAATCTTTTTGGCCCAGTATTTTGGGTGAGCATTTGAATAATGTGAGCGATGCAACCTCCTCAAAATAGAAAGAGAGCGCAATAAAATAAGAAATATATAATAATAATAACGATGCTTTAAGTGTGTCTTTGTACCGTCTATTAAATGCTAGTCTCTTATTATTTCATGTCAGCATGAGCTGTATATGGAAATCACTCATTCTGGTTCAGATTTGTCAATTTTATTTGAAAAATATAAAATTTCCTACCAGAGACGGTAAAACAAGATTCCACAGATGTATAAAGCAGATATCTGATTATTTTCCTAAGTACTTATTGGAGTCTAAGTACTTATTATAGATTTACTTTAAGTACCGAGAGTCAAGAAATTATTAAAAAAAATACGAAAGATTATATTTTATTTTATGATTTCAAAAGTTTTTTCGGTCTAAAGAACTTTAAAAGTTCTAATTAAAAATTTGATTGATGATGGTCTTTGAAAGGTAATAAGAAAATATTTAGATAGCATAATTATTGGTCAACATAAAGTAGTGAAATAAAGCATTTACTTACCTATGATGACATCGTCTTGTTGAAATAAATTTCATTTTATTGACAGCTATTATTTGGTTTAGATAACTGAGGATAAATCTAAGATCGATACAATAATTGGTCTAAGGATAAACCTAGAATAGGTGGATGGATAATAAGAAAGCATGAAATGGAGCCACTTTCCTGGGTCTTCCTAATGGTTGGTTGGATTAATAAAATTGTTGTTTCATATTGTTCTTACATAAAAAGAACCGTTGTGTGAAGAAAATTAACGATAATTAAGAGTTTAAAAATCGAGACTTTTGTTTAGCTGACGTAACAGATTAACAACTATCTATCTACTCTTATGACTATCTGTCTGTAAGAAATTACCTACTATAATACTTATACGTTTTAATACAGTTTGATATTGCAAGTCTAGTGTTTAAAAGCCAACGAGATAAATAATATATGAGATAGATAATTGACACAAATTTTTAATAGACAAAATAGTCGGTGGTCTTTTAGTTAGTATAAATTTCCGGCGTTAATGTCTGAGTGCCTGTACAAATTGTCAGGACGGGATATCCACAACAAAAATTGTTTATTTGATAAGGTCAGTCGGTCTTAAGAGGCCATGATAGCTGAGGATGACTTTGAAATCGGAACCTGTCTTGAGTCTAAGAGTCATAATGTACTATAAATTGACCGTTGTGGATTCTTTTACAAAGCTCTTATTCATGAAACTGATCAAAAATGCAAGCGGTGGTTATAGTTTCAGAATCTTATCAGAATGATATGATGTTATTAAATACCGAGCATTAGATAACATTGACTGTTACGCTGCATATTGTGACTACAAATTGTTAGTTGTTTGTTTTTCAGTTCGGGTGCAGCAAGAGCATGGAAAACGTTCATTACTTGCTTCGCCTGAATAAGACACTGGATAATTATGGTTGATTCGTTAAACTGACACCATTAAAAGAGAGGTTTGGTTTACGGATTTATTAAGTTTGGATACTGAATATGGTTGATCTGTTAAACCAACACCAATAAAAGAGAGGTTTGGTTTACGGATTTATTTTGGTTGGATAAAAGAATAGAAATTGGCTAGTTAAAGGGTTACACTATTGTAACCATTCATAATTCATTTATTAATTGTTGATTGGACATGTTGCATAAATGGTATTATTAATTTGTGGTACAGCAATCTGCCTCTTCAAGGCATTCAATGTCATCATTTTTATTAAATATCTTAAAATGTCAAAATAATTAGAATTATTAACAAAGGTAATATATTAATATTTGGTTATTATTGGATGGTTAATGGTTATACAATGTGTTAATGAATAAGCGCAAAACCTCATACACCCCAACTGATTTATAACAAAACAATTAGATTAAAACAATAATTTCATTGTTTTGATAGTTAAAATGCGAATACATTATAAGTTTTCAGGCATAAATGATTAGTAATCATTTCAGCAAAGAATGAAAGCGCTAACGTGCTCATGGATACATTTTAAGAATCTTGCTTTGGTAGTAAGTAGGGTGAGAGTGCCCGAGCGGTGGGTTGAGATCGAGTTCAGTAAATTTTAGATGTTACTAACATATTATTTAATATTTTGAAAAAAAAATTACCTATGTTGAAACCATGATAATTCGATTCTGCTCTCGATTCTAAACAAACTACTTTCTAGTTTTGCTTTAATTAATTAACACGTTGTATAATTGGTTAGATGCCTGGATATAAGGACAGATCATTATTAGAGTTGGCACATAATTTTACCGGGGATCGATGTTTTGTATAGGTACCCAATTAGTTTGTTAGTTGTTTAAAAGAATTAAGATAAAGAGATACAATATTTTGTAGTGGATGCCACAAATAATACATTGCATATAAAAGCAGTAAAATCACTATAGTTTATTGATGAATTGGGTTTGTTTGTTGTTGTTTGTTTTGTTGGTACATTGTTGTAATGTTTATTTATTGTTACATGGTTGTCATTAGTACCTACTATTTTTATAACTGTTTGTTAAAATTTATTTCTTTTACTTATTAATTATTATGATAAAAAACCAGGTAGGTAATCAATTTATTTGCTTGGTTTATCTAGTACAGTCTAGTTGGTTTAAAAAAAAAAATATATTGCATTTACTTATACATCATTTACCAGTAAACATTTAATATTAAAATTAAGTTAATCAACACAAAAATAATGTTTACAATTATTTGTTTGGGCAATCAACTAATTGACCAAAAAGCTATTCAGCGTGGCAACACTGCGCTGCTAGCATTATGGGCTCCTTTGCGCCAGATTCAGGATCGACAAGGGGCGGGTTATTTGACTGAGCTTGTATTTCATTGTTTTGACGAAGCTAAGTGCTGATTTATGTCTGTTTTTCTTTGTTATCAACTTATTAATCTAATGTTTATGTTGTATACATAGTGTAAAATATATTTGATATTTAGGTACTTTATGTATAAAAGCCACTAATTATAATTGACTGTTTAGTAATCTCGTAATAAAATGTACCTTTTTGCCGAGTGTAAGGTTCCACCGGGTACGTGTATGAGGACATACACGTCGTCAGGATGGTCGAGTGTAAGGTTTTATTAATTTTCATAAGGTTTTATTGATACCTTGCACTGGCCACACTGGCGGCATCGGTTGAAGGACAAGGTTTTGGGCGAAGGAGGGCAGCTAGGCTCGGACAGTAGAGTCGCACAGACGCTACGATTGTAAATTAAGATAATAAGTTTTGAACAACAGTTGGCTAATTTGGTTGATGTTGGATAGTTCTAATAATTAATAAATTAAGATGATAAGTTTTAATGTTGGATAATCATACATAATTAAGTATAATAGAAGATGGACAATATATGTTTTGAAAAGGATATTGTGTTGGTTATTTCTGAGATAGTTCTACAGTACCAAACTAACAAGACTGTTAGAGAGTGTTGTATACCTATTCTACATATACATAAAACGTAACGTACGATAAGAAAATAGTCCTACACAATTTGCTCTCGTAATATATGGGTATTTACAATAACAGTAAAATTGATAACTACTGAAGGGTTATTAAACGTTTATTTAATAAACAGATTTCTATAATAAATAATAAAACAAATATCGCGAACGAATTTATGACTCATCAATCTATACTTCATTCCAAATAAGGACGACGAGATTTTCCGATTCCTATTTAGCTTTCTGGCCAATTCGGATTACCAAATGTAATTAATTTATTGAATACATATACTATCCGACATATCTTGGACTTTACTAAAACTGTTTTAAGAATAAGTGAGAGGAAGTGTTTCAAATCTCTGTTTCTGTAATGCAAAACAGCCTTAAAATTTCGTTGCTATTTTGAATGGAATATAAGTGGCAGGAATTAAGTATATCAGATCATAGCTAAAAGAAGAGTTAGGTATATTTTAAGGTGCAAGTGTGTTAGAGCCTAATACGAATAGTGTATAGATTTGTATAAACCCGGATAGTCTATAGGGTTTAAGGGTACCAACCATTGACTTACAACTACTGGACGTCGGGAATGCGCTGAATACTGTCCGAAGCAAAAGAGACAACGTAGCAAGAGCACACGTATATAGGTAATGCCGATGTCGTGCGATAGGGTAAAAACTACGCAAGCAAAATGAAAAAGAATTCCAGCATTTACAATGTTTTTAGTTGGTTTATACTACTACACGTACCCACTTAGTAGTATGTAGGTTAGTCTCAGACACTTTTTTCGATACTTTTGTACTATACCCGGCGTCCATTATTTGGAATGTCAATGGTACCAACGGTACATGATGCATCATAACTCTAATAATTATAGCGGACATCAGAGGCTGTCTTAAAATTAAGGGGATATAATTCGGAGCGCGCTCCATACAAACGTACTATGGTGATATTTTCAATACTAACCAATTAAAGCCAATGAAATTTTGCTGAAACAATCTTGAAACAAATATCTATGCTTGTATGGAGTCAGATTTTCGTTACAATATGCAGTTTCAATGCTAGGATTAATTTAAGTTTTGTATGGAAATCTTTGAGGCACTGTAACTTTAAAACTATACATTTTAACGAAAATCTGACTCTATACAAGCATAGAAATTTGTTTTTAGATTGATTCTGAAACATTTCATTGAGTTTAATTGGTTAGTATTGAAAATATCACTATAGTACGTTTGTATGGAGCGCGCTCCGAATTATATCCTCTTAAGGAAATTATGATACTAGTGATTTTATATGCCACCTATTACCATTTTGACAAGTCTTTTTATCCTGAAACCATATGCTAAAAGTAAACCTTGCTACAACCAACCACAGATTATTACTACAAATTATAAAACAATACAGATTATTATTACTACAGGTACTACAAATGCCATAAGACCAGGGTATTCAATCAATGTGTCCCATCACATAGTGCCGAAACATAGACGCTAACTGGGCAAAACATGCACAAAATAAAAGTAGCACAGAGAGCAATGAAGCGTACCATGCTATAGGCATATCACTAGTGGACCGAGTACCTACAGTCGGGACAATTTAAAAAGCCACATTTGACATCTATTGATACTTCATCAATCATAACCTTGTAACGGCGGGCATAGAATAATATAATTTTTTTCGAAGTTAGTACTGTACAATTACTTTACTTTTTTTTATTACGATTACATATTTATTGTAATAATGACCCAAGAAGGTAATTTTACGATTTACTTTCACTAATAAACCATTCTAAACATAATAAACAATTTCTGTTCCAAAGAACTGAACGTCGTTACAATGTTGCGTCTGTGAACCCTTTTTCTTTTTTAACACTAGGGGTGTAACCCAAAAAAATCGATGTAAAACGTAGTTCCAACAAATCGTGATATTCACATATAATTCGATTCACGTATGTTTGAAATCCGTATCGATTCATTCGCTTTAATCGATGTTTTTAAGCAGGTCACCTCACTATGAAGCTTAAACTGACAGCTATGTCAGATGTGGCTTATTACATTGTCCCGACTTTAACATCGAAATTCGACGAAGAATCAAGGTCGAAGACGTGGGTAAGCGGATCACAAAGTTGAAGTGGACGAATGCAATATCTGAGTGGTGGCCAAGAGAAGGACGGTCAGTAGGCAGACCGCCAGCACGTTGGTCTGATGGCATAGTGAGGATGACGGGTTCGTATTGGATCAGATCCTCCGTAGTCCAACGGTTAAAAGTACCTATTGGGCTCTTGACACGGAGGTCGTGGGTTCGATTCCCACGGGGGACACCTAGTGGTGTGTCACTTTGTGCGTTTTTCCCCAGTTGATTAGGACATTGCAAGCCGAATCACCTGATTGTCTGAAAACATAGATGATTCCTTGCTTCGGATGGCACGTTAAGCCGTTGGTCCCGGCTACTATCTCTCGTGGTAGTAGATAAAAACCACATCAGAGGCCGTAAGGCGGTCTGAACAAACTCTGACACCAGAGCTTGCCCACACGATAAGAAGATTGGATCAGATTAGTACAGGACCGCAGAGAAAGGCGCAATAAAAGGGAGGCCTATGCCCAGCAGTGGGTTGATGTGGGAGGATTTAATTGATTGATTGACCAATGTTAGTTTTAGAAATGTTGCTGACCACCTCGAAGGGGATTGTAGGCGGTATGTAGTTATTGATGCTGAACAAAAGTTTGTCAGGTTTTGCGCAATAGCTTTATAAATAAATATCATGGGACACAATTTATCTGGTCCCATTTGAAGAACAAGAATATCTAGGTACCAGAATACCATTTATAGTGCAGACTTGTATTATGATGACATTATTATGAATAAAAACATTCATGACTTGGGTACAAATATTTCTAACTACGTACGTTTGTATGCGTTCGTTTAGGTATAGGTAGGTAGTGATGCAACAATAATAATTATGTGTTAATTATATAGTGGACTTATATGACAATTGATGGAGCCGATTACAGTACCTGCATTATTATGAGCTGCAGTCTGAATGTCTCAATTGCCTATTAAAACCGTTAATAAAATAAAAATGATGATTCGGCTTTATCTTCATTACTATCCAGAGACTCTACTAAAACGAAAAACGGTTTTGTCTACTATTTCATATCATCCATACAAATTTTGTGTCTCATTTAAGGTGTTAAATCATTATAAAACAGAAATTAAGTAGGTACTAATCGTAATAAAATATAATTAGGCAATTAGATCAGACTTAGATAGGTACCTATTAGGATGGAATGATTTGTCAAATGGTGATAGGTGGCGAATCTTTCAAAATATTTTTCTCCAATCATTTTGGCCGATATTTCTACGGTGCTAAAAAGGTTTAGAAGAAAAATTCAGATCTTTAACAGGCTGTTGAAATGTCTGGGATTGGAGTATCACTATCCAGACGCTCCAGTTACTCCTCTACAATATGTACTGAAAAATTATTTTTGTTAGGTCTATACGGCACTTGAGGTTTTAAAATCAAATCAACACAAGTGGCATGACAAGGAAGGACTTATTGTAAGAATAAAATTTACTCGCGTTTGGTCGAATCCGGCCTTAGGCCTCGTTCAGGGAGTCGCGGTGCGTCGCGTCGTCGTATTTAAGTATAGTATCTAGTCAGCTAGGTGGAAAAAGAGCTTTTGGCTCTGTCATTTTTGGAGCGTTGATTGTTTATCTAGTTCTGATATAATATAAGATATCAATGGTAAAATGAATAAATGTAACGCGTGTGGACGCAATTTAACGTTGCACTCTGTATGAGGTACATATATTCACTGCAGCATTGAAGTAAATGGCCTATTGTGTGTTTGTTGGAATTAGTTACGGCGATAAATGCATAGAGTTAGGAATAGTGCTAGAAGAGGAAGCTTTTATTCGCTTCATCCGACCGTCTCTTCGCGTCGCGAAACTGGTGCGGACATGTTATAGACATGACAGACACATTGATTTAAATAATAAAGAAGAAATATGTGAATAAGTGAGTACGTATAAAAATTTTATTACACTTTTAAACGTTTTTCTTCCAACAACAACGAGACAAGGAAAATAAAACGGGGTAGGATGTCATTCATCCGCGGCGAATAACATAGTTAAATTTAACATCTAAACTATACGATTTCACAAAAACCAAGCGCAAAAATATTTGCTCATTATTGCAGATCTTAATGAACGTCGTGAAATTACAACAAACTATTTGTTATACAATAGAATCAAATGTAGCTCAAATAAATAATGTCCTTGATAGAAATTAATCTGACATTAACAAACTTTGGGTTGTATTGTACCCAGTAGAAACAATTTGGTAAAATAAAGGTTACTTCATTTTGTTATTTTTCCAATATATATTAAACCTCCTATACCTAGGTTACCGGGGATATTGCAATTATTATACTCCTTTATTAATTTACCTGTGAATCACAATGACGTTGATCAATGATATTTTACCAAAAAGCAATGCATGTACCATTAAATAATTTATGTATACCTGTGTATCAAAAATAAATGCATTTTGAATTGAAAAAAGAATATATTATGTTACTAGCACGCGCAAAGTGAAGACTCGAAAAATACCCAATTGGGTACTCTTTCAATAGACCGCGTCAAGCAATGCTACGAGCGAGACGGCTGTAGCAGCACAATTTTATGCGAAAATTTCGGTGAAGGTATACATCAATATCTTTTGTAAAATATCATTGACTTTGATAAATAATACCAGGAACAAGACCATAATTCTTGGTATTGGACATACTTAATACTATTTTTCTTCGACATGATAACAGCACACCTACACTACTCTAAAAACAATAACACACTCTCAAGTAGCCAGACCACTTGAAACGTGCCTCTTAACAATTTATTGGCTTCGTCCTCTTAACCCTTCTTCGTCTGTGAACAAACGGTCAGCCAGAAGCTTAACGTAACACTGGGACAGAGTTTATGAAATGTTATAAAATCAACTTCAAACTCTGAGAGCAATGAACCGGAACCAACCAATAAACATGCTTGTATTTGTGTAATATTACTGTGTGATTCCTGGAATAGAATGTTCCGCCCTAGTGTTTGCATTAGGTATCGTACGATATAAAGAGAGGCGCGGGAGCTAGTGGATGCGAGATGCTCAGGATAGAGGAGGCTAGCATAAACATCATCATCATATCGTATGGCATTTTTTGTCTTCCTGCTTCGGGTTGGTTTAAATTTCAAGGTCAAGGTGTTTTAGCCAGTATTCCGCTGCCGGGTTTAACCTATGGAGTTCTTCAATTTCAACGGGAAACGGCGCAGAGTGCACTCATTTACCACATGATGGGATATGAGTTGAACCAAGTGGGGTTTGAACGGATTTATTTCCGGCTAAATGTTCTTGGGTATCTATGGCTCACCGGACTGTTCTTGGCGAATCTTCGGGTATTTTCCCTGCGATATTGTACCGTGGCATAAAAAAATGGAGGCCTATACCCAGCAGTGGGTGGATTCAGGCTGTGGGTGATGTGGATGAAGATCGTGCGAAGCGAAAAAGACTACTGAAAAACAGCAAAAGAGTTTTGGCACGGCAATGAAATGTGGATATTGTGAATATGCTATATTTTGAAAATCTCTGACCACTGCTTATTACTTATGTTAAAAACTTAGCAAAAGAAAACTGTACAGGGTCCTTCTTAATATGCTGACACTTTTTTAAGGGGATGATCCGACTGTCAAACTGAACAAGTTTCTCTATGGGACGAACATGGAAATCGCGAAAAAAAAATCAGCTAATCAGGAACAACGTTTTTTTTTCGCGATTTCGATGTTGGTCCCATAGAGAAAGCTGTTCAGTTTGACGGTCTGATCATCCCCTTAAAAAAGTGTCAGCATATTAAGAAGGACCTCATATAGTATCACTTATTTGCCTCCTTCAACAATGGCAACAAATTTGGGTTGATCTATCCATATTTCGGAGCTACATAGTAAATTACATGTCAAATCAATTTATTAATTAATAATCATCACTCTCGAACACTGCTGTGCCCAACCGGGTTCATATGTACCTGTTAACTACCTTCTATGTTAATGTTACACCTTTTATTACAGGTATGTAGGTATACATATTATATGCAATGAATAAATGAATTACTTATTAACAAAACTGCGCATTTTGTTATTCCAGTGAGTGCTAGAAACATAATCTAGGTATGATTATAGTTTCCAATTGGCAATTTCATAGCTCAATACTCAAAGTGTGAAATTCAATACCTGATAAGGAACGGGTCTCCAAAGCGCATTCCACAGCTGTAGCTAGAGAACGAGATTACTTGCATTTATGCTCATATTCGATTTCGGCGACTGCTTGCTTAGTTACAAAGGCAGTCAGGTAAGCAGGATATATTTAAGTGCATACGTGTGTGCGCTAAACATCGAACCTTTTCAAGAAGAACATCGTAAGCACAGAATAGGTAATAGTATATAGTTCTACATACAGGCCACTCCCCGCACCCCTCATACTTCAGATACCCCACCTCACCTCACACTTTCTGGGGAAACTTGAGGGGAGCCGGGCAAGGGAATGCAGTCAGGCGCGCGCACCCGTTGGATTTAACTAAATAAAATATATTACATTTTAAACCTCTCAGTAAAAATAAACGTTGGAAATTATTTTCCAATTTTTTTTTTTTTGGCTTGCTAAATTCACATTTTCGGTGATTCTTTAGCTTAAATGTTATTTTTAAAAACAGAATGAACTATTAAAAGTAACGAAATTTAAAATGATGTTCATACGATGCGTGGTAAGTCATCCCTACACACACATATGTCATGCACAATTTGCACAAAGTGTTCATGTGCGAACGTCACCATGTCAAATCTAAAACGTTGTTTGAAGTCCCGGACCTGTGTCGTGAGCGCCGGTTTGAAAATGAAGTCTTCTCTGGCACAATTAAATATCGGCACCTACGATGTTTTTCCTGAAAAGGCTTGGATAATGCACTCTCACGTCCTCTTGGATGGAACGGGAAACATGGAGTTCTATTTTCGAAATTTAAACATTCGGAATTCTCAATTCGGATCCATACCAATTGTAGTGTCCACTTTTTTTGACGTTTAGGTTTGAGTGTGTGGTGTCAAATAGTATGGACAAAAGGCACCAAGTGACATTATGTTTATGATCACTTTTCACACACACTAGCTCAAAAACAAGTGGACAGCCGCATAAACAAATATCTATAGTTCCATTTCCAGACCGAGTTTTTATTTTTTTATTTTACCTCATAGAAATCAAAAAGATTTTTCCATGACGGTTTTCTGATGTCTTACAGATAGATGTCGGCAACAAATTTTGCCGATGACTTTTCTCTCTCACTTGTCATTGCACATTCCGAGAGTAGCAAACTTCCATATTCTAGAGTAAAGCAGCTAGTTCGCCGCCCTTCAACCAGTAATCGGCTCTCGCCTCTGTGCCGTTTGCCCACACTTTTTATGAGAGAAAAGAGCGAAATTGTAGAAAATATATTCCCCTCTTCCCACTAACAACCCATACATGCTAGTCCTACTACTGGTTGGAGGCTACGAACTGGATGGTTTGTATATAATTTTTCGATTTTTATTGTGTAAATAGCATACATTACCCAGCACATTCATTTTAGCTCAAAAATATACCGAAAACATATTTTACGTGCAATTTCAACGAAATTGTTGCATTGTAAAAATAATGTATGATATGACAATTGTAGAGGCAAGGGCGGCAAAAACTATTCAGCCTATACCTGGAAAATTTGTAAATCCGCCACTGCTCTACGGAGTCCTCTGAGATTCGGAAAGAATAGTTTGAGGTCGCACCAGTATAAATAAATCATATAATATTCAAAGGGCTGGTTAAGACGATCAAACTATACAACTTCACAATGATAGCAAACCTAAAACCCCTCCAAAATGTGTTGTTACAAAACTGTCGTACCTACAAATGGAGGAATTAAGCAACTAATTTTTATTTCACGTTTTCAAGATTGCTACCGTTCTAATTTGTTCAGTTTTACAGTCTAAACCACCACCTTTCTGTTACACCCTGTAGGTAGGTAACTATACTGTTCTAACTAAACTACAATTTACTGTTGTTCTAATTATATACCATTATCTTCGCTTAATTACGTCTCCATCATTGTGGATTATCTTACATTAGAGCTCATATTGTCTTTATCACAATGGAAACGTTAAACAATGCAAACTTAATCCATCGTTATCAAGTTCAGAACAATCAATTATACAACTAATAAAGATAATGTAATCATTAAACGAGCTACAGCTAAATGTGCAGAACATCACATGACCTGATAACTGATAAGATATCAATACATGAGTTACTTGAGGTCATGACCCCTTTGATCAGCTGGTTCAGTAGATATATGGCATTATTCCAAACGTGTTAATGTCGGACTATTCGATGTGCATTGCACTGTTTTAATGATCATTGATGTTTACCTTTCGCAGCATGTAGGTACGGTGATCAACATTTATTATGGAGCAATTTTTTATAATATTTTCAGCAATTACCGTCAGTTCGTCATTATCTAGAACAGCCTTAATTTTCTCAATTTAAAAGTTTCTCAAACTGAAAAACTATGTATAAATGTTTTTCAATTTTAACATCGGATTTGAACTACCTAACTCCTGAAAAATTTGAAAGTGGAAAAGCTCCCAGTGTGTTCAGTGGGTAGAGAAAGCAGTTATTGTACTTTCGTACCGTTATTTTATGTGTGTGTGTGTACGAGTGTCTTAAGTTTAAAATTAGCAATAGATTTAAAGAACATTACGCTTGGTTTAAATTATGGTCTTGCATTGAAAGAATTAACGTAATAATAATAATTTATGACAATTTCAATTATGACTTTGCCTAAAATTTTATAATAGTGTAGACATACCTACTAATTAACGTGACGGTACGGAATACGGATATATATTGTGAAGAGTATGAGTGAGTGAGTGGTGAATTACAATAATGACAGACTCTAAGAATATACACGTTTAAACTAGTCTCAAACGATGTAATGCCCATTTAGTAAAACTGTCAACATGTCTTTTTATGTTACTTAAGTAGGTAATGAGGGCAAAGGCCTGTTCACCACTTTTAGGTAAGTACTTGTAAGCTTATCCGACAACTCATTTGACATATTTTGTATAAATAATATGTCAAATGAGCTGTCGGATAAGCTAACAAGAACTTATTCGGAAGTGGTGAAACAGGCCCTAAACATTATACCTACAGATTACATAACAGGTAGGTATGGTAAACATAAACAATTACTCCGTGACTCAGCTAAGTATAGACTACAAATAACAACTACGCCGCATTATACCTCACAATATAACCTACCCCAACCGCAGACCGGTGAAACCTTTGAACTTTTATAAACCAACAGTTTTTGCTGTCCTTTAAAAAGTACTTTCACACTGAAAGCATATACGAGAGAATCCAGCAATACGCTCCAATACTCAAATAGCGGGACCAAGCTCAAAGCGATGGGAGTTTCAGGGAGTTTTATAAAAAGCGTAGCATTCGAGCACTCGCCCTGTGCTGAATCACAGTGGGGTTTGCTGCAGTAGTGCTGATAACGACCTATGGAATCGAGGAATCTAAAAAGAATTGGACGTCACTGTTTAGACCACCCTGCATAATGTACATTCAAGACAGTACGGGCCCGAACTTACTACTTACTATCGTAACATAAGTCCACTATTTAGGCAGCGCAACTGATATCCGCTTATTCGTCAAGGAATATAGTTAGTAACCACATGTATAGTTCTATAAACAAACAGCGCATTGTTCTAACGGATTCAATACGTCGATGCTACGCTAGATAACTTGATACTCGAGCCAAATAATGGTAGCACTCACTACACATACATGTCTGCTAGCTATAAAAACTAAACAGTTGAATTACTTTAAGGTGTGATTGTACCCATGATACTGAACAACTCACTTGAAATTAGCAGAAAAAATTGTGTTCGTTTCACACTAAATAAAATCAGCTCATCGAACGTTTGTATGAACAGATGCGATTTTTTGCGAATTTTCCTTTTTGGTGTTCCGTACCCAAAGGGTGAAAACGGGACCCTACGACCCTATTACGAAGCCTACGTTGTCCGTCTGTCGGTCCGTCCCTCCTACCTATTTAGAGCTGTAACTTATGAACCGTAATAGATAGATCGTAGAAATTTTCACAGAATTTGCGTTATTACGGCGGATTTGATAACAAATAACAAAAATGACAAAAAATTGGAAATTAACAAGACAAGAAATTACTTTTATCAACGTTTTTTTTCTTCTCGCTCTATCGTCGCAAGCAAGCATTAAACTTAGTGTGATTATAGAGCAAACTCTACAGTATAACAACAAATAATAAAAACCGGCCAAGTGTGAGTCGGTCTCGCGCTAATGGTCCCGGAGAAAAAAAGTATTTTTTGTAAGTTAATGCTGTGTTGTGTGGTGGTGTAGTACGGAACCCTCGGTGCGCGAGTAGCCAGACTCGCACTTGACCGATTTTATTTTATTTGGGGGAGTTGGTCAGTATCATATGTACAATCACCCATTAAAGTAATGCAACTGTCTACCCTAACACCCTGTATAGATACTACACACAAACGCATTTCATATCGGAAATGCTCTTGACCTTGCTACATTATACTTTGTTATTGTCCACATGGTTCGATACAAACACTTGACTGATTTCTACTGCGCGTATAGTTCACCAATCATTACGTAGTGAAACAAACAATGCAATGAAAAATACACTATTTGCATTTTATTGTTTTATTCCAACCTGGCCTTGGGCTGCAATCGCGGTAAATATTCGGTGATTGAACCGTGATTGGACTACGTACGAACCATAACTTTTGACACATTTGGTATTGCGCTAATCGCGGTACTGCTCTTGACAGCCGTTAGAGCCGTTTTGACAGATCGTTCAGACGTTAAGGGCTGTCAGTTACATAGAGTTTAGCGATGCGGAATTCAGCACAATTGAATAGTAATTGGATTGCAATTTGATTAGAACTGAAACTGGATAAGAATAGAACTTCGATGTTTTAACTTAGCGCAATCGGGCTCCAGGTCGTCGATTACTTCGCGTAAAGTAAATTGCTAAATAGTTAGTACTTTTTAGCGGAAATGTTCTTCAAGCAATTTTCAGGAAAAGTATGTTGATTGCACAGTATACGTGAAAAAAAATTCCATAATATCACGCTTCTTCGTGAGAGCAAGTGCAAGCAGTGCCCTGCAGTGCGACGTAATACAGGGTGTAAGGAAAAGAATAATTAACCTTTAAACCGTATACTCTACCCACCAAACTGAACAACTTTCACTATGGGAGCAAACATATCAGAACAAAAAAAATATCAGCTGTCCCATACGTTTGAATCGAGTAGGTATTGCAGTTTAGTATGGGACAGCTTTTCTTTTTGTTCAGACAGGTTTGCTCCTATAGTAAAATTTGTTCAGTTTGATGGGTAGAGTATGTGGTTTAAAGGTTAATGATATTTTATTTTATTTTTAATTTATTGTATAGGTACACGTACAGATTACAGTCAAGATGAAACCATTTTACATTGCAATAATATAAAGAACTAGATTGTAATCCAATCACACATGCACACAACATCACTATCTTTAAAGCATGGCGGAGTGAGTTAGTTACATAAATTAAAATCTTAGTAAATTCGTAAAACATCGAAACAATACAAATAGATTTAAGGCACCCAAATTTCAATAAGTGATAAAATTCAATTAATTAGCAATTGCTCCAATCCAAAAATAAAAATAGTATTAAACCAAAGCAACTAATATAATTAAAATTGAAATCATTAATTAACACTAAAAAAAATAATCGAGCAATACAATTAAAAAAGTTTTAATGATAACCAATTATTAAACTATGTTGTTAGTAATTGTTAAAATAAATAAATAGCATGCACTAGATACTTTTCCTTACACCCTGTATAGGGTACTTAATATGCTGACACTTTTTTAAGAGGATGATCAGACAGTCAAACTGAACAACTTTCTCTATTGTCCCAAGATCGAAATCGCGAAAAAAATCTGCTGTTCCATACATGATGATGATGATAATGTTACTCTATGTAATTTAATATTGACAATGTTACTCTATGTAATTTAATATTGAATTTATGTTATTGTACTTTGTATATTTTGTTTTGTTTAAAAGAAGTGTGTTGTAGAGTTTCTGGCCGCATCTTCTCTACAACGGAACACCTTCCGACGCGGTGGTAGATTCAAAAACATGACGTCAAAAAGTTATCTATGTGATATTATTTTGAATAATCAATTTTTGAATTTTGATAAAACCTTAGTGTGAGAAAAAAACATCGAGGCGACTGAAGCCGTAGAAAAGCAAGTAATAAATAAATGTTAAAGTTACAGTTTTGTAGTTATTTTAAACAAGTTTAGCATATTTGTAGGGGTATATTTATTGCAGCACATTCCATGCATTACGTGTCACTGCATTATTCAACATCACTGGCGTAAACCTTTTTTCCTTTTTAATATTTTCTCACTATCGATCGCCTGCGACTTCGCCTAAACGCATTCTGCAGAAGTTTTCTCGGATAAGAGTTTAAGGGCATATAATTCGGAGCGCGCTGCATACAAGCGAAGTCTGGTGATATTTTCAATACTAACCAATTAAAATCAATGACATTTTCCAGAAATAATCTACATACTAATCTCTATGCTTGTATGAAGTCAGATTTTCGTTAGATGTATAGTTTTAAAGTTACAGTGCTTCAAAGATTTCCATACAAATCTTAAATTAATCCTAGCATTAAAACTGTTTATTTTAACGTAAATCTGACTTCATTCAAGCATAGAGATTCGGTTCTAGGTTGTTTCTGAAAAAAATTCATTGACTTTAATTGGTTAGTATTGAAAATATCACCAGACTTCGCTTGTATGTAGCGCGCATTAGCCCATTGATATAAAATACAGCATTATCACTCAGTTGCAGAAACGCTTTTTAGAGTTAATCCTCCATTAAATCTCTTGCTGTCACTTTTTGTCTCGTTGACGTAGTAAAAGCTAGCAAGAGATTTAATGGAGGATTAACATTAATGAGCGTTTCTGCAACTCAGCGTATGTGGTTGTTTATCACCGTTAAACCGTTTCCTCACAATGTTTTTCTCCACCGTTTGAGCAGTCGATATGAGACGTACATAAGTTAGAAAATAATTTAAAAAAAAATAGAATTGGAACATGGCATGTCGTCTGTGCGGAGTTCAACCAGGACCTCCTCATTGAGTGTCCATACTTCTCCATAAAGCACCACAGACGCTCAAACGCCTTGTATAGAATGGAGCAATAACAGCATTTATATTATACTTCTTACATGTCTTTGAAACAAATTTGATTTCTACAACGGCATTTTGAAAAAGGAATAAGATGTCAACTATCAGACGATGACAGGAGTGGTATTTTTTTAAAGTCACACGTTCAAATCAGCAGTAGAAAAAGTTAAAATTACTATGGAAATCTTTCTTCTGCTTCTTTCTACTGCGGATTTAACGTGCGGCTTTTAAAAATCGCACTCCAGAACAGAGACAAATTATAAGCCACACAAAATAAGTATGAATGCTGTAGGATGATACTATTACGTCATATTGGATTATTAAACTTAGCCGTATGTGGTATGTTTACAGTCAGAGAGTTGACGCCAAAGAACAACGCGGTACAGAGGCTAAAGAGATACTTTTAGTCGTTAAGTACCTCTTATGAGTCTGCCATTTTTGAACCGCTGTTAGTGTATCTTGTTCTGTATAAGAGGTTAATGAATAACAGCCATAGAATCGCAAAGAGTTTCATAATAGTATCTATCGCTCACTCTGCCAATCAAAAGGTGGTCCCTTCTGATTTTCACAGCTTGTTTCCCTAAAGCGGGTAGTTTCCAGTATGCAAACTAGAACTTAACAATATGCTGGAGTTTTCACAATTCCTGCTGCAGCGTTCTAAAGAATTGTTTACGAAGGGAAATCCTGTTATTTCGCTCCTTTTATGTAGGTACGCTTTTAACAAAAGTGCAAAGGTAAAATATTTTAGCATAAGTATGCATAGCATAATCGTACGCTGACTACAAATATTCCCATAGATACATTCGCTAAATACTGCATACTAGCTGTTGCCCGCTGAAAATTATCCAGAATATTCTATCTGTGTGCCAAATTTCAACCAAATTCGTTCATCCGTTTATGCGATTGGTTCACGAACCTTACAAACTAGATCATCGTATCTCAACCTCTTCAGTGTGGCGACCCCCTTAATAGTGAAACTATATTTTGGAAATACCTTGAGACCTCTTCACTAAATATGTCACTCTTCACATGAACTTTTTACTTACCTACTTTATTCAATAATCAGAATCATTAGGATGTTTCGTATAAGGGTTTTATTTTTTAGACAAAGTGCGACACAAACGCAGAGCTCCCTACGGGTTGCGACTCCCAGTAGTATCCAGCACATAAGTAAATACGCCGCAAAGACAAAGCTTTTTCTTTTTAGTCGTAACCTCATGGCTGAGGGACGTGACCATCGTGGGCCGCTTGTGCCACCACAGCTCTCCTGGCCGCTCGATCTTGGACCCGGTGTATGCTGGCCTTTAGTGTTGTCTCGGTAATTTCTTTTACCGCATCGGTCCATCTCGTAGGCTTGCGTCTTCTACCTCTCTTTCTAGAGGTAACTTTTAGGAGCGCACAAAATGATCACGTGACGCGCTCGCCCAATGTTTCCAATAGATTGTCCGCTAGCGCGTTTTTTTTTTAAATGACTAATACAGTATTTCTCAGGGAGCAGCTACTGCTTGTGACTGCGGACTATGGGGGACCACACCAGTGACTACGAAGCGCCCTGGTAGGTCTACGGAACCAGTTAATGAACTAAAGCAACCTGCCCATAGGGCACCCCTAAGGGGTATGGACCTAAGATAGCGCGATTGTTCAAAGCCGTGTATCTGTGAGATATCACGTGGTAATAGCAGTAGTGTCATCGAATAGATTATCTTACTCTGTGATAGTGTAGTGCCGAAACAACACCAAGAAAAGTGTGCATAATAGTTTGTGTCAAGGCCCAACATAATACCTACATAAAATATTATTTACTCCTACAATACTATTGAAAACGATGACGCATTTTGTGTAAACGAAATCAAACAAGCTCAAAATAACTATCCAAAGGTTGTATACTAAGAGGAAGGATCTCCATAGAGTCCGCATAAATTTACGATTGTTGTTGGTCTCTTTTGTCTTATGACGTACCTTTAATAGTAGAAGGAGATGGAACTATAGATATTTGTTTATGCGGCTGTCCACTTTTTTTTGAGCTAGTGTGTGTGAAAAGTGACCATAAACATAAGGCCATATGTCACTCGGTGCCTTTTGTCCATACTACTTGACGTCACACACTCAAACCTAAACGTCAAAAATAGTGGACACTTTACAATTGGTATGGCTCACTCTAGTCTTAAAGAGAGATCCTTCCTCTTAGGTACCATACCACATTTCCTAAAAATGGACGTCTTCTTTGAAAATAAAGTAGGTAGTATGTCAATACCGAATGTTTACCGATAATAAGCTAGAGATGTTTGCTTATACGCATGTGCTATGTGTAGGTAGATAGACCAGGTATATTTGTGGAGGAATGTCAACAAAAGTGCCGTCTAACAGTTTACTTTATTTCATTAGTGTCGAACTAGAGATACAAATAATTTGGTAAGTATAGAAATATGGACCTAAGGTATTAGTTAAATCTTCAATGTTTCAAAGCGTGGGTGGGGTTCAGAGATACCCAACAAATTACATTAAGAGAAGTTTATTCTGAATGTGTAAATGCGCGCTGCATACAATCGAAGACTGGTATTCAATACTAACCAATTAAAGTCCATGACATTTTTCAGAAACAATCTACACACTAATCTCTCTTTGAATGAAGTAAGATTTTCGTTAAAATATACAGTTTTAGTGCTAGGATTAATTTAATATTTGTATGGATATCTTTGAGACACTGTAACTTTAAATCTATATATTTTAACGAAAATCTGACTTCATACAAACATAGAGATTAGTTTTTAGATGCATGCATGCATATGCTCACGACTATATTCCCCGAGGGGGTAGTCAGAGATATTTATCCACTAGATCCAGAGTTCCTAGATTGTTTTTGAAAAATTTCATTGACTTTAATTGGTTTGTATTGAAAATATCAACAAACGAAGTTCGTTTGTTGATATATTATATTAGGACCACGCCGCGCGCTCCGAATTTCAATACCATCGCATTTACTCTTGTTTCAGAGGTTTACAGGAGGTGGGAATGAGTGGCGGGCCTATGTATGACCCATATACCCAACAGTTTGGGTTATTTCCAAACGAACTATTCGGATACATTCTATTCGCTAATTACATTTAGTTTAAGCACCCGTTTACTATCGCAGGTATCGAATGCAAAAATTCCCATTCATCCGCAAATAGAACTAAACATTTTCAAACTGGCAGTCAATTGTTTTGAAGTATTCAGACAAAGAGTTAGGAGTGTTCCGTACCTCCTTACTATATTACAAAAAAAATTGGTTTTTTCCGGTATCCTTAGCGCAAGCCCGACACACTCTTGATCTATTTTTATTATTTGTTGTTTTTACTTAGAGTATGTACTATAATGAGCAAAAACAAACAAAAAATTAAAAACAAAACACGTTTTATGGCGAGCTTTTTTTTCCTTTTTCTCTTTTTTACTATTTTTAGCAAATCCGCCATAACAACGCATATTGTGTCAAAATGTCAACCGTCTAGCTATTGAGGTTCAAAGATACAGCCCTTTATAGGTGTCCTACCTATAAAGGGCTGTATCTTTGAACCTCAGACGGATAGCATAGGCTTATGAATAGGGTGCGGTTGGTAACTTTTGGGTACGGATAGTACGAATCCCTAAAAACTAATTCTCGTACTGCTATGAATACAGAGTTAACCGTTTAAAATACCCATTCTCACAAAAGGATATTCAAGCACTTTATTTTAGTAGTAAAAGCGCAAAGAAATTTTCACATAAACAAAAACACATCAATTTCCCGAAAGTTGTTCTCTTTCGTACATAGCTTCGTGCACAATTTTAAACTCTATTCACGGGTTTGCATTGAGCTCGCGTACTTTTGTTAGCTTTCCACAGATTCGAAAACGTCCACGTTTGTTACGCTCCAAAATGTGCGAAGCTCCGAAAATTATACAGGAGTGCGAAGTATTAAATCTAGTTTGTTTACCTTTGCACTTAGGCGGGTTACAAAAGCTGGCTTTACCTAATTATGTAGAGGTAAAATATTATCAACGTTGTGTGGAAATGTCCCTGAAGAACAAACGTGAGCTTTGAATTCTTTTTGGGATTAAAGTTATAGCACGAAAGTGAGGCTGCTTTTCCACCAGAGATTTGGTGAGCGAGGAAAAAATCGGCCAATGAGAGTGCTTCAATTTCCCAATGACGTGATGGAGCGATCGCGCTATTGGCGGATTGTTTAGTCGCTCACCGCCTCGCTACCTCGCACATCTCTGGTGGAAAAGCATTAAGGTGGCTCAAAAAATAGCTTCGAATGAATTGCTAAAATTGTATGAAATCTGAAACCAATCAGTAGGCCTAGTAGCAGTTAGTGTTACCTGTCCACCACGACGTCGATTGTTATTTTGTTGTAGTGGAAAAAATGTAAAGAACAAGAATCGTCAAGATTTTAATAATTAACACATAATTATACATGGTGCTTCTTAATAATAGGTTTTATGGAGATGATCAAACCATCAAACTAAACAACTTTCTCTATCAGAGCAACATCGAAATTGTGAAAAAATACTGCTGTCCTATACTTTCTGGCCGAGTAAATTTGCAGTTTTGTATGAACCATCTGATATTTTTTTCGCGATTTCGATGTTGGTCCAATAGAAAAAGTTTGTTCAGTTTGATCGTCTGCATATTAAGAAGGACCCTTTATACAGGGTGTAGACTGTTGCGCCAGTCACAAGGTTAAGCACGCATGATATAGATCATTCACCATGGAACCTAAAAGAACACGCAAAAAATAAAATAACTTTTCATACAAACATTCAATCCACTGATTGCATTTATCCAGTTACGGGAAGTTAAAAAACTCTTTTTTTCTTCAACGCTAGATTGTTTTGGGAAAAGTGTTCAGTATTATCAACCCTTTAAAATGTAATGCAATTGTCTCCACTTTTACCCGGCACCCTTTAGATATATTGATTGAGACTTTATACAACGTGTTAATGAATAAGCGCAAAACCTCATACACCCCAAGAGATTTATAAAAAAATAATTAGATTGAAACAATAATTTCATTATTTTTATTGTTAAAATTTTGATACATTTCAGCAGTGAATGAAAGCGCTAAGGTACTCATGGATACATTTTAAGAATCTTGTTTTGATAGACTTTAGGGTGAGAGTGCCCGAGCGGTGGGTTGAGATCGAGTTCAGTAAATTTTAAGTTTTACAAACAAAATTTTTAATAATTTGAAAAAAAATTATCTATGTTGAAACCATGATAATTCGATTCTGCTCTCGATTCTAAACCAACTACTTTTAGTTTTGCGTTAATTCATTAACACGTTGTATAAAGAGGAAACTATTTCAAAAATGTTATAATCCGTAACATTATAAAATACAGATTAAGTATAACAAAAAGAAATTTCAATGCCAATTAGTGGCAATTTAAATTAATTAACTTTTTTATATTTATAATTTGTAAATCCTGTTTAACTTTGTGATTTGAATTGACCTTGAACTTAGCTCAAAAGGCTAAAACCTGTGTAGTGCACAGCTGCAGTCAAGCACACAATAAAAAAATTTACTCTTTTGTCTGACTTCTTTGGAGAATTCCTTGCTAAGCTTGAATTACTTTTCTCACTTACAAAATCAATTCTAAAAATAAATGAATGAGATTCCTACCAACTTTTTTTATTTTTAATAAATGGCGTTTTGTTTGTAATTGTGACCAGCACTGCATTTCTACCAATATCAAGTAGGTGGATTATATGAGTACATATCCCACTCTAGAGGATTGTTATTTGAGCAAACACACGTGAAACGGAAGAACACCGCGCGAATGATCAACTGTCGTGGCCAAACTTGCAACGTGACTCAATTACTTAATGTGTTTCGATTTTTGAAATAGAGTAATTAATATTGATTTTCACATTAAAACCAAATTTAGCAGTAACACTAACCTGAATCTGGGAGCAATTTCCCCTTCAATTCGACGTCGCTCTCCGCCGATGTAGCCCCATAATTCTTGTAAGTCTTTCCCGCGGGCTCCTCAAATTTCGTCACCTTGAACCGTTCCGACATCTTCATACACTTATTTTGTCACTAATTGTACACAGTTACACTTCGGACACACTAAAAACTTTTTATGAAAACTATTACACTCACTTACATTAACAACTATACACTTAGATATGATTATGTACTTAGATATGCATTGGGATATGCCTGATTGTTTTAAATAGAAATATAGTTCACTCTTCCTCCATTTTCCTGAGATAATAGTTGATTGGTTTAGTTTTTACCTTCTCCATAATACTAATATTTCTAGTTTGTTGAACTTATTTTCCTGCGGTAAGACTCAAGATGATGGTAATCCACTAATGTAAATAGTTATGATAGTTCATTTCATACAAAAATTTCATAAAACTCAAAAAAATCTGCTTGAACGCCACGTTTTTGTACAGGACCTTATTGCGCAAAAACTTGGTTTTGGCCTGTTTCATATGGCAAACATGAGTAAAATCTGTCTCTAACTGTAGTCATAATTTAATAACATTTACTATAGTAATTAATATACTGGCAAGGCAAATATATTTTTAAATTCTAACAACTAGTAGGTATTATTGTGAACTCTTTTATAGTTCTAACGAACGGATTCCGTGGTCGACGCTGCAGTCAAGTCAAAAATGCGATGTAATTTACTATAATGCACTATGTAACTAAATTACCTACTGCAGTGAAGAAATTATTCCATTTTGCGGCCAGTACAATGTCCAATTCACAAGAGTGAACTGACGTACACAACTGGCTAGTTTTTAAACATGTTCGTTTAATTTTGTTTCGTGGATTCAACGTTTGTTTTCTTGTTAATTGTTTTTGATGGTAAAATTATCCGAACCCAAGCTAAATACGCTTAACAAGACAGCTGGTAGTCGTAGCAATGTTTTTGACTACCCTGGAAGTTAACCTGGAAGTCTTGACTCTTGAGGTTACCTTAATTTTTGTAGTACCATGAGACAGTGTTATCAATGGTAACATTGTCACACAGATTATCTAGTCCCAATCGAAGTACCACAACTTGTCTAGCCAGACTATAATTTTGATGAGTAAGCAACGATATAGAATAGATACTTATACAACGTGTTCATGAATAAGCGCAAAACCTCATACACCCCAACTGATTTATAACAAAATAATTAGATTTAAACAATAATTTCACTATTTTGTTAGTTAAAATTTAAAGTTATTTGCATTTTAAGTTTTCAGGCAAAAATTATTTGTTATCATTTCAGCAATGAATGAAAGCGCTAGCGTGCTCGTGGATACGTTTTAAGAATCTTGTTTTGGTAATAAGTAGAGTGAGTGTGCCTGTGCGGTGGGTTGAGATCGAGTTCAGTAAATTTTAAATTTTACAAACAATTTTTTTAATATTTTGAAAAAAATTACCTATGTTGAAAACATGAGAATTCGATTCTGCTCTCGATTCTAAACAAACTACTTTCTAGTTTTGCGTTAATTCATTAACACGTTGTATAATTATGAACGTGACTTTACGTCTACGTACCTATATACTATACATCCATGAATTGGGTACGAATATTCTTATTTACCATACGAAAAATAGGCTCCTTACTGAAACTGAACAATGATGTTGAGGGTATGATTATTATGTAAAGAAAATAGAAGTGAATGAGGCAAAAGAGGTATGTAAGGATCGTAGTATATGGCGCGCTCTGGTCTCTGCCTACCCCACTGGGAAAGAGGTTTGACGTTATAGATAGATAGATAGAAAATAGAAGTACCGAATCCCTATACAGGGTCCTTCTTAATAATCTGACGTTTTTAAGGGGAGGATCAGACCGTCAAACTGAACATCTTTTTCTATAGGACTAATGTAGTTTTCAAAGCTATATTAAGCTATTGCATAAATATTTACTTCGTGTTTGAAGTGTGTGTAATGGTAAAGCCTTAAAAACGTGACAAAAAATTCCATCAGGTTTTTTAGAACGGGATAAATGCTAAATTTTAAATTTGGGGCTGTCGCTGACGTAATTTATTTCTATTTTTGGTATATTTCTAGGCTCAAATTGGCTCTTGAATGAAATAAGGAAAAACAATTCTTAATTAGTCCGGGCCCTGGATCAAACCTTAAAATAACTGGGCTATTTTATTACTAGTAAATCAAAAAGGTTAAACAATCTTGGCTACCAGTAAGAAAACAATTTGAGGTTACTTCAATCGAATGTTAAAATTTTCGCTCCAAAATAGCTAAAAGATAATATTATTTTCCCGACGATCCGGAGTCCGGACAGGTCTTAAAATGATTTATTGTAGCTTTCTGTATTGCTTTAATAAACAAGAGAAAGTTTATTTTTATTCGACTAAGTAAAAGAAACGAGGGTAAAATTTTAACCTTTTCATTTTTCCTTATAATTTTAATTTTGTAGGTAAATCATGCTATTCAAGACAAATAATGTGTCTAATCTTTTACCCAATTTGAATTCATACTTTTCTTAAGTATTTATGGGTCCTATATACATATCCATGACTCATTTATTGTGTTACTAAGAAACATAATATAAGAATAACATAATTTTATAAAACGTAGGTACTGGAAGAAAATTTAATTTTAAAAATTCTGTCATCTTATTTTTTCCTAAGGAAATTAAATATACATTGACGTAAAATTATTTAGAACGATGTGTCGAGTTATCTTATTACCTCTTCATCATCATCCTGAACAAAGGCCTTCCCCAAGGATCGTCACAACGACCGGCCCAGCGCTGCTCTGTCCGATGCGCGGTCGCCACTCGAGAACTCTTCGGCCCCAACGGCCATCGGTTCTGCGAGCCCATTGCTACTTTAGTTTAATTCTTTGGGCTATGTTAGCTACTCTAGTTCTTCTGCGGATCTCTTATATTGAATTGACATTATTACCTTTAAATATTGTAATAAATTGGTTCGAAATATAACTATATAATGGACTACAAATATTATTGTTTGCAAGTTCTTCAACGTTCTTTATCATTTGCACGCTTTCAGGAAAGATATAAGGAAACTTTCCTAATAACAAAATTTATGTTTTATAAGAATACAGCTTTTTAATCATTAACAAAAAAGCAATTCTTAAAACCTTTTTAGTTTCTTTATAAAATGTGATTTCTAAGGAAGTTAGCGAAGTTTGAATGATGACGTCATCATTACCAACTCTACCTTTGTCTTTGAAGCTAGGTTTTACTTTTAACGATAAAGCGGTTTAAAGCCTTTGTCTGTCGAAAAGCTTTTCTTTTATTCGAATAACAATCGCTAACTCAAACGATATCTTTTGAATTACATCTAGATAGAGGGCTTTGAACTTTTTAGGTCTGTTTTATCGTATCTTTCCAACAATTTGTGATTAAGTTTTGTACTAAACACACATGAGTAATTGTCAAGTTTTAATTTTGATTAGATTTTTCAATATCGTTTAAAGCTCTTTGTTTTACAATGAATAATTTTCTAGAAAAGAAAGGAAGGAGAGAAGGATTTTTTCGGTAAATGATTTTATTAGATAACTATGTGAAAAGTCGCTTACTTTTTTCTGGCTTTGCAGATAGATCCAGAATTTTGTTCTTCTATTATGGTTCCCTCATAGATGCTATCTGTGATTGGAAACGATCCCGCAATTATTGTATTTTGTTACTCACGGTCTCGGTGCATCTCCCGGGCCCAAATTGAACATTAACAAAACTTTAGTTAATTAATCAGCAGTCAACTAACTAAGGTTAAATGGCAACTAGCAAGGTCCAGTACGTTTTTGTTACTAACCGTATAAACTTTCCAAGACGCAATTTCAACTAACTTTGCTATCTACTAACTTGTTTATTAAGAACTAAGTAGAAAGTAATATTGGTGCTTACAAATTATATTCTAACCTAGGTCAACTATATACTATTACCTATTCTGTGCCTAGGCGCATGATTCTAACCTAATACAAGATGGATTTCAAAAAGTTACTTAGGTAAAAAAATGTTGTTCTTTTATCAACAAGCGGTTTTATGTTTCTGCGTTCATTTGTTAACACGCTGTATTATGTACACTGTATTGTGTATTTGAATGATGTGCTCACGTGCTTGCTACCTGCAAGGATCTTCTCCAAGAAGATTGGTCATGTTAGCCACATGAGTGCTTGTAAACGACAACAACGGAGTTCGAGCAGTTGCCGTGGCCAAAATCGGTCAGGAGCAATACATACATACATTATTTATACCGTGCGTTTGACTATGATTGTTTGACCAGTCAAAAATAGGACAAAACCACGTGACAAAAATTCCTTACTAAAAGTAATGGTATTGTCAGTGATTTGGAGTTTCTTACTACGTCTAGTCATAGAACAGGTTAAAGTATATCTAGTCTAGGATTCAAGTAATTATAATCCTGTTAATTTGCATAAAAGAAAGAGCAATTATAACATAATAATTAATAGGTATATTTTGGATAAATGCGCGACATCTTTGGCTTGATTCAGTATAGTCGTCGTGTGAGATGAGGCCATTTCTGAAATGCAATATATTCACACTGATGAATTTAATCCTATTAGTAATATTTGCAAAGAAAGAGCAATGATAAAATAACCATTAAAAGGTATTTTTTGGATAAATGCGCGACATCTTTGGCTTGATTAATTCTAGTCGTCGTGTGAGATGAGGCCATTTTTGAAATGAAATATATTCACAATGATGGATATACAGGGTCCTTCTTAATATGCTGACTCTTTTTTAAGGGGATGATAACCATCAAACTGTTTTTTTTTCTATGGGACCAACATCGAAATCACGAAAAAAAAATCAGCTCTTCCATACAAAACTGCAAACCTACTTGAACGAAATGTATGGGACAGCAAATTTTTTTTCGCGATTTTGATGTTGGTCTGATAGAGAAAGTTGTTCAGTTTGATGGTCTGATCATCCCCTTAAAAAAGTGTAAGCATATAAAGAAGGACCCTGTATTTCGACATTTCAAAAGATATCACGATTTAACCAAAACGTTCAGTTAATAACACTAAAATCTGAAAATGTGTTTTTTATAACATCTTAATGACTTAACTTCTGTACCAATTTAAAAGAAATTTGGCAGAAAAGTGGTCTGCAGGTACAAAGTTAAAATACGTATTATTCCGATAACAAAACGGGCACGGGCGGAAAGCTTTTTCTAGATAAAGTTGGAATTCTGTCTATTTCCATGAAATATAAATGGTATCCAATTTTCACCTACGAATATCTTCACAATTTTTCTGTATCACTGAAAGTATCTCTACCTGACGTTGCTAGATCTTTATATGAAAATTAGATCAGCGCTCCACACTTTCTTATTCCCTAATGTGTTGGCGAAAGAGTTGCCTATTTAATATTTTGTCGGGGATACACATCTACAATTCTACAGGCTACAGGCATACCCCAGGCACACCAAAGCATGATCTTACGATATTTCAATACTGTTAGGTACTAACTACAGAATATAGTATAAGTGGGTGAGCACTGCGATCTGCCTGTATGCTCTTGCACAGCTCCTCTAAACTACCTCGAAGCGTAGAGCAGTGGGAATGAGATGCGGTATCTGGTGTTAGGGAGGAGAGGAGTAGGGAGGAGAGGAGTAGGGAGTGGCCATTCTGTACGTATAACTATTATTTATTTTGTGCTACAGGTAAGAAAATTGGTATCGAAGCAAATCTAGATAGAGATCATGGGACGAGATTGAACGACCTTCACAGTGTTTCTCAGGGGGTATCTATTGTTTTATACTACGGTACGATCAATTGGAGGAACATCAAAGTCACCGTCACAGTCACATCAAAGTCAAAGAACACCAAAGTCGACAAACGTTTCAGAGGAAAGCTGACCTGACTTAAACTAGTTGGTCAGCTTGATTACAGTCAATATTAAAAGTGACGTTAAAAATATAAGGTTTGATTAATTTTCATAAGGTTTTATTGATACCTTGCACTGGCCACACTGGCGGCATCGGTTGAAGGACGAGGTTTTGGGCGAATGAGGGCAGCCAGTCTCGGACAGTAGAGTCGCACAGACGCTACGATTGTAAATTAAGATAATAAGTTTTGAACAACAGTTGGCTAATTTGGTTGATGTTGGATAGTTCTAATAATTAATAAATTAAGATGATAAGTTTTAATATTTGATAGTCATCAATAATTAAGTATAATAGAAGATGGACAATATATGTTTTCAAAAGGATATTGTGTTGGTTATTTCTGAGATAGTTCTACAAAAATAAATGAGTTATCTACTTACCTATCTAAAACAAGGTGCACTATCTCTTTTAGAATATTTTATCCTAATTGATATGTTTACTACAGGCTGCCTATGGTCAGTAATTTTCGTATTTCGATGCTTCTATGGAGAATTGGCCATATGAGTAGCTATAGTGTACTATTATTATATTACATTCATATGGTTCATATCCGTGGTTTACTATCAGCGAGACGACGCATGGCGCCACTATTCAGAACTTCAGAAGATAAGCGTTCGAGTGTACTTTTGGTCATTTTTAGAGCGTTGACTGTACGTAAACTCACGAACGTAATCCCATTCGGAGTGGAAAAGATTATTATAGGTTTAAATATCATTAGTAGTCATAACAAGTGGTTGTTGGTAAAAATTGGCAAGCTTTGGTTTGCCGGTTTAAAGAACGAGCCCTTTCAAGTAAAAGTTTACATATGGATCGCACATTTCTGTAGTACATGCCTTTGTATCTTTGACTAATTATTATAAGGACTAGCCTTGCGGTAGCATTTCCCCTCTACCACGGTATAAGCACCATTGATCTTGTGCATTTACATTCAATTTTACACCTTATCACTAAACGAGACAGCCTATAATTGCGAAATAATAACTTCGAACTTAGAACGTTTGGGGTTCACACGAGACTACTTGTCATGATTTTTAACATTCAAAATTAGAATCTAAATTTTTGGGGAATAAAATCCTAAGTTGCGGATTTCATGTTACCTCGCCCCCCGCAAAAAGTGGCAGAAATGTTTGTTAGTAGAATCACACGCGTAACCAGTCCACATATAAATAGTCAAATCTTTGTATAGACATCCTCATAAATAATTCTATAAATATATCGGGTGACAATTGACCAATACCAACCGAATCCGGTACGCTGCACGCCGCGCTGCTGTAAAATAGGGTTGCCAGATAACTTTTCGGAAACGCCGGCCGGACAAAACCATTGAAAAGAAAGTTTTGGGGTCCATGGACGGACAAGAGTGCGGTCTGTACCGAATTTATAAAACACGTTAAACCCCTATTGTACATCACAATTGGTGAAGCCGCGCGATTTGCTCCATGTCTCGCTCGAATCTAGATAGATCGTAGAAAAAGAAAAGACTAGATCTGATATTAAAATAACACTAGTCGCGAAAACGAGACAGGCTTAGGGTGCATTTCCACTGAACTGGAGAGAAGCGGAGATTGTGTAAAATAAACCAATGGAATTGTTCAATTTTCTTCCCTTGACTCCGCTTGACAGAATCAAGCTATTTTATTGGGTGATTTTACACATCTCTGCTTCAGGAAAACACTCTTATACGCTAATTACACAAGGTGAGCGGCGGAAAATCTGTTGGTCACTTTCTGCGTATGCGTTATTTTTTTTTTGGCTAAATTGAAATTGCTTGCAAATCTTGCAACTAAGTCAAACAAAGGCACGATTTTTCATACCATTTCGTCATGAGTATGTACATCCCTTTCCACATGCTCTCAGCTTATCTGGATAGTATCCAGTCTACAGTTCTACAGTTCTACAGTTCTATAGTTAGATAGTTCTGTAATATCATTAACAAAAAGCCGGACATACGGGATTTGTAAAAACCAATCATGTACGGATTTAAAGCCGAGAGCCTGGCAACCCTATGCACGGACGGACAAATGACACCTAATTGATATGTATTGAAAACAACGAATTGATAACCACGGTCGTTGAATGATGGAGATGATGATACACAGAGGTTATTGAGTATTGATACATGCTTTATGTTATGTACCTACGTTCATGACCTGCTACGAATTAAATTGATTTGAGTGATAAAAGAGATGAATAGTTTTGTATCTGTCAATTAGCAATTGATTATTCAGCGGTACTATAACATAATTTGTTATACAGGGTGTAAATGCGTTACATATTATAAGGGGTGCATCAGACCATCAAACTGACCTTTAATCATGGGACCAATATTGAAATAGAGAAAAAAAAAAACCAGGTGTTCCATAGAAAACGTCAACGGCTACTCGACCCAAATGTATAGAAAAGCTGATCTTTTTTTCGCTAATCCAATGTTAGTCCTTTAGTGAAAGTTGTTTAGTTTGATGGCCCGAAGCTATTTTACAGCCTGTATAATATTTTAATTTAAGTGGTTTAAATGTTAAAAAGCGTGTTAAAAGCTAGCTGTTGTTAAACAGGATGACCCTTGTATTTCTTTATTAAATTACTTAGATGAAACCAAAAGGGAAGACGGCCTTCACCGCGAGCATTAGGTATAAATGTCGCATCGGTATAGTCCTGATTTTCGGCGAAAGTGCGACCTCGCCCTAGTTTCGTGGGTTTTGGAACTACGTGGTTGATCGGGGTGTCAAAATTCGGTTACAGTCAGAAAAAAATACAAAAAATTCCTTAGAGATATGACTTTGGGCTATATTTTAAAAAATATTGGAGGTCGTTAGGTCAATTGTGCGCGGTGTACGGGGGCCGGCGTCGCAGTACCTGGCTTTCGCAATTTAGTACACGAGATCGAATGCTAGAGCATCTAGAACTCTATAGAGATAAAGACTAATTTTGAGATTATTTATCAATAAGTTTTTTGCTATTTCCTCTTTTCATTTTCAGAATGGCTAGGATATTCTCGTACCTACATGTATCGTTCCTCTCATTATACTAGATACATGTCCACATTACTAGATAACGCAGTGTGCGAAATCACCGTATATTCCTCTTTTTGGTTTCATCTAAGATAAATTTGCATGTTTTAAAAAGGGGTCAAAACAAGATTTCTGGCGGCCCTTTGCAAAATTATAATCCATTTACCCTTTTGCTCCCTACAATCACAGTTTTAATAACAAACACTACAATATAAAGCTGTCGGTCGTACAGTATTTTCATCACTTCATATTACTTTGTTTGGTTTCCGAGAATAATCTCTTTTCTGGGAATTGGAAGCCAATATAGCTATAGTTGAAACTTTTGACGAGAATAGAAGCACTGACATTTCAACAAGTTTATTAATAAGCTTCTCTTTATCATAATCGAAGGTCAATTTATCATTGACTATGCTTTTCGACCGTGGCTTCGCCCGTAAACAAATCTTTTTAATTTAAGTTATTCGATTTAAAAAGAATATAAGTATACAGAGTGTTACAAAAGAACGAAGCGAAGAGACGAGTGTCATTTTACGAGATGAGTGTTAAGTATGAATGTGGATGGCTGCGGTAGGAGAGGAAGGCCGAAGAAAAGATGGATTGATTGTGTGAAAGATTATATGCGTAAGAAAGGAGTAAGTTCTGAAATTACGGCAAAGAGAGATGAATGGAAGAGGATGACATATTGCGCCGACCCCAAATAATGGGAAGTGGGCAAGAGAATGATGATGATGACAGGGTGTTACAAACCACCATAGGAGTAAATAAGACTTTTATTTTTTCTCGATGTTGGCTCCATAGTGAAAGTTGTTCAGTTTGATAGTCTAAACCACCACCACAATATAACTAGCTTGTTTTGTTACAACCTGTATATCCAAATTTCATTAAAATCGGTTCAGTAGGTAGCTTTAGTCTTGCAGATGAAACAAAATGCTACGTTAATAGACATTTGGATTCATACTATTGTGGTTGGAATTGTTAATAACCTGATTGAATAACAATAAGGAAAAATAACAATACCTAATAGTGACATAGGTAATAGAGTTTAATTCTTTTGTTAAGCCATGTTGTTTGTATAATATAACGTAGAACTACTTTTAAAATATTTCATTCTCATTACTTAAACTGTTTGGAATAATCTAATCTAATAAGTATCTTGGTACAAATATTATCGATACATATCAACGTACTAAGAACATATCTTCCTATATTATTACATAATAATAATAACAAAATTGCAAATTTGTACATTGGAGATATTTGCAAAAAAAATCATTGGGGGTGTTTATAATAAGGATCTAATCTAATTTGTATCATCTTTTTATTACCGATTTGGATAGGTTGTTTCATCGCAATCGGTTCATTCAATCAAAATGTACGAGTATTTAAAGACAGTGATCTACGAGTACAAGTGTTGTACTTTTTCATCATAAATTCATAACTGTATTGTTTATAGTTGCTCTGTAAAATTTTGGCATTACATTTAAAAAATTAAAACCCCGACGTACCTAATTGTCTTTCGCTGCAAATATTCATAAAACCGTCTTAAGAACAATAAGGATTGTTTTTTTTTAACTCAATAAGCAAAATTACGTTGTTCAAAGAGAAAAAAATTTGAATGGCTAAGAAAATTACAAAAGTTTGTATCGAATTGTCAAAGGTCGAGCAAATCAAAAAAATAAAATTAAAAGTGAGAAGAAACATCTTAGAAATTCTTTTGTACTCTCTTCCATTGTTAGTCTAGGTGTTATAATATTAATCAAAAACTTGTGGCATTTCATTATTTTTTTCCTTCAATTGCTAATTTACAAACGACAACTGAGTAAACCAAACTCAGTTATTTATTAAATATTAAAAAAACATAGTAACTTTATCACAAAACAACGCAGCGGGAAATACTGATAACATAATCCGATTGATCTTTGGCTGCGACCTTGAACGAGCTGTGAATGAACCAACCTATTATCATTCACAAGAATGAGTATTTGCGTATTCCTCCATGTCTGCCGCGCTCGCCTGGCTCACCTGCCTTCAGTTCAGTTTACAGAGGCAGGCTTAGCGTATCTAATCTAGTTAGCTTCAACCCTGACGTCACCTCACGAAGCCGGCCGCATGCCGCGAAAAAAAGTTCAACAAACTTAACCTTAAAACTGTAAAACTTAACATCTAGCTGAACCATTGAACGGAACGTGGCATTTCATAAACAGGTTGTTTTTGTTTACAACAAACGCACTCCGTTTCAGCTCTTGCAATGCGTTAAAGTTTCACGTAAACTTTGTTTGCACGTCAGTTTTTATGGAACACAAGTGGTGTTATTATTGGTACGTTTTTATAGTATTTTCTGTAGGTGTTTATAGTATTTTGAGTGATGTTTACACACACGACGCGGGACTCGGTCCGGTGTTGGAGGTACCGCGGCGGGCACGGCGGCTTCGCGCGACGGTTGGCACTCGTCTGAGTCTGAGCCTGGCCTGACTACCGGTGCCAGACCAGACGCGCGCCGACTCCCTGCGCAATAACTACACACTCTGTACGCGACTGTACTCCAACATAGTTTTAACTACGAATACTATAGTTAGTAACTGAGTTGCAGAAAATAGTAATTGAAAAACTTGTGATACGGTTCAGTGGTTTCATTGGAATTTTGAATTATTCACGAGTTTTTTCGTCGTGTTTCGAATTCGTAATCTATTGAGATTTTATGAATCTCGCCAGAGAATCTGTTTCATTGTAATCTGCTTGCATAGTATGTCGTCACTATGTAAGGCATTTTAAGAGAAGTATATTCCGTAAACGCTAATGCGTGCTGCATACAAACCAAGTTCCGTCCTAGTTTCAATATTAACTAATCAAGGTCATTGAATTTTTTTAGGCATGATCTAAAAACCAATATACAGGGTGTTAGGGTAAACAGTTGCAATACTTTAAGGGGTTATTGTACCCATGATACTGTACAACTCCCTAAGTAATTCGCATAAAAAATGTTGGCCTAAATCCTAAATGCAATCTGCTGATCGAACTTTTGTATTAAAAACCAAAAATTGTTTTTGGGAATTTCCTATAAATTTCTTAGGGAAAGTTATTCAGTATAATGGGGACAATAACCCCTAAAAAATTGTTCGAACAATTTTTACTATGAGAGCAAACCAATCGGGAAAAAAAATCTGCTGTTCCATATTAAACTGCAATGTCTACTATGACTCAAATGTATGCAACAGCAGATTTTTTTAAAAAGGATGCTAATGATATCAATTTCACCCTGTGTACTGTATAGTTTCAAAGTTATCGTGGCTCAAAATTGTCCATACAAATGTTAAATTAATCCTAGCATAATTTAAATGTTCAGCAAAGATATTGGTTTAAAAAATGACATAGACTTTAATTGATTAATATCCAAAATATAATCAAACTTCGTTTGTATGGATCGACAAACAAATATAAATACCAAGACAATTATCTATTCATAAAAATTGAGTGTCTGTTCACTATCAGCATTTATGAGTCACTCTGCAAACAACTGGAAAACATGCAACGAATGTAGTCTACAGGTTACGTCACTTAAATCTGGCAACAGTCAGGTTAGAAACTACTTAGGTGTGCCTAATTGCGAACTAGTTGTATAGAAAAGGCCCCTTACCTAGATACGCTTCAGTCTAAAGACAAGAACCTGGAAACTGTAGAATCTGTAGTGTGGTGTAGACAGAACACCTACCCTATGGACTTGTAATTTCAATTTCAAATATTTGAACATCATTTTAGAGTTTTTGATAATCAGAGTTTCATTTTAAAATAGTTTCCTGAACATAGATTAACACTTTGTAAAAAAATATCAGCCTTGTTATACACCAATACACAATATCGTCATCAATCTCATCAGTCTATTTTTGCCCATCATTAGTCTTTGCCCATCCTCATGGAAGATGTTAGAATGTTTAAAACACAATATAATAATTACTAAATAAAAATGTTATAAGTTTAAATTTATAATACCTATAAGGCATTTAAAATTATTTTAGCAACTGCGTTGGTTTGTGTAACGATAGGTATTAAAAGTATGTAATGTCAATCAAGAAGCTATATTTACTTTTCTATGGGCTTTGACTATGGCCATGTTTTTATGCAACGCTATCATTTGTACGACTTTACAGGGCGCATTATCCTCAACCACTACAATTCAGTTAGTAACATTTTTTTAATTTTTTGAAATGAAATGTTCGCATTCGATGTCTAGAGGATTGTTAATCTAGGTATAACTACATAGTACGAGAAGACCTCGAGTTGAGAACCACTGACCTGCAGTAATGGCAAATTCTAAGTGACTGACTTCTTTTCATGAAATTTAAAGCTTCTGAAAGAAATGTTAAGTTGATTTAAGGCGAATCCGCCCGGGAACACGAATCTCCATACTAATCGATGTGATCAAGCGCGTGGCTCCGGTCAGAATTAAGCTGTTTTCTTTGAAAAAAGAGAATTTTTTTATGAATTTTCTAAACATAAGTAAACCTAATCATTCGATGTTGTATTGTGAAGTATATTGTAAATTTTCATTTTCTTCCGATCAACAATGTAAGAGTAAAATGGTTACGACTGGAAAAAGGGGTGACTTTAGATTCATTTTTCTTCAGTTTCAAAATAGATTTCTAGGAAAACCAAATCACTTCTCATGTCCTGTAGATTGTACAGTTTTGTTTTCTGCTTAAAAAGTGCCATAGTTAATATATGAAAAGGTTACAAAGATACCCAATTTTAGGGTAAATTCGGGCGGTAGAGCCTTAAATTCTACTTCATTTATACAACGTTTACCGAATTTAGTAAGGGAGTACCGAATTTAGTAGGCTGTACCACTGTAGTGGTACAGTCATGCATTACTCATGACATGAGCAATAAGTACATTCTTCAGCACCTTTGCACATTAAAGTCAATGTCAAAACATTACTCCATACAGTGTCCAACTTAATGTGCAGAGGGGTTTTTAGAGGATGATCTGGCCATCAAAAAGAACAACTTTTTTCATGGGACTAATCTCGAAATCGCAAAAAAATCTCTTCTGTCCTGGTAGAATCCACTGTGCTGTACATTTTGGTAGAGTAAGATTGCAGTTTTATATAGAACTAGAGTTAACCCGCGACTTCGTCCGCACAAATAATATACCAGATTTTGAGTCCGAACCATATTGTAATCTTTTTCATATAAATATTTTCAATGTACAGACACACTTCTGTTACAGTTTTATAACAGTTATTAAGACAACTGTTTTTTTTTCGTGATTTCAACCTTCGATCCATAGAGAAAGATGTAAAGTTTTTTTACGGTCTGATTTTAAGAAGACCCCTATACATGTAACGATCTAATAAGTCATCAGATGCATAGACGTGCAACAAATATTGCCTTGATTTGATTAGTCTTCTAGATCAATAATCAGATCATATTGGTAACGATCAAGTATACAGGTACTGATTAGACATGGTAGAGTCTGACTCTACCATGACATGTCTAAGCAGATGATCCTATCCTTTAGTTATTATTATCATCATCATCCTATACACAAGGTCCTTAATAAGCTGACAGTTTTTAAGGGGATGACCAGACCATCAAACTGAACAACTTTCTCTATGAAATCAACATCGAAATCGCGAAAAAAAAACAGCTGTCCCATCCATTTGCATCGACTAAGTTTGCAGTTTTGTATTGAACAACAAATTTTTTTTCGCGAGTTTGATATTGGTGCCATAGAGAAAGTTGTTCAGTTTGATGGTCTGGTCATCCCCTTAAAAACTGTCAGCTTATTAAGGACCTTGTGTATAGGATGATGATGATATATATATATGGAAAAAGTTTGTCCACAATAAGTAGGGCCCTGTATTTCTCACTAATCATTTAAGCGCTATGACCTGTAATTTATCTTGTCGCGTAAACGTACCTAATTGACAGCAAATTTAAATTTGTTTCTGGCCTTAACCAATCGCCATATCTGGTATACAGATACTTAACAAATTCCTGCGAAATGCTACTACAAATTACATGTATACAGGTTACTTCATCCTTCCATGTATCGTCGCGTACTCGTAGACATGGCAAAAGTTAGCGTTTCTCAAATTAGTTCATAAGCACAATGTCTTACCTACTAAACAATAATCTAGCTTGGAACTATATTGCTTTACTAACTACATACTTGTATTGTAATAGATATTAGAACAATTTGTACTAACTTGCACAGCATTCATTGAAGTATTGTGTTTACTTAGGATATATTAAATGTTTAATCGTTCTTTAATTTCCTCCGTGGTCTAATGGTCAAGAGCATTGGGCTCTTGACACGGAGGTCGTGGGTTCGATTCCCACGAGGGACACCTAGTGATATGTCACTTTGTGCGTTTTTCCCCAGTTGGTTAGGACGTTGCAGGCTGAATCACCTGATTGTCTGAGATCGGATGGCACGGTAAGCCGTTGGCTCCGGCTACTATCTCTGGTGGTAGTAGTGGTTACATAAAAACCACGTCAGAGGTCGTAAGGCAGTCTGAAAATGAAAAAATTCTGATACCAGGGCTTGCTGCCCACACGATAAGAAGATCGTTCTTTACTCTTGAAACTTCCATCATGGCCCACTACAGGCAGGTCCCCTTAGGGAAGGGTATATGGATGGGAGTCGTCCACAACGCGTGCCCAATGTGGATTGGTAATCTTCAAAATTCCCATACGCATCAGAATTTCCTCTTCAGTATGTGCAGGTTTCCTTACAATGTTTTCCTTCACCGTTTGAAGTAGCAGTCGGTATTTTATACGTAGGTAAGATAAAAGAAAACTCACTGTCACATGGCATGTAATCCATTTGGATTCGAACCAGGACCCTCATGATTGAGTGTCCATACCTTTCGGCAACGAACCACCAAACGCTCGAATCCATTGACTTATTTTTTACGAAGTTTAATCTCTTTAAAAACTGCACAACTTTAACTATGACGGACATTGAAATTGAAAAACTCGATTTTATACACTAATTCCACCGTTTATCTGAACTGCTACTCTTCCTGTAGGCATACTAATTATAATTTACCTATGTTTGTCGACCAGGATTTCCCTCCTAAATGTGTAATGATGAGTTCTACTCCATAATCTCTCATATTTTCGTGTCGATAATGTTGTTTGTCTAAAATCATTGACCTCTTATACTATAGACTCGCAGTCTCATTACATAATCTTAGCAATTTTTTGTCCGTATTGATACAATAACCCACAAAAATCAAATATGCATGCTGTTGGGTGGCAATAAAACGTTGTATTTGATTCATAAACTTAGTCGTATCAAAAAAGAGCTCTTTTCGTCATTTTTAGAACTAAACGTTGATTGTTAATTTAATTCCTATAAGATATCAATATCTAAAGTGCTATACCTATTTTGTCCTAATAAAAAGGAATACAAAATCACTATCGTACACATGTGCTATACAAAAAATATAATTTTAATTGAACGTAAAACATCAAATTACTTGGTATTTTAATACGCTCTAATAATTAAGTTGTTTAACAACGGCCTTTGTGATTTCCTTCAAATATTTAGATATTTAATACGTAATATGTTACATTACAGGCTCAATACATTTCATTATGAACTGTATTATAAAGAAATAAAGATGCTCGCCGACTCAACCGACTTAATTGATCATTGGACTGTGCATTGAAAGGAAATAGTGACGGACTACAAGGGCAAGCCACATTAGAGAAAAGGGCTCTTTATCGGCTAAAACTATAGGTAATAACTTCGGCTCCTTTAAAGTCATTTGATTGATTGTATAGTATTAAAAAGCCTTCATTTCAATAAAAAATAATTCAATAATTAAGAACCTATTCAATTGAAATGTTCTATTATATTCGAATTTTAAAATTGTGGCTCATGTTAAATACCTTAAATACCAAATTTTGTTGATACCCTATAAAAGGAACAAACCTAAAGTACTAATTACCTATGAAAATCAATCAGTCTCTCGCCCATCACAATAGCAAATTGTTACTGAAATAGTTATAAAATTTAAAGGAGCATTGACCATTGTCGTTGTCGTGCCGAGTGCTGCCATTACGTGTTAAGGAGTAATTTTGGAGCAATAACCTAACCTAAATAAACCTATGAAATTACTTGAAAACTTTGTGGATTTAAAACGGAAACCTTTTATAAACACAAATATTTATTTCAAGTTTGTTTAACGCCCATCGTACTAATTAAAATCTCTTTCGAAGATGGAACGCAAACTGTTTTAAAAAAAAAAAATATGAGCGTTCCATATTTGAATAACGAATGGCAGTTATCTGTCAAAATTTTTGAGTGGCGTGTAAACGACTTACGTCGCGGTTTTTAGCGAAAATTTTATTTTTATTTTCTAATCAAAAAAGCCATGTCGTCAACAAACAAATTAGGTGAACTCGATATCGACGAAATATTGGATATCGATATAACATTGATGACTCTTCGGAAGCCGACCGAGCTGAAGAAAGTAATCGATTCAGTACAGAAGCCTGTTCGAGCGGTTCCAAAGAATGGGTTACCGATGTGGTACAGGTTGGGGCTGGAGAGTAAACTCCCTGTTCCACCCATCCCAAAGCGTAGAATTATATTTTCCCGCGGACGAATTGGCGAAGATGTAAGTAGAAGCGTTTTGAAAGGTATTAAGTTGGTGTAAACATTCTTAAGCCTGCGCGGAGACGAGGCTTCATTTTGAATGTTTGTCATGCAAATTCCGATGCCTTATCTTTTAAAGATGCACGGATGAGGCAATAAATAGCGGCTTTGTGAGGTCATAAATCAAACTTTAGCTGTCTCGTCTCTTTATACATCGACGCTTTGTTTAGAATATTGTTCGATAGACTATAAATGATACCGTTTTGAAACATGACTGCTTCTTGGAATCGAGAAATAACAGACGGGCACTTTATGACCTGTAATATGCTGTTTTATTTGATATTGAATGAAGACAGGTCAGGGTTCAAGAACGATACAGTCTTTGATATTCTTCCATTGATGACAGATTAGGGTTTTAGGACCATAAATCCTTAGAACTACATACTACTAGTGAAACGTGGAGGGTCAGAATATCTCTGACTACCCCCTCGGGGAATATAGTCGTGAGCATATGCTATGCTTACTTAATATTCATACATTTTTATGTATTTAATTAATAATACTCGGTGTAATTATCGTTAAGTAATAGATAAGGTATTTCATAATAATAAACACTCATGATCATGTATCATACAATTTTTCTAGTAACTTTTCTATGACTACTGTTTCTATACCAAAAATTTCCACCTAACTTCGTGATCGTCCTGTAATTTTGAATTAATCTGATATTCTATACTTAATAAACAGTTATGTGACTGACTGACTGACAGACAACGGACATTCTAAACCGCTGAAGATAGAAACATGAAAGGAATATACAGGGTCCTTCTTAATATGCTGACACTTTTTAAGGGGATGATCAGACCATCAAACTGAACAACTTTCTCTACTGGCCCAACTACGAAATCACGATAAAAAAATCTGCTGTCCCATACATTAGGCTTGAGTAAGTTTGCAGTTTTGTAGGGAAGAGTAGACTTTTATTTCGTGACTTCGATGTTGGTGCCATAGAGACAGTAAAAAAGTGTCAGCATAATAAGAAGGATCCAGTATTCGTATATTCGACGGAGGATGTAGGGTGGACTGATAAAGGATTTTTCGTTATTCTAATTTCACGCGGACGAAGTCGCGGGTAAAAATAAATAGATTATACTTTGCTTTAGTTTAACTATTATTCATAATAGAGTGCTTTAGTGAACGTCGAAAATTCAACTTCGAAGACAAGCTGAGTTGGTTAAATGCAAATTGATGTCTAAAGTTTCAAAACGTTTAATCTTGCAGTTAAATTTAAAGGTGTTTGCAGTTTAAGATAATTTACTTTCTTTTCAGTAGGTACTTATTTATTTAGGGGATTGTGAATCTTCAGCAACTCCTACTCAATGAAATCGATACTTATGTACATTATTTGTATGGTGAATACGAATATATTTGAAGATCTGACTCAAATGGATCATATGGTAGATGATCAGCCCATAAAACTGAACAACTTTCTCTATGGGACCAACATCGAATACACGATAAAAAAATCTGCTGTCCCATACATTTGGCTCATGTAGGTTTGCAGGTTTGTATGAAAGAGCTGATTTTTTTTTCGCGATTTCGATCTTGGTGTCATATAGAAAGATGTTCAGTTGGATGGTCTGATCATCCCCTTAAAAAAGTGTCAGCATATTAAGAAGGACCCTGTATAGTCCAGACTTTGATTAGGTATGTGAACGTACGAACGTAAAGCTATAGAATAAATAAATGTAGGGTCCTTCTTATTATGCTGACGGATTTTAAGGTGTTTATCAGACCGAACAACAATCTATATGGTATGGGACCAAAGTCGAAATCGTGATTAAAAAAAAGTTGTTCAGTTTGACGTTCTGATCGTCCCCTTAAAAAAATGTCTGCATATTAAGTTGGACCCTATATATTCTTGATACTTCGCATATTCAGTGGGTCTACGAGAAATAAGTCTCCCTCGTGAACCCACCAGTGGGGCAAATTAGTGGGTCTACGAGAAAATAGCGGAATCTGTATAATAATAATAAATAAAATAAATGTTTATTTGACAAATTAACAGTTTCAATACATTAATGAAATCCCTGCAGCATGTGAGAGCAAGCTGTGGTACAACGGTGGTCGCCAAGTAAAACACTGTAATATAAACCTTATCTCTATAAAATTACAATATAATCTATTTTATCCAAGTTTCAGTCTCGGAAACCTCGTATCTACTGAAAACGCTTAAAATCCTTTTTAAGAGGCCCAGCCGCTTTCATTATGCTAATGCGGCTCTATTCAAGCCAATGAAAGCGCGGCCGTGTATGGGAAGCTTTCCTGTGATAAATCTACTTAGCGCGGTAATGTTTCCCATACAAACATGTGTGGTTTGAGTCATTTTACTCTGTAATTTTGAAGGCTTAGGCTTAAGGTGTCTTTTTGTCTTGTTATTAGATTGCTGACACGGAGGTCGTGGGTTCGATTCCCACGGGGGACACCTAGTGATAAGTCACTTTGTGCGTTTTCCCCCTGTTAGTTAGGACGCGGTTATTGCAGGCTGAATCACATGATTGTCTGAAAAGAAAGATGATTCAGTGCTTCGGATGGCAGGTTAAACCGTAGTTGTAACATAAAACCACGTCAGATGCCGTACGGCGGTCTGAAAGAACTCTGACACCAGGGCTTGCTGCCCACACGATAAGAAGTATGAGTAGATTGGTATACGAGCTTCGGCGGAATCAAAAACAAATGCGAGATATACACCGTATTGAATTTGTTTCTTTCCCTGACGCCAGTGCGATAAATGCCGATAGCGTGTCCGTGGAATGGCATCACCTCGTCTATTTGTCTTGTTATAAAGGGTGTGGAGCTCTGGCTTCAAAAAGTCTGAGAGTTGCTAGAAAAAGTAACCAAAAAGTACAAGCTTTACAAATTTGTAGCTGCCAGATATCAAAAAACGCTAGATCTAGCGATAAAGTTCATCATCATCATCAGACTATTATACGTCCCACTGCAGGGCACATGCCTACCTTCACGGAAGGCGTATGGACATTTTAGTCCACCACGCGTGCCTAAAACGGATTATAAACTTCACATAGACATAAAGCCGTGGTGGTCCAGTGGCGAGTAGCCTTGCCTGCCATGCAGGAGGCGATGGTTCGATCCCCGTCCAGGCCGACTCGTACCAATGAGTTTTTCGAAATTTATGTGCGATTTGTAACACCACTGGCTTTTCGGTGAAGGAAAACATAGTGAGGAAACCTGCATGTTTCAATTTCGAGGCGTGTATTGTACCCACTGTCCATTATAAGTAGCGACGGGCTCACCCCCCGTCACACTGGACAGAGTTTCGGTACTACTGGTGAAATGTGGATGTTCTGAGGTTTCAAAATATCTCTGACTACCCCCTCGGGGAATATAGTCGTGAGCATATGCTTATGCTTATGCATAGACATCAGAATTTCTTCTTCAGCGTATGCAGGTTTCCTCACGATGTATTCCTTCACCATTTGAAAGCAGTATTACGTACATAAGTTAAAAAATTGGTACATGGCAGGTCCATGCGGATTCGAGCCCGGACCGATTGATTGTGGGTTCACCGCAACGCGCCACCAACGCTGTTGCTAAGTTTTATTTCGCTGTTTCCTGTAAATACAGAATCGTTGTTATTTTAACTCATCTCTATGTACAAAGCTCAACAAAAGTTACCAGTTGTTTACGGGTTCAGTTCAGTACAATCACGGTCCCTTTAACGTCTCAATGCTCCGCGTAAATAGCTTTTATCCGACTTTATTGTCTTGAAGACATTCTTCCTTTACACAACTCCAATTTGCTTTTCAATCGTTCACGAATGATTTGACCACAATTCTATTCGGTACTTTAACATTATAGTGACTGGACATTTTTAAGCGATCGAAGTCAAAGTCGAAAATATTTTAATTTATAGCTGTTACGTAATTTTAAGAATGAAACAAAAGAATGTGACCTTCATGCGTAATAGGAATACTCACGTTATTTTAATATAATGAAACAGCCAAGTGTGTTTCGTACTACGCATAGTGTAGGACTTCGTAGTCATGCACAAAATTAATATAGGTAACATCGATGATTGGGGCTCAGAAAAACAATCTGTGATTGGGGACCGAATCCAGTACCGCTGATTTGCCAAAATAGCGAGGTAGGGAGGTTAAGTATAGATACTAATCATTGATCCATCACATCATTGATGATCGCATACCTAAATAAAATATTATAATAGCAAAAATTTTATTAGGTAGGTACTTTTGAAGAATGGATAAATCCATGAATGAGAAGATGCAGCATGTTCATACTTAGGCGAGACAAAATTAATTAAGATCATCACTGCTAACATACATTTTAGCACAAGAAATTTAAATTGTGTGAAAACAACGATGATTTGCATAAACAAAATAAGTCCACAAGACTCAGATTTACGTTGTTTTACTTAGGTTCGATTTTATATTCTTTGTGCACCTAATAACTTATTGAGAAAAACTAAAAAACTTTATAATTAACGTGAGTTTCGTTCAAAAATCGTTTCATAAATATCAGCAAAATTCAATTTCACATAGAGATTTTATATTTGCAGCGACGATATGAAAAATAGCAACAATAAAATAGGTGTTGAAAATAGTAACATGACACCCGGATATTTCATGTTTTAAACTCATGCGATGCCTTTTAGCGTTACTTAGTAGACTTCCGCTCAACTACAGATAGGTATACTAACGATCACTTCCAACCTTACTAAATTAGGTAGCTGTATCTACTAGAATCCATTTTACCGTCGAAAATGTTTACAATGTCTGGGAAATTGATTTAATTGTTTACACTACGTGATTGTGGTTTAAGGATATTTTGTAACGAAAAAAGTAATTTATTTTCAGTTAATTCTGGGATTATATTATAATAGACTTTAAGCTGCTGGATGTCGAATGAAATGCTTTGTATTACCTTACCTACCTATAATACAATCATAATAAAGATACCTTTTATCTTTATTTTGATTTATTTTTTCCATTTTATCCCAACAAGAGACTTATATTACTTTGTAATCCTAGACAATAAGATATTAGACGTAGCCAGAGGGGGGGATGGACTAAAAATAGAGCTTAGAAAATAAGTTGTCAATATTTTCACAATTCACAAAGTAATACAAAAACGTTTATTTAAGAAAAAATAAGTAAATCTATCATCATCATCAGCGTACGTCCCACTACTGCAGGGCACAAGCCTACCCCTCATGGAGGGTGTTTCGGCGTTAGTTCACCACGCGAGTCCAATGCGGATTGGTAGACTTCACATACGTATCAGTATTTCTTCTTCAGCGTATGCAGGTTTCCTCACGATGTTTTCCTTAACCGTTGCGAGCAGTCGGTAATATACAATAAGTTAGAACTAATTGGTACCTACATGGCATGTTGCCCGTGTGGATTCAAACCCGGAACTCATGTTTGAGTATCCATACCTCTCCGCAACGCGCCACTGACGCTGAAGATACTTACTATTTATTAAATTTTATCACTTTGTTTTTACATAATATCATAATATGAAAACAATGGCATTCTATAAACAAGGACATCGCATCAGTGCACTATTAACGGGACCGCTAAATTTTTCTTAATTTGTGAATGTCAACGGCAATGTATGATAGCCGAGCATAACTGAGGCAAACTAAGGTGACATTAGAGACATGTGTAATTTTTTGTTTTTCTATTGTATGACGTGGTGAGTCCATGTTTATATAATGTCATTGTATGAAGATACGCTTTTTGAATTTCTAATATAAAATGTACAGAAAACGTTACTTAAAGATTACGTTGAATGTTGAACACGTCACGTTCGCTATAATTAAGGGAGTGGACGAACTAATGATGGTAATAATTAGTTTCAGCCGAGAAAATTAATGCTTGATGTTCTAAGCTATGAGCGAAATAGTCAATCATTTTTGTCTGAAAACAAAAACAATGGTTTTTAAACCTAAAAAAAAATGTTGGTAGATTTTAATAAACACCGGTTTATAACAGCACCAACCCATATGGATGTTGGATGGCATATACAGGGTGTAAGTGACAGCCTAGCAAATACTGAAACGGCGAACTCAGACCATCAAACTGAAGAACTTTCACTGTGGTGCCTACCTCAGGAAACGCGAAAAAAAATCGGCTGTCCCATACAAAACTGCTGTACCCCGTCTCAATTGTATGGGACAGCAGTTTTTTTTTTGGTAGGCTGTCACTTACACCCTGTATATTTGCCTTTTAGCAGCTTATGCTTAACTGTCATCAGCAACTAATGACAGTTCAGAACTTAGAAGATTTTCTGTTGACCGCATATAATTCGGAAGATTTTATAATTCTCGCATTAATTGCTACGTACTTGATGCTTGTTACTTACATCATATCACACTAACATTAGTGATGAAATTATACAGCTAACCGATGTGAGGGATAATATTTGATGAGTTTGTGCGTGTTCACGGTGTAAAACATTTTGCCTAGAGTGTCTTCAATTTACTCATTTCCATTAATCGTAGCTAACTATGAGACTCGCTAATTCCACAGCTAACTAAAATTTATCGTGCGATTTTAAAATTTGTTTGTACTGTATGTAAGTTAAATAAGAGAAGGCACTCCTAATTGCAAAACATTGTGTTTGAATGCAGATAAAATAATTATAAGAATGAAAACATAACCCTCCTTCAGGCACAGTCGGGTAAAAATATTCATCATCGTATTTAAGAGCTACGTTTTTGTCGTTGGAGCATTCGCCAATCCGGTCTCTACGACACGATACGACCTCAACTTTTCGTTCACCTTTGCTATATAGGTAACTTTACTTGCTAAGGGTGCGTCCACATCTGGCGAACGGCGCGCGAGCTGCGCAGTAGCGACGCACGGGCATTAAATGCACCCGCGCAGATCGCGAGCGGCTCTGCGCGCGAGCTGCGCATTCGCCGCGCATTCCGCGCAAGAAAATGAAATGAAAATTTTGAGTGCAAGAACAACGTGAAACTTATTTCTTTTAGGTAGCCTAAGACTTTATTAGCCTGCAATATGAACGGTAAAACGGTTGTGATAGGTACAATTCTTTAGGATTTTTCAGTAGGATCATGAAGCAGGGTATTCGTACTTCACAATTTCAAAGGTCCAAATAAATCAGCCAGCTCAATCACGTATAGAATCAACTCACAGCTGGAGACCTGGTAAATATAATTAGTGAACGTGTATCGAAACTAAACTAAAAGGTCACGTGGAATTTATGGCGCCCTAACTCTGATTTAGTACGAGTCGGCCGCTAGTGAAGCGGAAAAGTGATTTTCTTCTGTTAATAAAGTCTTTTTGTGACCGGTGTTTACCTCTTAATGACGCATATACGTCTGTTTAACTGGAGGTTTTTATCTTAATTGATCATAAAAACAGGCAATATTATGTGAAATAATTATCACTTCACATAACTTCAGGTGTGGTTCAAACCTCTGAAGATTTTAAGTAAGGTCAAAGTAAAGAATTTGTTGTTTTACGTAGGGTGTAAAATTAAATGCGTTACATATTAAACTGGTTGCATTAGATTATCAAACTGAACAACATTTACTATAGGACCAACATTGAAATCGCTTCTATGGAACTGCAGATTTCTTTTTTCGAGATTTACATGCTGGCTCCATAGTGGAAGTGTGATGGTTTGAAGTACCCTGTTCGATATGTAACGCATTTAAAACCCTGTATAGAAAGCATGTGGGTTTTTCGCCGCCCACCAGAAAGATGGATTAATCATATCAAAAATGGATGCAGAGGACGATGGACAAAACGTCATGAAGAAATATGAAGGCGGCCTATATCCCAAGGGCTGTGATGGATGAATCTTCTCTTCCCTGTCACCCTGCGTGGGGTATAAGGCTGGGATAATAGCTCTCCACTGGTTGCGATCTTGGGCAGCATTGCACTGTAGATATTATACTCCCAGGTCATGTTAATACTTTTGGCCTCTATTTTAGGGCGGTCTGTCTTTCGTTTGCCTGGTGCTCGCTGACCATATCTCACCGCTTTAAGCTCGCTTAAACCAACCACCAACCAACCTAATTTTGTTTACTTACAGGTGCGTCGCGTCGGTCTCGGCCGCGACGGTCCACCCCCTTCCTTCGACCTCACCGACCCTTACTGCAACAACGTTTCTTATGACTACGTACCCATGCATGACCCCCACCTGGCTCACCACTTCTCCCGGAAACCGGCTCGGAACAGGATGAAAGTACTGGGCTATTGCACCAAGGATGGAAGAGCTGTTTGTTCTTTGAAAGAGTTCAACCAATACAGAAAATATTTGTACAACCAATTCATGGATCGGATTCATGTGGAGATGAGAAAATTGGTAAGTGTTATGGGGTGGTAAATGCAGGGTGCAATTGTAGATAGTTGCATTACTTTAAAGATTTTGATAACAGGTCATAAAATTACTAGTAAAAACTGTCCGCAAATGTTACTTATAAATTGTATCACAAAAACATGACAATACAAGCCTTAAAATAAGAATCAGAATCTCATCAAAAGGCGCTTATTCATCTAAAATTCCACCGACAATACTCGTACGTACATTTGCTAAATTCATGAAAATTTTAATTAACATTTAATGTAAAGAGTAGGTACTTCGTTAACTTTCAATGTAAACTTATCAGTGCTTAAGACAGTATGTGGTTACTGATAACAACATTGAGTCTATTTTGAACATAATTTCGTGATATTTTTTAGCCGAAGTCTTAATTTAATTTCAGCTATATTTATACAGAAAAACCTCCATAAAATACTAACGTAGCTTAAGCTTAATTTTTTTTCTTATCATCAACCTGTATACCCTCATGGAGGGTATCTGGGCGTTAATCCACCACGCGAGCTCAATGCCGATCCGTAGACTTCACATACGTATCAGAATTCCTTCTTCAGCGTATACAGGTTTCCTCAAAAACAATTTTTTTATTTATTTTCCTTCACCGTTTAAAGAGCATTCGGCAATACGTACACAAGTTAGATAAACTCATTAGTAAGTACATTACATGGCATTTCGTCCGTGCGGATTTAAATCCAGACCCCACGTTTGAGTGTCCATACCTCTCTTTTTTCTATGGAAAAACAAAAAGAAGAATTTTGTAGATCAGTTTTAAAAAAATATTTTTTTTTTCATTTTATTTTCGTTTTGTACTTTAATTGAAAAGAATCGAAAGTTAAAAGTTGTTCCTTCATTAATGACAGGATGAGCGTGCCCGAGATGACTTGACCCTGAAGAAAGTGGAGGTGGACGTAGCCCGAAGACTGACGGCCTTCAACAAGGCCGAGAGGGCAAGGGAACATCTTGAGAAGCACGCCCAGCACCACCGCGATGAGTGGGCAGAGAAGAAGAGACTGTAAGTCGATAAATTACCTCTCTCTTCCTCCAGGAAGACTAAACATAATTACCATAGCCATACTAACTAAACATACCATATTAGCCATAGCAACTAGCCATAGTTAAGAGGATAAATAAGGATTGAGACGCATTTACCGTCGCCGGCGGCAGACAGATGGCTTCTCATACTAAATCACATTTTTGTTTGGGCCCGCCGTCGGTAAATGTGTCTCGACCCTTAGGCCTCTTACACACTGCGACTTTTAGCAGCAATGCATTCGCGATGTTGTCGCGGTGCAGCATCGATGCAGTCGCAAATGGTCCACCTTTACACTTACTTTTAGCATCGATACAGTCGCGACGCTGTCGCGATGCAGAAGCTGGCCAATGAACTGTAGCGATGCAGTATCGATGCAATCGCGATGCAGCATTGATGCTGTATCGCGTTAGCATCGTGACTGTATCGATACTAACGTGAGCCACGACGCGAAACGTATTTTGATCAGTCATTCGTTGACTGCCACAGCGGTAAGAAAAAATACGCGAGCGGACGGACGCCAACACGGCGCGTGAGCGTGAGGCGTGACGTGAGTATTGACGGCAAGTGGCAAGGTCATGCCCCCACTACCCCCGCATCTGCAATTCTGCATCGATGCTAACGCGCGGCTGCATCGATTCTGTCACTCGTGTGTATCAATGCTAACGCAAAAATCTGGTCATTGCTGGTGTCACGATGCTGTCGCGCGATTCAAAAACGCGCTACTGCATCGATGCTAAAAGTTGCAGTGTGTAAAGGGCCTTATTCCTAAGGCGCTCCATACAAAACTAAGTTCCGTCCTAGTTTGAACATTTAATAACTAAAGTAAACAAAAATGTTGTTAACATAATCTAGAAACCAATATCTGTTTTGAAGTTATCGTGGCTTAAAGTTTTCCACATAAATTTTTAATTAATTCTAGCGTTGAATTGAAACTACATTAAATGTTAACGGAAATTTGACAAGGTACCGACACAGACACAGGTTTAAAAAATGTCATTGAGGTCTACATCGTGTTAAATTTTAATAATGTCATTGATTTTAATTTGAAAATAGGACGGAACTTTGTTTGTATGCAGCGCGCTCGGCAGCTTTCTTAGTAATCTTCTCTTAATCCCGTCTTTTTGTCTTTTGTCTTTTCTCCACTTCGCCCTATTCCTAACGACTTCGTAGTTTAGAAAAACATATATCTGTATTATCCGTATACCTATTAGGTCTAGCAATGCATTTTGTTTCCGGGATCAAATCAAAAGTGCCGTACGTCCAACTCTCCCATGAACCCATGAAAAATTTACACCGATCCCTGCTACCCAATCTGCCCCGTAGCCCCAGCAACGAACGTCCTATGCCGAGGTCCGTGTCCCTCTGGGTGCCCCTAAGTCGGTTGCTGTTTGGCTCGGTAGACCCTTCGTGGTCCATCCAATAGTCCGCAGTAAAAAGCAGTAGCTGCTCCCTGAGCAACGCTGTAATTGTCATTTTAAAAAAAAAAACATGAAACTCAACAGTTCTCAACAGCATTAAATGTATTACTCCACTTTCCAAGTGAAGAATTCAAATTCGCATTCGCATCAATAATATTATTAAGTTAGGAATATGCTTTTGTAATGTCCTTAAATTTCCTTAAATAGATAAGTTTTTAGACCTTCCATACAAAAGTGCGGATCAGCCGATCGATTTTCTATGGGAGATCCAAAAGATTTTCTCTTTTTCAACCCATGTTCCTTAGGGAAAGTTGTTTAGTTCCAATGTCTGAATACACCCTTAAAGTTAAGTTAATTATTAAAAACTAGTGGTGTATATTGGGTGCTAATACGAGTGAGGTACTAAATGTAAAAAAAACAACAAAAACGTCATCATCATCATTGACCTATCATCGTCCACTGCTGAACGTAGGCCGCTCTTAAGGCGCGACCCAAAACTCTATCCTCGGCTTTCCTCATTCAGTCACTCCCCGCCAGCTTTTTAGGTCGTCACACTAACATAAATTTAATTATTAGAGGTATGTAAAAGACAATGCGGATTTTTGTACGGAAGCTGGCGCCTTTTTTAATCGCCTATTTTTGGCGCGGCCATCAACCAAACTGAAATATTCAAGTTTAGTTGATGGCCGCGCCAAAAAAAGTGTCAGATTTAGGTATTGGCTTTTGACCCATTTAGGACCCATGAAACCCGGTACTACTCCCCAGTTAAAACAATAAAAAGAAATAATCGTACCCAAAACCAACTGAAAAACCCTTTTCTAAACTAAAATTACTATGCCTAGGTCGTCATAATAATTAGATTAGATCTAGTTTTACTCATAACGTTGGCTAAAGTGTCAAACCTCGTAACTCCATTAATTTTTTCAAATTACATTTTATACAACGTTATTACTAATTACTGAATGCATCCATGGCACAACTCTTAAATCCTTTTAAAAAGCCGTTACAATTTAAAATGATAAATAGAAAACCACATAACTCTGGGCTGCCATTGTTCTTGGTGAATTTTTTTGTGCCTCCTGTAAAATTTGATCTAATGGAGTTACGAGGTCTGACACTTTAGTCGACAATAAGCATGTACTTTATTATTTGTGATACTGCAATAACATACCGAATGCTGAATACTCATAAACACCCAGTAAACGTCAAGCAAAGGAGTTCAGGCTCAAGAATGTAATACTGCTTAAATCAAGATCAGTTATTAAACCCTTAAACTCTCTAGCAGAAGGAATCATAGAATCAAATTTGGGTGATAGATAAATTCCAATGTTCCGTCTCCAAATAGCGAGAGAACTGGAAGACATGCGGCACACGAACCGTAATGATAGTTCGACAGCTCTTTGAGATGCCTCGAGGAAATCTTTGGGACAGACGAACATTTGGAACTACTCGCCAACATTGAATAGTTGCAAATGTTTGCGGTTTCGTTCAGGAAACTTAGCCATTTAGTTGTATGTACCTAATTAAATTTATGATGTGCTACGTTACGCACTGCGTACAATACTTGGTTTCGTAGAACGCGGTCGAATGTTTATGTCTATCCTAATAGGACAAAAGTGTGTATAAGCAAGGCTATACAGGGTGAAATTGATATCATTAGCATCCTTTTAAACTCAGGCCGAGATTCAGAGACGATTTATTTAGTTTTAGCTCGAGCTAAGCGTGGCGAAAATGTATGGATTTTGACATACGGGAGTTCGAACTATGGCTTAAAAATCGTCTCTGAATGTCGGCCTAAGAGTCTACCCGACAAACTGAAACTTTTACTATACTATAGGAGCAAATCGATCGGAGCAAAAAGAAACAGCTGATCCATACTAAACTACAATGCCTACTCAAATCAAATGTATGGAACAGAAGAATTCAAAATGCCATTTTTAAATTACCATCATACCAAGGTATTCCGTAGATTATCTACGCCGCCACTAAATTAATCAAATAAAGAAAAATGTTGTTTACGCAGTTCCGCAGTAAGCAAGCAGTAAATCCTTGTTTAGATTAGAGATCTGATGACCCAGTTCAATAGATATTGCTCCGATATCAAAATAATAATTAACTTGGGATAAGATTTTATGATCACTAATCATAAACCCAGGAAGGTTAAATACGTCCTTAATTGTTACTATTTGGGTAGAATAATTTCAATTAACATAATTATACCTATCATCATTCATATGAGCCAAATCTGCTAACTGTCTCATCACGAAATCTATAAATCTATAAAGCCTACAAACTTGGATGTACGACCACTTTTACAGGGTGTAATAAAACACCGTAGTAATACTTAAGGGGGTGCTCAGACCAGCAAACTGAACAACTTTCACTATGGAGCCAAAACGTCGAAAAAAAAAACTGCTGTCCCATACATTTGAATCGAGACGGTACAGCAGTTTTGTATGAAAGAGCGGATTTTTTTTGCTATTTCGATGTTGGCTCCATAGTAAAGTTGTTCAGTTTGATGGTCTGAGTACCCCCTTAAGTATTACTACGGTGTTTTGTTACACCCTGTATAAGTTGTAAAGACAATAGGTAGATTTATATGGAAAGTACCTCTACTTGAAATTTTTAATACACATACTTAAACTCACGATCATTATCCCTTCCGAGATGTTTAGAAACATTGCTAAAACCACCGACTGTCTCGAATGCAGTTGTAACAATTCAAGCTCACTTTTACCATTGTGAGTGTTTCAAGAGTAAAGAACGATTAAACTTTTAATACGTGCTAAGTAAGCACAGTACGGCAATGAATGTTGTACAAGTTGGTACAAATTGTTCTGATATATAAGTACTTAGTAAAGCAATATAGTTCCAAGCCAGATTACTGTGTAGTAGGTAAGACAGTGTGCTTATGAACTAACTTGAGAAACTCTAACTTTTGCCATGTCCAGAGGCGGACTAAGCCCGTCTGAGGCCCGGGGCGGCAAAACTAAATGGTTTTTCCAGAAATTGATATCTATGATTTTTTCGAGCCGTGGCATAAACCAAACATAGGCTCCCCTTCCTTCCATGGACGGACGTAGATAGCAATCAATATTTCCCAGGGAGTTTCCGGTTCAAGTTAGGTCGTGCAATAAAATCTAAAACCAGGAGCGAGTGAAGCGAGCCTGATATTGACACAATCTAAAATCTAGAGCGAGCGAAGAGAGCGTGGTGGGGCGAGCTGATTGCAAACCTTGTTGCAAACCCCGAATTACGATCTACATACAATGCGTCTGAGATACAAGGATTACCAGGAGCTAGCGAAGGTAGCTCGAGTTTTTTCTGTAATTCGATTAGGCCGAAAACCCGGAATGAGCGCAGCAAGATCGATATTTTACTACACTGAGACTGGGTCGTTTCATTTGCAATACAATTAAAAACGAGGAGCAAGCGAAGTAAGCTCGAGAATTCACTGAAATACGAGTATAATGAGATACAGTGGTGTAGCATGGGTTTCTGCGGCCCGGGGCACAGGCCGAATTTGCCGCCCCTCAGTGGTTAGACATCTTTTGGTTTATCCATGCAAAAATAAAAACTGACAGCGAGCAAAGCGAGCTCGACTTTTCTCCTTAAAACGAATCGGTTAGAGACAGAGCTTTTTACGAATAAAACTTGTGCGAAGTAACCTAAGTAAAAGCTGCCGATCGAGCGAAGCAAGCTCGAAATTTTTAGCACCACGACTTAGCAGTGGTCAGAACTCTTTAGGATGATTTGTGTAGGCACAGTAATTAAAACAGAAACCTAGAGCGAGCGAAGCGAGCTCGACTTTTCTCTGCTCTACGAATTGGTTATAGACAGAGCTCAATCAATCTATATTTTTACCGAATTTGCCGCCCCTAGTAAAGTGCCACCCGGGGCATTTACAAGGAAAAAACAATAGATATAATTTAATTTCGCAATATAAACTCTTCCTAACGGCATAGCATGGAAACTAAATGAAAACAAAGTGTCGCCATTAATCAGTCTGTTCCCCGTCACGTACCGCTTGTTTAGCCCCTTTTTCCTCACTTAGATATATTTGACCAAATCTCATTAGTTAGCGAATAAATTCATACCTACTGACCCCTAGTCAATTAGACACGATTCTTGGAATTGGTGGTTGTTTTAGTAATGATTTCGAGTAGTGTACCCGAAAAAGCTTCACAATATACAGTACCTATAAATCATTTTTTAAATATATATTAAACATATAAATCAATGCAACCATGGGTTTAAAACATGTTACATAGCGATTCCTGTACATATAGTGCTAGGGCACAGCAAAACTGTACTTATGTAACATGGGCTTGTTGTATCTACTCGTATGTCTACTAACCCTGGAGCATTGAGGTTCTGCGAGTGACTGTCTTTTTCCAGGAATTGACTGAAACACTTGTGAAACTGATACGATGTTTATCGGAGATATTCTTTGTACCGTTCAATAGAGACAGAACGTCAAGCTTTACCTCGTAGTGGTTCAATTTCAAGTCTTATGCTACACGGGATAAGAACTCTAGTCATCTTTCAAAAAAGATCTACATTTTGTTGGCCGACTTTACACTACTCTGAGGCTTTAAGAAATGTATTTTCATCTTGATGTATACAGTGTATACGGCCTGTAGAATATAAATTGAAGGCACAGGCTTAGAGAACACAATATAATATAAAACAAATATATGGTACTTTATCATTCCAAAGCCCTCCTTTGGTCATAAACAAACAAGGAAAATTTAATGTCAATAATGCTGGATGGCAAGAATAATAAACACGTTAATTAAATATACACAAAACTGTCTCGGGTCCCCCCCCCCCCCTCCCCATCACATGGGGGGAGAGTATCTTCTATTCTATGTATGTCCTCTATAGGCTAAGTAAGCGTCAAACGTTGATGAAAATTTTTTACTTTTAAAAATATTGTAAAGATCAGAGGTTTTCATCAAAATTTTATAATTGATGCTTTTGTACGTCACTGCAAATTTCACGTTTCTCAATAGACTTGCGGTGAATTCCTTTCTTTATAAATATAGTAATCAAGATTTCGCCCGCGACTTCGACTACTCCGGCTCCCATCATTATAGCTAGTAAAATATATTAAGTACTTTTATCAAATTTTAAGTCTAATCATAAGATTTTAAACACATAAAATCGTTTTAGTAGTTTTTGCGTGATGCTCCAACAAACACAATCTATTACAGTTATACTTCAGTCACACCTTGGACACTGTCAGCTGATAGCTGTCATTTCATATAAATAGAAAAAATTTAAAAGAAAAGTTAAGCATGTGCGATACTGAGGACAGCGAATGCGCATTTCCTAAAGAGGTAACCACGAAGTAACCAGAGGGGTGAAGTAAAAAGTTGGTGGGAGGTAGGGGGTGTCCATACTGTATGTAGTACTAGATACTCTTTATGCTGTGCTTCAGTTTTATAATAGTGTAGGAAATTGCTACAAACCTACTTGTTTTTTCTCTAAGCGCGCATACTTATAAAACGACTCTATCAATGCATTAATTTCTTTTATATTGGTCAACACTTTTAGGAATTTTATATTTAATGTTAGGAAGCGATTTCCTTGAGCGATTTTTGCAAAAGGGTTTATCTTAAATGTTTAATTACTTAAGTGACTTGAGTCTTTGAACGACAAAAGAAGCAAATACCCCTGAGAATTCGTGAAGATTTGCTTTTTATAAGGAAAAGATTATAATTTCCCACTTCCCAAGATACCTGTCTACTGATGAACAAGCGAGTAGCGAGAGAGGTCTGTCAAGATCGTAGTAGATGGCGTTCTATTATCTCTACTTACCCCAATATGAGACAGGCGTCAGAATATATACAACAAAACGCCCTAGTAATAATTTAAAGGGGTGGTTTAGACCATCAAACTGAACAACTTTCATAATGGAACCAAATTCGAAGGAGTAAAAAAATCTCCTGTTTCATACAAAACTTACTTACTCGACTCAAATGTATGGGACAGCAGATTTTTTATCGACATTGCAGTTGTCTCCTTAGTGAAATTTGTTCAGTTTGATGCTCTACTCCACCCCTTTAAATATTACAGTGGTTTTTTGTTACACCGTGTATACTGTGTATATTTTCTTAGTTTTGGCGGTATTTTTCCATTATTAGCAAAAGTCCACATCTCATTTTTAGATAATATACGAATAAGCAGAAAATGCTTTCAGAAATTGACGATTGGTGACACAATTTTATGTTTAGAAGCTAGTTTTTTTAAGGCAGGATTAGAATATAAAAATGGTTGTGCAAAAATCGATATCTGATGCAACTATTAAACCAATATGTTTAATCTCAATACGTACACCATTAGGTAGAGACAATGCGTGACGTAAACAATTTAACCGTCGCGTTGCATTCCGAATTGTAATTATGTATGTCGATATTTGTATTCTCTGTTAGTGCTTGTTTGCCAACTACTCTCGTGATGCAGTCTAGTGCTTTAATATATGCACTAAATACTAAGAGCAGAAGGGTTACAGTAGTAGCAGGTTTATAAATCTCACCTATACATAGTGTTACAATAGTAAAAGTAAACATTGTAAAACTTGGGGGTTGTTTAGACCATCACACTGAACAACTTTCACTATGGGATCAACATCGAAATAGCGAAAAAAAATAATCTGCTGTCCCATACATTTTGCTCGAGTAGATTTGTAGTTTAGTATAGAAAATCTTTTTTTTTTCGCAATTTTGATATTGGTCCAATAGTGAAAGTTGTTCAGTTTGATGGTCTAAACCACCCCCTTAAATGTTTATTTTTATTTTTGTAACACCTTGTATATCTGCGCAGTTGAATTAACAGAGCGCGCGAAATTATATTGACCAATCAGTTTGTGCCGCCTTCAATCCCTTGCCATGATTGGCTAATGGTTTTCGCAGCCTTTTCGCTGTTATCCGACTTTGCACTCTTTGATTACTAAAGGACTTCGGATTTTATCGGGGGACTCTGCGCAAACTAATATTGACGATGAGAATTATGGATTAAGACTATCGAGGCGTGAATTATGTTCATTGTCTATTAAGAGTGGTGACAACTTCAGCCTCACTTAACAGAGTTTGGCCACTTCCAGTGAAATGTTGATATTCTGAACAATGTCATTTTTAGAATATCTCAGATAGTGAGGATATGCAAGCATGCAAAAGATTAAAACTACTACCGCGCGCTAAGCACTTTTTCTCTATTCAATGGCATTGACACCCATATTTCACAATGTTATCCATCGTCCACGTTTTGTTGGTTTTTTTCGTAAATCATTTTGTTAACACCTAGTATGAAGTGAACTTTCTGTATTATCTGTATATTGTGCTTATAGTTCTCCAACTCACAAACTTGGTGGAATTTGCATAACGTATTTAGGGTGCATCATTCGTCAAGCCTCTTCAATCAACCATGTTTCACAATAATGCAGTTTGGAACTATTGTTGTTCGACAAAAAGAAAGTTTACTTAATATAAACGCGATGATTATTTGAATGACAAAAATGTCTGGTCTTGATAATGTTACACTATGTAATTCTATACTGTATTTGTAATTTTACATTGTATATTTTGTTTTGTTTAAAAGATGTGTGTTGTAGAGTTTCTGGTCGCATCTTCTCTACAACGGAACACCTTCCGAAGCGGTGGTAGAGTCAAAAATAGACGTCAAAAAGCTATCTGGGTGACATTATTTTGAATGAAACATTTGATTTGACTACTTTCTATATGTGATAGTTTTACGATTAATTCCTTATTTCGTCCTGCCTTCTACATATCACAGTTAGATGCTTAGATGTATTTATCAAGGATATTATATTTACAGAGTTTAAGTAAGAAGTTAATAACACCCATAGGAACACCCTCACCTGTGTCATACAACATTGAAATCGCGAAAAAAATCGGATCCATAGAAAACGTTAATCGCTGCTCGACCCAAATGTATGAGACAGCTGTTTTTTTTGCGATTTAATTGTTGGTCCCATTGTGAATGTTGTTCAGTTTGATGGTGTAAAGCACTCTGTTCAATATATACCGCATTTAGTTTTACACTCTATATACAAAGTGGTGGGGATGATTTAAGAAATATACCCACTGGGTGAATGTGGAACTTAACCGCACCCCGTGGAGGGGCGCTCCATACAACCATAGTGTAATAAAAATTAATAGTGATGAAGCTTAACGGTCGCGGCAGCAGGACAATCGAGCGCGGTGTGCGGGGGCCGGGAGGAGCTCGTCCCGACCCTCTCTGCCTGCGCGCGTACCCTCATTGCGTATTCAATTAGGGTACTTCCGTCTCTCGCACACCGCGCGGGCATATACCCGAGACGCGACTATTTACTTCCACATAAACAAAACTACTATATTACTGCAACAAAAACAAAATGGCGACTTCGTTCGTCCGTGCTTTCTTGCTAGGCTCCAGTCACCCTCGATGGGCGGGGTGAGGTGCGGTATCTGAAGTTAGTGAGGGGCAGGGACTGGCCATTCTGTATACTACTACCACTTCTACTGTAATATTGTTATCTATTTTGCGACATAACTATATTTTAGAAAACAATTCGGAATAATTACTCAACGTTACTCAGGTACAATGAGGAGTTATAAATAACTACTAAGTGTATACTGAACAACAACCACACGTACATAAACCTAGACAAATTGATAATTAACGCGCGGCGCGGAGCCAGACGTGTAACGCAGTAAAATCGTCAAGCAGTAGCGACCAATAAATTTACGTACAATTATCGTAACACTAGAAAACTTTGTACATAACCGGTAGGAACTAAACACTGTTTTGATAATAAATTATGTAACATTTATAAATCTACTTTTCTTACTGTTTATCTTGAGATGCTTGAAAACTAGGTTCCACAGAAATAAGATGGACTCAGCACACGCTTCGTCCCACTCGCACGGTCGTGCGGGACGTGTGGATAAGACTGGTATGGTCAGCATCAGAGAAATCGAACCCCTTGCCCTTATAAAGATTAAGATACAGTAATCAGGTTTCTCTGATCCTGACTGTACTAACGAGTTTCTGGAAACTTATTTACGATTTTAAAACCTCGGGCTGTTCGGTAAAGGAAAACCTACATGCTTCAATATATTTTGGGTTCACTGCATGCTGTCTAACTAAATTATGCAATGGTGCTTTGTGTTAACTCCATCTTTAAATGTCAAAATTAAGCGTGCGCTTGACATCAGTTTCACTACTGCCTTATCTGTGCATTGCGCCTGTAATGAATTTCCTCCGTGAAGACTCTTTTGCCATTATTACGGTTTTCGTCGGTTTCAAAGCAAACATTACTTTACTGTTGCTCTTTGCTCATGTAGGTATGTATACATCAAATAGGGTATTTGACAGCATGTAAAATAAAGGATCTAGGATGGCATCCGTATAGGATATGTATTTTGGAAACCAACTATTTAGTCAGTTAAGAAAAATACTTTACGATATTTTAAGAAAACGACAAAGAAAATACATTTTTTATCTACTTCAGTCACGTGATCGTAAACGACTGTGATTGGCCGAATGTTTGATGACGTCAACTGCTTGTAAACAGTTGCGTGTAGAGTGTGAGTGTCGTACAAAGTTTACGTCATCGTGACGTCTCCTGCTTGTAGCCATACAGGTATATTGTCAGGAAAAGGATTTTCGCGGGATATTTAAATAATAATTTTTGCTTTAGATTTTTTTTGTACTATATGTAATGGAGCGTAAAATACACATTTTCTATAGAGTCCTTAGATATCAGTGATTAGCGTAGAACAGTTTTTAAAAACCAGTCAAATACCCTATTACTAATTAACTGTGTTCCTTTGCTGGGTTATCAGTAACTGCAACTAGTTACAGTACATACAGTAGCTACAATTAGTTAGCGTGCATATACTTTAGCGATTTAGATTACACTCGATTTTCCGATTCCTATTTAGCTTTCTGGCCAATTCTGATTACCAAATGTAATTAATTTATTGGATACATATACTATCCGACATTTCTTGGACGCTACTAAAGCTGTTCTAAGAATAATTGAGAGGAAGTTTTTCAAATCTCTGTTTCTGTAATGCAAAATAGCTTTAAAATTTCGTTGCTATTTTGAATGGAGTATAGATTTTCCGAGCTTACTGGCCAATTCTGATATAAAAATATAATTTTATTTATCACAAAGATATACTATCCGACATATCTTGGACGTTACTAAAGCTGTTCGAGAATAAGTGAGAGGAAGTGTTGAAATTTCTTTGCTTATTGAAATGGAGTTATACTTATTGTAATAAAAAAATTGCTGCGTCGAGTATCTAACACCAACCCTGTCGGATTTCATAAGAGGCGACTAAATTATAAATCTTAACTATTATAAAACTGTAAAAGAATTGCACGAAAAAAAAGGTTACGATATGGTTATTAGGTGTCCCTGACTCCAAATCAACCACTTAGAATTTATTGTCTGATTGTTTGTTTCTTCTTTGTTTGTTCGGGTATCACGCAAAAACTACTAGCCCGATTTTGATTAAACCTTTTTGGTTTAAAAGATTAAGATTTGACTAAAATCAGGTATTTAATTTGTACGGAAGAAGTCGCGGGTAAAAGCTCGTTTAGACATTAATAAACTCACGTCCATAATCCCTCCCTTTCGTGGTCAGAAACTAAGCTACAAGTACTTATTTAACAATCCAAATTTTTTCTAAGAAACGAACGAAGATTTTTTTCCCTTCATAACAAAGAATACACTTTCAGGTAAACTAAAAAGCAGAGAAAAATAATGATTCGGTTTTAACCAAGGATCGTGCTCATTTAAAAAATAAATAATAGAGAAAAAAAAACGTATTTATTCCGTAGAGATTTCATTCGGCGAATATCGCACGTAAATCAAAAGCTTTTCCAACACGTTTTTAATTAGAAGAAACTCTAGGAACGTGGAGCCGTGGCTAAGCCTCACTCACTCATTCACCCAGATTTATTCTGAGAATTTTAAGACCTAAACTCAGGTTTAGATTTACATTTAAATGGAGGACCTCCTTCCTGCAGGAATCTCTTGGTTATTTTAAATATTTAACTAACATTATGCTTAAGGATTTCTATTTGGTATTAATCGTACTGCTATAGCGTGGTGTATCTCGAAAACGGTGTGACCCATAAAAATACTAAACGAGGAGATTTGCATCTACCTTAGATGCAGGCCTTAAAAGTACGGATTTTACGTGTGTTACGTTTTAGTAAATGTGTTACGTTTTCTTAAAATTGTGTTATTCTTTCATCCCGTCCATACTAAATTTCATACATTTCTTTTAATAATTGAAAGCTATGACTCTGAAAGACAGACTGCGAAGGAAGGTAAGACGGACTGGATGATCTTATTACAGTCTCATCTCTTTGAAATCAAATATCTCGTGATGCTCAAATCTAAAATTGCATTTCAGTGCCAAAGAGCAAGAAAAGAAAATTCAAGCTCGAATGAACTACTTAGCAGATTATAATGAGAAACAGCGTAAAGAGCGAGCAGGGAGAGCAGCCGAGAAAGAGAACAGAATCAAACAGAGAGTGCAGGCCGCAGCAGAGATGGAACTCCGGCGTAAAATCACCATGGTGCGGCAATGGAGAGCGAATGAGAGGAAACGATTGAACCGACTCAAGCAGGAAAAGGAAGCGAAACAATATCGCTTGGAAAAAGAGGTACTACTGTATTCTCATCTACTAAATAAAGATAAAAAAAAATCTTTAAAACAAGTATGTCTTGACTTCTTCTATTCTACTACCTCTAGATAGGTAATCCATAATTCATACTTTATTTATCACTTAGAATTTAATAGTAGGATTATTCGGTCGATCTGAAAAAAATGCTTTTATGAGGCACACCTTAGAGATCAAAGTAAAATTAATGGATAGGCCTTACGCGAACATTTCAAACCAGAAAAATAAGTCAAAACGAATGACAGGTATACTTCAAATAGATATGTACAGAGATGACAGACAAGACGTGTGCTAGTTTGTATGGACCAAGTGTACTACCTTGTGTGCTTCAACTAAACGCGCTTTGGGCATATCCATTAATGTTACTTTGATCTAAGAGGCACAACCACATCCATCTAGTTAATTTGGAACTATTTCAATCTATTTAGGGTCTTTCTTTATATGCTGACGGTTTTTTCTGGGGCTGATCAGACCATCAAACTGATCAACTTTCTTCTTCGCGAAAAATAAATCTGCTGTCCCATACATTTGTGTCGAGTTGGTTTGCAGTTTAGTATGGAACAGCTGATATTTTTTCGCGATTTCGATGTTGCGTCGCAAAAACCTTCAGCGTATTAGGTTGGACCCTGGATAATACAATCTCACTTTTTTTTATTTTTTTTATTTTTTATTCTATGTATATATATTTTTTTTATAGGGGCTTTTAACCCAGAGGTTATGCCAGCCCACAATCTCACTTTATAAAGGATAGTCTTCGCAGCGCGCTCCATACAAACGGAGTTTTGTCCTATTTTCAATATAGACCAATCAAGTAAATACATTTTTAAACACGAGCTACAAACTAATATCTCTGTCCGTATTTTGTCAATTTCTGTTAAAATATACCTATATAGTTTCAAAGTTACCGTGGCTCAAAGATTTTCATACAAATCTTAAATTAATTCTAGCATTGACAATATTTTAACGGAAATCTGAGATTGTTGAAATCGAATATAAAAATCGATCCAAATTGATCGTATTATAAAAATGCATTGACTTTAATTGGTTATTATTTAAAATTGGACCAAACTTCGTTTGTATGCAGCGCGCTCGGGTGCCCTCGCAGTTATATCTTTTACAATTTATTGTAGGCTAACGAGAAATGGACGTCGCGAGTCGGGGCGCAAAATAAGAAGATTCTCGAAGAAGCTTTGCTACTAAAACTGTACACCGACGACATGCACGCTGGTGCCATGAGGAGAGCCAAGTACCTATTTCACTTGCTATACTTGATATAAAATCGATGTTGACATTGAATCAGAATTTGCGAAGTTAGCAGTAAAATCCATGGCTAAAACATTATAACAGCATTATACAGGGTGTAAGGAAAAGTATCATTAACATTTAAACCACATACTCTACCCATAAAACTGGACAACTTTTACTATGGGAGCAAACATGTTAGATCAAAAAAGAAAATCAGCTGTCCCATACTTTGAATGGAATAGGTATTGCAGTTTAGTATGGGACATCTGATATTTTTTTTGTTCTGACAGGTTTGCTCTTATAGTAAAAGTTGTTCAGTTTGATGGGTAGAGTATGTGGTTTAAACGTTAACGACACTTTTCCTTACACCCTGTATAGCATAACGCATGAATACTGTGTTGCATGCACGTACATTATTAATTTCTGGTTCTGCAATTTGTATTCTTTACCTAAATACAATTTTCTAGGTATTCGATTTATACATAGAATGACACTATAGTACCTATAATTCTCATAGCCAGAATATACGGTAGAATTCTTAACACGCTAAACGCAGAAGAACCCACTGAACGGATCGTAGCAAACGTATTTTGATGGAAACAGTTTTCCAGAACGAATACACGGCGACACATCAAGCTACGCAAAACCAAAATAAGCTGGCCGAGCGTAGGTAGAGTGAAGTATAACGTCACGCGGCCAGCTCATGTTTGTTTTGCGTAGCTTGATGTGTCGCCGTGTGTACCTTGTTGGGGCTATCTCGTCGTAGCTTCGTTAGTTAGTGGAAGTAGTTGTAGTTGTAGAGAGATGGTTGTTGTAGCAAGGAGCTGCATCACATACTCGTCCAACAGATTTATAGTTTGTTGTTAATAAGTAAGTTAGTAGAATAGTTAAGTTTAGTTATCTGAGTCGCACGCTTCGTCTTTGACGATAGTTAGACAGTTTGTCAGTAGTATTGGTTTACGACTAAAGATTAGAAAGTAAAAAGCTAAAATGTAGGTCAATGCTTTATGTCATCGACTCAGTAAATGCTGTGACAGACATTAAAATTACCTGTACGGTGTTTGTCCCGTACATACCTAATTGAGTTCTTTCTCGCTCCAGGAAAGCAGAAGTATACGCTTACACTACAGATCTCCAGCTGCAGCGAATCAGACTGGTCAACTGGAAACTGATGCATGGAAGCAACTTGAAGGCTGCCCAGCTCGTGAGAAAGATGGGCTCCGAGTTTGAAAAGGTTTGCTTCAATTATGTATGAACGGAGGAATGAGAATGTGGTGTAGACTATCAAAACGAAATTATTCGATGCGACATTGTTATCTCACTTTGACTTATTATTATAAGGACTAGCCTTGCGGTAGCATTTCCCCTCTGCCACGGTATAAGCACAATTGATCTTGTGCATTTACATTCAATTTTACACCTTATCACTAAACGAGACAGCCTATAATTGCGAAATAATAACTTCGAACTTAGAACGTTTGGGGTTCACACGAGACTACTTTTCATGATTTTTAACATTCAAAATTAGAATCTAAAGTTATGGGGAATAAAATCCAAAGTTGCGGATTTCATGTTACCTCGCCCCCGCAAAAAGTGGTAGAAATGTTTGTTAGTAGAATTACACGCGTAACCAGTCCACATATAAATAGTCAAAGTTATCTCAGCAAATTCTGTTTTTTCTTAAAAGTTATTCTGGCCTATTCTCTTCGATTAACATAAAATGAATGGATTGGTCTTAAGCAAACAATCCAAATGAGAAAAATGAGGTAAAACGATTGCTAGTCAATAGACACAGATATAGACATCATTTATTGATAACAGAAAGTGTTATAAGTCATACTTACAAACATTATTATTATACTTAAGTATAACATCGTTTGCCATTACTTGCGTATTGCGTTTACTTTGATGAAGCGTCAGGTACCTATAGGCTATCTAAATACCTATCTTACCTACCCTGAAATTACGAATACTTAATGTATAAATTACAGTCGAAACGTGGTGCCAAAGGCATGAGTCCCGAGTTGGCCCAGCGCCTCGCTACCGAGGCGATGGCCAACGCTATTTCGACGAAAGGTGACCCGCTGATGACCCTCGGACAAGCCCGCGCCAGGATGGACATGGAAACCATTCTACCATTGGCGCCGATCAAACTGCTTGATGAGGTTGGTGGTTCAGAGCATTTTAATACGAATTTCTAAAACTGAGTGCCGGTCAAAACAATCTCTCCTAAAACAATTTAACCACGTTCTAGGATCTCTCACATACTTTAACCTTACAATATAACTCGTTAAAAACCAGCGTGTTTTCTTAGAAGAGAAGCTAATGACATGGTGCACTATTTGAAAGTTTCTTTTGAATTTAATACAGACATGTGACATGCACCTACATACTCAAAGGGGTGTGAGTGTGAGTATTGACATAAATACTATACAATATGTTACAAAAATACCTACAAATAAACACATTTAATGGGGTGGTTTAGACCATCCAACTGAACAACATTCACTATGTTTTTGTGTTTTGTAACACGTTGTAGACTCCAAGTCTAAATTATAAAATCTTAGCAAATTGTTGACCAAACTGACACCATAACCTACACACAAATCGATGTACGGGATTGCTTTGGTAGACATGTACTTAGGTTAGAACAATCATTTTGACCGGCAGTACTTAAAAATATTTCCCTTAGTTATGACATCATAATTTTTTCTGAAACCTGTCGTATGGGGATCAAATAAAAGGGCTTCATGAGCCAGTTCTAAAAATATACTACATCATTACCTTCAGCCACTTGTTTTCTAAATTTAAATTTCTAAGTTCAAAACAAATCAACAACAACAATTTGAGTCGAATAGGCATTGCAGTTTAGTATGGAACAGCAGATTTTTTTCTCCGATCAGTTTGCTCCCATAGTAAAAGTTGTTCAGTTTGATGGGTAGACTAAAAACTATATCAATATCACCCTGTATAATTATGTCAATGGGTATGAGCGAAAAGAAATACGATTATCAACTCCATTTTATATCCTAACTAAAAGCTCCTACCGTACCGACTTACCTACTAATTAAAGAACTAAGTAAATACTACTAGAGGAGTTATGACAGAGGGTTTGTGACAGCCCGGTAGCTCAGTCGGTAGTGAACCTAACTGCTGTGCCGAGGGTCGCGGGTTCGAATCCCGTAAGGGACAAATATTTGTATGATGAATATGAATATTTGTACCCGAGTCATTGATGTTTGTATCTATATGTGTATTGTATATCATTGTATAGTCATCATAACACAAGTCCAGGCTAGATTCTGGTACTTTAAATGTGACTAGATAATTTGTGTGACAAATGTCCAAGATATCTTTTTTTTTCTTATTTTTAGTTACACTGGAAACCTCTTTTATAGATGCTTGAGACAGCGGTATTAGACTTTGCCCGGCGTCGTGTCCATCTGCTGCTTCTAGATGTTGAGAACGTGGTTCACACACGTGCAGCACTCGTCTTCTTCGAGAATTACCGACCTGCTCCTCCAAAGAAACGGTAAGCAACTTTCCTCTGGATGGCCGTTTGAGTCAACTTCTGTCATTTAGTGTGGCTTGCACCAGACATTATTTGGCTTCAACATCATCAGCCGATAGACGTCCACTGCTGGACATAGACCTCCACCCCAGGATCGTCACAACGACCGGTCCTGCGCTGCCATCATCCAACGAGTTCCTGCCGCCTTCACCAGGTCTTCGGCTGTCATTACTGAGCGTGAGTGTGAGAGTCGGGAACGGAGCGTTCACTAAAAGACGCTCAGCTATGATTAAACCTAAATGTTTGTTGGTACAAGTCACCTTTGATGAATTACCTGCCAGGATGCTAGGATACTTTAGGGCTACGCCTACCTACTAATTTTAAATCGTTGTCTGTAGCCAACTAATACATTTATGTTGTGTAGGTATTGTGTGTTTTAACCGTCCACATTACACATTCTTCCACTTTTAAAGATGCTCACCGATCATGGTAGTTTGGGTTTTCTAAAGCAAAATCGTTTCCATCTTTCTAGATCCAAAATGCCTCGCTGGTCAGTTCAGGTAGCAAGAGAGTTGACTCGTCAGTTCACAAACGTACGCAATGAAGGCAATTCCATTGTTTTCGGTGAAATTGTAAATATTGCTTCCGATGATACCACGGAGCTAGAAATGAAGAGCGCAAGGGATCGACCTCCTACACCTGTGGTACGAATATTAGTTTTCTAGTATACGTACAAAATATTCGGTTTGGCGCAGTTTGATGGTAGAAATCGATGTTGAGCAGCACCACTACATCATCAGCCTATATGCGTCCCACTACAGGGCACAGGCCTTCCCTCAAGGCGGGTGTATGGGCGTTATACGTGTGCCCAATGTGGATTGGTAGACTTGACATACGCCTCAGAACTTCTTCACCGTATGCAGGTTTCCTGAGTACCTATGTTTTCTTTCACCCTTTAAGAGTAATCGGTATTACACCTATACAAGTTAGAAAAACTCATTGGTACATGGCATGTCGTTCATGTGGATTCCAAACCTTGCCCCCATGATTGAGTATCCATACCTCTCCGCAACGCGCCACTTTATTAAAATGATTCATGTCTTAGGTATTCTTCAAACACTGAAGCGTGTTCAATAACCTCATAAACATTTTCTTTGTAACAGCCATCAATGACGAAGTTAGCTGAAGTAACGTTTACCGATCGTGTCGAAGATCTCCCCAATCCTGTCTCTGTGTCAAGCTTCTTACCTGAAAGAAGAAAACTCCTGGAGGTGACACATATTTTTTTATTTAAAAGTATCGTTGATTCTTTCAATATTAGTGACAACTTATTTTGTTGTAGATGGTGAATGCAGCAGCGAAACTTTTGTCTCGGTTCGTTAGTCAACGGGTTCAGAAGGCTATGGACGTAACCGTGGGGAAAGTTACTCTTCCATATATGAGGCACCCGAGTTAGTATTTATCCTCTTTCGATGGACAACAATTCATTTTATGAAAGGTACCGACCAATAATTGAAAAATTATATGATTCAAAATAATAATTATCAGATTTACCTGTCCATTATTTCTCAAGTTAGTTGAAAAATAAAAATAAATGGAATAACATGTTATTCCTATGATCCTTTGCCTGTTTGCTCTTTTCAGTTCTTATTTTTAATTTAATTGCGGCGAAGGTATCATAGCCATTCATCCAATGTTTTCAGAAAAATCTAAAGTAAATTAAAAATAGAAATAACGATCAAAAATTATAAAAAATTCCTTTTATTTGATAAAAAATTAAAAATAGAAATAACGACCAAACATTATATCGTCCAAACACGTAATTTTTTATCTATTTTTATATTTTTCAATAAAAACAGGTGGTACAAAAATTAAATATTGCCCATTCAATACACCCCCTCTTTGCGTTCACTGGACGACAATCACAGCTGTGACGTCGGCCTAGATAATTTCTGGAAAGATAATGTTCACATTTTTAGTTTTTAATTTGATTTTAGTGGAATGGGGTGAAGCGGTCGAAGGCCTCTCCGACGCTGTTGTCAACAACCGCGTGAATACCGAATGTGCTGACGTCAGACGCACCAGCGAGTTTCTGTCCCACCGTATACTGCGCGTGCTCCGGAATGAGATGAAGGAAGAAAAGCAAAGAATGGTAAGTTCACCGTGACTGGACTACGTACGAACCATAACTTTTTTTTCGCGATTTCAATATTGGTCCCATATTAAAAGTTGTTCAGTTTGATGGTCTGAAGCACCCCTTTTTGTATTAACATTTAAATTAACACTTTTTCAACCATAATCACCGCGCTGGACTGCTGGTGGGTTGCAGAACGCAGTGCATCCCGGATTTTATTCCGTGTGACTGAAGTTAATATATTCTATGACATGACTTTCTTTTTACCCGTCTTCGTTGAGACATGAAATAACTATCATCGATTTCATTCCTAAAACAAAATAATTAATTTTACAGAAGGACAACCGATTATCTGACGAACCAACATACAAGAAAGATTTCTATACTCCTGGCGAACATTAAGGAAATGGAAATTTGATATTTATTCTACGATGTAGCGGCAGATTTTGAATCTTTGTTACTATTTTGTTAGATAAATGTTTACGAATTGATAAATTCGTATTGATAATCCTTTTTTTTCAATAAACTTGGAATAATTAATTTTGGTCTAATTTTGGGCTTCCTTCAAGATCAAATTAAATTAAAGATTGAAAAATTAAGTCTCGGGCGGGACATGAACCCGCAGTCTTCCAAACCGGGGAATTGCGTTATCCAATTTCGCCACCGAGCCAACTAGCCAGAGAATGAAATTTTCAATCTATTGCGTCTTAAGGGGACGTAAGCCTTTCCGCCGTTCCTTCAAGATATTGTTTTAGGTTGGGTACATTCTGATTCTGAATTGTGATTTTGTATGGATTTGATGCCTCCGTAATTCAAACGAACGAAATCTGCAGGGAGGAAATCCATATTACCCACTCGAGTAGGTTTTTGGGCATCTTGATCAACACTCCTTGAAGCTTGAAGAACATAATTTTGTTGAAGTGTTCAGACGTGATCAACGTCCGATATAACGCACTTATCAAGGGATACGCAAGTACCTAGCTACTTTTTAAAGAGTTTTTCTTTGAGAAGCAGATAAAAGGGAAGGAAGTGTTTAGCGGATCGGCGCAAAGAATTGTTATAACTAAGCTAATCTCGCGACTCGAATTTCTTTTGAATCGTTGAGCTAAAGAGCTTGCAAAGAGGTTCCGCTTTCTGAGTGAAATCGTGCAGATTATCTTGCGTTTGAGAAATGGAAACAAAGATTGGAATATGCATAAACAATTCAAGCAGGAACAGCAAGAAGACAAATTCACAATAGCGCAGTGGGTGGAGGGGTAATCGTGAATTACCCGTCCACCCACCAGTGGGAAAATCCAGTGAGTGGACGGGTCGAGTTGGATAATACCATACCTAAGATAGTGATGATAATGATTTAGAGAAGCTAGTTATAAGTTGCCATCAGTCACTATAGATTAGAGATTTATATGTTTTATTCGATCTAGAAGTTCAACACATTACCTACAAGACCTTCGTTTTACTATTCGAAGTACAAAACACAAATTCTAATACAATTTAATAATCGCTATGCCTGACCTTAATTCCACTACCTAATAGGTACGTGGCAAAAAAAGCCGTGGTGGTCCAGTAGCGAGTAACCTTGCCTGCCGTGTAGGATGGTTCGATCCCCGTCCAGGCCGACTCGTACCAATGAGTTTTTCGGAATTTATGTAGGATTTGTAACACCAGTGGCTTTTCGGTGAACGAAAACATCGTGAGGAAACCTGCATGCTTCAATTTCGAGGCATGTACTCGTATTGTAGCCACTGTCTATTACAAGTGGCGACGGGCTCACTCCCTGTCACACTGGACAGAAGTTTCGGTACTAGTAGTGAAACGTGGATATTCTGAGTTTTCAAAATATCTCTGACTACTCCCTCGGGGAATATAGTCGTGAGCATATGCTATGCTATGGAAATTGTCGCTTCCTGTATATATATATCACTTAGAAACACATCACAATCTAAAGTAGGTAAGTACCTACCTTTATACATAGGTAGGATTAAATTAAAAAATTTTTACCTCGTGAACTTTACATTTTCATCACTTTGAAGAAAAGCAATAATTATAAATTTCGATTAAACTTTAGCTTACTGGACCAAATTTGGTTATGAATAAAACGCTTACTACATGGTAAAATGCAATAAATGCATTATTTTTTATTATTTTGATAATACCATTGACCTGTAGGTTGCCTGTAGGCGGCACCTCCTGCTCTTAGCTGTGTATAAAAAATCATTGCTCTTAGCACAACTTAGTACCAACAAGGAAATTGGTTGAACCTCATCTCTGGCAACACGGAATCGAATTTTTTGACGCTCCATCCTTTTCTGTCGCTCAGGAACGTCATTTGCTAGAGCGAGAAAGATAACGGGAATGCGAACGCCCGCGGCGGCATCGTGCTGCGATCTTTCTTGCTCTAGCCAATTGCGTTCCTGAGCGACAGAAAAGGACAGACGTGATAAAATGCGATTCCGTGTCTCCAGATGAGGCTCAACCCTTAAGCACCAACTCGAATTTATTGGCTCCATAGATCCCACTATGTTGATATTAGCCACTAGCACTATTAAAATCTCTTTTCATCTATTAAAGACAAAACATCACTTAATCAATTTCAAAAATCGAAATGTCTTGTCAGTGTTAAAATTTCAGGTAAAAATGTAAATCACTGAAAGTAAAATTTCACTCAAAAAACTACTTTGGCACCTTCAAATTTAGAAAAAAACCGTGATGCAGCTTCTACACGAGCACCAGACAGTTATGGCAGTGGTTAAGGACATGTCTATGAAAGAAGTAACATCGGACAATATGGAAGTGAGGGAGAAGAAGTCCTCAGATGGATCGTTGCTGTTGATGAACCCGGTGGCGAGTGGGGACAATGTGGCGACTGGACTAAGTTCTGCGCATAAGCTGAAGGAGGAACTGCCGCCTCTTGTACCTTGCTGTGAAGGGAGAGAGTTGCTGGTATGTCGTTAATTAAGACATCATATGAAAACTTAGTAGCAATCTAAATTGTAGATGAAAGGTTGATGGTTCGCACCGAACGACAGAAATGTAATTCTTTTCTCGACTTTTTTCTTCTGTCTAATAAGGCATAGAAGAAAAAAAACTAGAAACAGTGGACCTATTGAGTGTCGCAGTGAACAGATGAAAAATTTTATTGCTCTGCGACATTCCAAAGACAGTTCCAGACAATTCTAAAGCTCTGAAAATGCCGATTAACTTTCGTTGACCCTTTTCCAGGGGTCAACTCAGAATCACATAAAACTGAAATGAAATGATGCTGCTAATGCTGTCGATCGATAATTTGTTAACATATCAGTTACCTATCTAAGTAGATTGATAATTGTTAATACCGCCACCAACCAAAGGCGAGAATTTCATGAGATCAATGGAGGGCATCCACACTCTCGTTTTCGGCCCTTCTCGTCCGTTCTCGGCGAGAATTGTTGACTGTGTGGACTTTACTAAATTGTAGGCGTTATGTTTTGACCATCAAAACAATATTTAAAAAAAAATTAGTTTTCACCAATTCGGTGAGAATGTCAACTTTTTGTTTTTATATCGATTTTATGTTTTTACTGATAGTAGACATCATTTTAAGAAACTAATTGCATTTTTTTGCGATTCATCGAGTTTATCAAAATATTAATTTAATTTTTAAATTACTTATTTTGATTTGTAATCTCTAAACGCAAAAGTGGTCGCGAGAAAATCATTCAAACTCCCTGGCGAAAAATGCAACATGCAACAGAAAAGGCAACATCAAATTATTTTAAGTTGATTCGACGAGTGACGTAACTCGTCGAACCGAAAAACGACGATATTTTATTAAAATATTTGTAACTAATCCTTTTATTTTAAAAATCTCTGACATAAAATATTGTTATTGAGGCAATGATCTCGAAATGGTTTATGATTCAGCCCATAACAAAAACTTGACATACCGCGAATAGTCTGATTGAAAGTAGCCCAGAATGACCTCGGACTGTGCAAATTTATTCCTTGATTTTTCTTCCTGAAGATGTTTCGTATCGCAAATCTTTAATTTAATACAATTCAAAAATGTTCACAAAAGTCAAATGTGTATTTTCTATTATTTTCCCATCGGCGTATGTCTACGATTGATTCCTTTGATCTTTACTTAGCCGTTAAACATCAAAGCAATATTTTTCCAAGTAAAACGCTTACTAGTGGCCGCACACAAGCCATCTGTCAAATTGTTTTTGACAGTCTTGCATCACTTGCACAAAAACTATTTTAACTAAATCCCTCCTATTCTGGTCAAAACGACGTAGAAACTCTTTATATGTTTAACGAAAAGGAAACATAAATAGTGCATCGTGTCTCTGCAAATTAGAAAGGTTCAATAAGTAGATACGATCTAGGTAAGCACAACAATTTTATTGTTTTCTTTCCAGACAATACAAGACCTGTTTTTATTAATTGTTTCCACTATTGTACTTACTTCGAATTACTTAAATACGTTCAGTTTTAAGGGATTTTTTGAATTAGACATCGGAAATTCGGAACAAATGGATTTAGCAACGACCAATATGTTACCTACCTAGATACCAAATATAATTTTGACCTTTAGTTTTAAAAATTCTCTCGTTCTAACCCCCGAATCGGAGAATGTGTTGGTCATATTCATACCGAATCGCATTTTAGGGTTTGGAATAGGGGTTCTGTCCGACTCTTGATTGATGAAGTCCAATGCGGGTCAGTTTTTGTTCGACCACGAAAACGCGCGGAATTGAAATTGGACACTGATTAAATACCGATCATTTGTGTACTTCCGTGTAATGGAATGTTTCTTTTAGATTTTTGGCTCGAAATTTGGAAATTAATTTTTAGGTTAGAAATAACCGTAGTCGAGCTAATGAAAAATGTCATCAACATAATTTTCAGAATTTCTTCTACAGCGTACCTATGCAGATTTCCTCACGATGTTTTCCTTCACCGTTTGAGAGCAGTCGGTATTACGAACATAAGTTAGAAAAACTCACTGGTACATGGCATGTCGTCCGTACGGATTCGAACCCGAACACCAAGATTGAGTTTCCATAGCTCTCCGTAACAACGCGCCGACGACGCTATTTTCTATGTCAAATACAGTAATATTAGGGCTGCAATCGCAGTAAATTTTCGGTGATTGAACCGTGACTGGACTACGTTCGAACCATAACTTTTAACACATTTGGTATTACGCTAATCGCGGTTCAGCTCATGACAGCTCATTCAGTTCGCTCAGACGCTTTAACGTCTGAGGCTGTCAGTTACATCTAGTTTAGCGCGATTCGGAATTTCAGCACAGTTGAATAGTAATTGGATTGCAATGTGATTAGGACTGAAATTGGATAAGAATAAAACTTCATTTTTTTTAAATTAGCGCAATCGGTCTCCAGATAAATATTTGCCACCTTCCGTTAATGCTCCGTAGCAGCAGTTATTTAGCGTTCCTATGAGCAAAATACAAGAAGTAAATAATTTAACCTTCTATTAAGACTCCGCCACAGTTAGGTTAAAAGTCTGAATACTAAAAATGACTTTGTTTATTATGACTGATATAATGCTGATACTATACATAGCTGGTAAGCTCTCTGATCGGTTTAGTAATAGTAAACTTGCGTTGATAAAAGTGAAGACACAAATCATTGAATAAGAAATTCTGTAGGTTACGTCTGTTTTAGGTACCTAGCTAAAGTATTTATTTGTGCAGATTATCTCATTTCCATTCTCTTTATTCGATTATCTTTATTCATGAGGAATAAATGCGACCTTTGTTTCTGAATATTTCACGAATCTGTCTTTTAAGCAGGGCTTCTTCTCAGAAATGAAAGCTTACCAAATGTATCACCCAGTCTTTTGTTAACAATTCCAATGAGATTCTTAACATTAGAGACATTAATGTCACGATAATATGGCTGTCTTTGGGCTTATCTGAGATTTATTTTATGAAACGCAAATACCTAGATACAATACCTACTTATGTTTTTTTTCTGCAAAATTATCTCCTCGTTTTATAAAAGTCTTAGTTGACACTAAAACTATTGTTTTATTAATTTTGTAATGTGGTTATAGTGTCTTTGATTGGAAGTAGGTACTTACTGGTTTTTCAACAGTGAATATAAAAAGTATAAAAAAAATGACAAATGTAAATAGGTAGGTAATATATTCCTAGCTTAGCTTAGTATAGCTTAAATATACAACATGTTAATGAATTAACTCAAAACTAGAAAGTAGTTTGTTTAGAATCGAATTATCATGTTTTCAACACAGGAATTTTTTTTCAAAATATTAAATAATTTGTTTGTAAACTTTAAAATTTACTGAACTCTATTTCAATCCACCGCAAGGGCACACCAACTTTAAGTATCAAAATAATGAAATTATTGTTCCACCTACTTAATTATGTTGTTGTAAATTAGTTGGGGTGTATGAGGTTTTGCGCGTATTCATTAACACGTTGTATATCCTTATCTAAAAGGCAGAAGCTGGTTTTTCAACAGTAAAGTTGAAAAAAGATGGCTTTTTTATAGGTAGGTAGGTCTAAAAGGCGGCAGCCTTTAACTATTTATATGTGGACTGGTTACGCGTGTAATTCTACTAACAAACATTTCTGCCACTTTTTGCGGGGGGCGAGGTAACATGAAATCCGCAACTTAGGATTTTATTCCCCATAACTTTACATTCTAATATTGAATGTTAAAAATCATGAAAAGTAGTCTCGTGTGAAACCCAAACGTTCTAAGTTCGAAGTTATTATTTCGCAATTATAGGCTGTCTCGTTTAGTAATAAGGTGTAAAATTGAATGTAAATACACAAGATCAATTGTGCTTATACCGTGGCAGAGGGGAAATGCTACCGCAAGGCTAGTCCTTATAATAATTAGTCAAAGGCAGCAGCGGTTATAGCAGAGTTTCTCAGAACGTTTGTATCGGCCAATCGCTGAAATGAATAAAAGCTACATAGAAAATCCGGCATTAAAATGCTTGATGTATAAAATACAAAGTCGCTAGTAGAATTTAAATACTAATGTAGTCGTACGATAGGTAATTATAAGTGGCTCTAACATGTCAGAAATTTTTTTTCAATCTATTTATTTACTTACCTGCTCGTAATTATGACAACTCTGGTAATACACTTCACGTAAGATAGCGTTTTTTTAACTCTAAACATAAAGATAATGTAAGTCGCATTTTTACACATTTATCCAGATCAACGAAGATGTGGTACGTACCGGCCTGTCAGCTATCTCGGTGAAACACGACAACAGTGTTATCCAAAGTTTGAGCATGTCGCGAGCTTGCGAGAGGATGCAAGTCCCGCCCGGACTTGTGAAGGTAACTACCAATATCCGGCTCGAAGGTCCAACGATTATTAGGCGTAGAAATGCAATGTTTCCAAACTGGAAGTGGAATTACAAAAGCTATATCCATGGCATGACATGAATGACCTCTTCCTTATAATTATTCCCATCAAGTGGAAATTTTGTTAAATTTGAACATGAACTTTAATCTCTTCTTCTAAAGTTACTCTAGTTAGTTAATATCACCTAATGTAAACTTTTGGATCTCCGTTGACGCATATTATTCTACAATTATTTCTTGACCAGATATACTCTAAATATACCTAATGACCAAAAGTATTCCGAATATGCACAATTCACTATACTCCATTAAAAATAGCAACGAAATTTTAAGCCGATTTTGCATTATGAAACAGAGATTTGAAACACTTCCTCTTGCTTATTCATAGAACAGCTTTAGTAACGTCCAAGATATGTCGGATAGTATTTGTATCCAACAAATTTATTACATTTGGTAATCAGAATTGGCCAGAAAGCTATATAGGAATTGGAAAATCTTGTCGTCCTTATTTGGAATGAAGTATAGGTGGGGTACCTCGGAGAATTTAGTCGAGAGCGTTCCATTTTTTGTCTCATCGGATACTCTAATATACTTAATTATTGTGTACTTTTATTGTCAGTCTTTCATTTACAAACGTATTTGTTCACAGCATCGTAATTCGTTCCGCTGTCTCCACCGGCCGGACCTGAAACGCGTTCCGTACCTGCGTCGTATGTCGCCAGACGAACTAGAAACTCTGTTCCGAGGATACTCTGAATTTAAGAGGTCTGCTAAAAATGGTGGGTAGGGTATCTAATGGTATTTCATGTACCTACCTACTTACGCATAACCTAATGCTCCCGAAGATATTCCTACCATCGTATACCTACGGAGCGCTAGTCTGTCGAAAGATTTGAATTCTTCCCATCTTATAGAAAAAAAACAACCTGTTTTAAAAATTTTTAACTAAGTTTGTGGTACCCGAAAGTTAAATGTTACTCGACATTTTATAAAAAAAAGGTTAATCTGTAAATATTTCAGAAACCCGCGAAGAAACCACGAGAGCATTGCTGCTGCCAGATGAAAATATTCGAATTAAAAATAAAAGAGAAAAAGAAGCTACTGGTCCTGAAGACGGTATGTTATGGATAGGTATAATAGCCGGTAAAAAACTTGGCAAAAAATCTTGACTGCGCAGATCAACATTTGTAGGCAAAAACGCTACTGCGCAGCACACACCCCTCACCCCCGCCCCATTTCAATGGTCAAACTGTTTGCCGGGGAGTGTAGCTTATTAGGATCCTACTAGTGGACAAATTTCCCCCTTTCATAAAAGAGTTCCCCATTGTATACGAAATAACCAGTAGGTAGTAATTACCTTGGTATACATTCAACTGTCGTCCTTGATTTTATGGTAGTTGATAAGGCATCAGATGCAATTTGACCTTAAGAGCATTGCCAAACTTTTGTCCGAAATAAAACTAACAACTTTCGTCCCTTGACAACTGCCTCGCTTCAAGGTCCTAAGGGAACAATAAATAACTAAAACTCGACGGCTCGTGCTCGAGTAGTTAGCTGTTTAGAAGTCTAGAGAAGAATCTAATTAAAACAACTTGGGTAGTAAATGTACACGGCGACAGATCTACAGCTACCCATAGTTGAACTCTATTTTATGGACATAGAGTTCAACTTTAGGCAGATTGATCTGTCTTCGTGTGTAACACCAATTATAGATCAGACACGTTGGCTGTGTCACTTGTCTTCTTATCTTTAACATCGAATTAACATAGTTAATTAACCAATCCATATTTATACTTCGTCATTATTACACTTCGACGATTTTTATTATCATCATCATCATCATCGTCATTTTCAGCCCGTATCCACCCACTGCAGGGCATAAGCCTCCTCCCTATTTTGCCATCCTTCTCGGTCTTGTGCCAGACTCATCCAGGCATCTTCTCTACAGCGACAACACGTTCCGACGCGGTGGTAGCTTTAAAAAAGATTTGACGTTTGATAAGTGTGATGTAAGCTCCTATATTGAATAAATTATATTGACTTTGACTTTGACTTTGGTTGCCGATACTTTTCTGGATGTCGTCAACCCACCTGGCTGCCGGACGACCCACTCCTCTTTTGCCTAATCTCGGCCACCACTCTATTAAGACTTTGCTCCACCTGCCATCATTTCGCATAGCTACGTGTCCAGCCCACCGCCACTTTAAGCGAGCTATTCGGTCCCCGACGATTTTTATTGTACCTTGCCATCATTCATATTCATTTTAGACATTAGTCGCCTAAATCATTCTCACAAATATCATAAATGCGAATGTGTAACTATTTCTGTAGGTTTGTTAGATAGGTTTTCACGGAACTCAAACCGTTGAATCTATCTTGATAAAAGGGGGTAAATTTTTATATGGGGCCTGAATGTAGTCCCGATACACAGATCATTTTGAGTATATTATAGCTCTGGAGTCGTTTTGCAATCTTTAGGTATGTCAAAATTATCTCCATAACGTGACACTAATATGAAATTTTTTTGTTAGTCTAATATGCCCCTAATCCTAATAGTTATTTAAGTTTCATCGTGCGATGGCATAATGGAGATAGATTGCGTCTTGAAGACGGACATTATAGGCATACAAATTTCAAACGGACGAAGTTGCAGTTAACAGCTAAATCTCGCATTTAAGTGTTAGCTTAAAGTCGGTTTAAGTTATTCGCCATCCTAATCCTATACTTACTATAGATTTTTTAAGTTTTCAGAAGGTGTGTCCTCTATTTGTCTATCTGTTAAGGTTTTATAACCGACTAGAGTTTACTCACGACTTCATCCGCACATATTATATACCAAATTTTAAGTCAGATCATAAGCTATCAAACAAAAAAGTTTCATCAAAATCGGTTCAGTAGTTTTTGCGCGATGCTGTTACAAACATACAAACAGACAGACAACAATTCTCGGAATACCTAAAAAAAACATATCGTAATCTTTTTCATGTAAATATCTAATGTACCTACAGACACTTCTGTTAGTTTTTATAATAGTTAAGATTTCCATGAAGTTTGGCATAGTTTATCTTTTTGATTGAAAGGCAATTTTACACCAGATTTTATTCTCAGAACATGGATCGTTCACATTATTTGTACCTACGTATCTCAACATGAACGATATGCCGATAAACACTAATGGACTGGCTGGTTGATAAAAGCTATTCGCGTGGAGTATGTACCAATGAAATGAATCTACATAATGTTCCTGTATTGGCAACGAATGTGCTATTAGTATTCAATGCCTTCACTGAACAGGCAACTTGCATTAAACGTTTAAACATCTGCCCCCCTAGACAAAGTGACATTCTATTGGCGTCGACGACGCTAGTAGAAACGGACAAAATGTATGGATTTGACATTGGCGATCGAAACATTGTTTTCGTCACCATACGTCAAGTCCATACATTTTTATGTTTTCTACTGTCGTTAATGCTAATCGAAAGATACATGTCTTAGCCCCCCCCCCCCCTAGACAAAGTGACATTTAGGTTTGAGTGTGTGGTGTCAAGTAGTATGGACAAAAGGCACCAAGTGACATAATGGCCTTATGTTTACGTTCACTTTTCACACACACTAGCTCAAAAAAAAGTGGACAGCCGCATAAACAAATATCTATAGTTCCATCTCCTTCTACTATTAAAGGTACGTCATAAGACAAAACAGACTAATTACAATCGTAAATTTATGTAGACTCTATGGAGATCCTTCCTCTGAGGTAGAAAATGACAGAATGTATGGATTTGACATTAGCGATCGTCAAAATGTTTCGATCGCTAATGGGGCTAAGGGGGCAAGGGCCGCTACTTATTCTACAAACGTCAAAGCCGCAGCGTAGTTGGCAAACGTTTAGACTATTAAATTTAAAACGACTTAAACTACGATGTCATCGCATGTAATTCAGTTTTATGTGTGGTTAAATTAATAGGTAAATTTTGTATGGTACAAGTGAGCTAAGCTAAGATGGTCATTACAGCCGAGGGTGATTTGCAAGCTCGAGTCGAAGGCGAATGCGGTAAAACGCACGCCGAGCCTGCAATGACCAACGCTCAGGCGTTTCATACAACGCTGACGATTTCAACGCACTCGCAAAGCAAACATTTATAAAATTTCGTAAAACATCTTTTAGACAAATAGGATTTGTAAAAATAGCACGGGGATTTCGGGGAACGTTATCTGAATATTTATGTAGGTATAATTCAAATTAATGTTAATTTAATGTTAACATACATTTTTTGATGAAACGAAACGTTTATTTATCATATTTTAATTGACACAGGTTATTTAGATAGTTATTCAGAAAAATGATTTTTGTACATACAATTTCTCTGCTAAGATTTAAAATCAAACAATTTAAAAATGCGGTAATGTAACATGTAACATACTCGTAACACAAAAAGACATGGGCGGCAGTAAAAAAAAGGGGCCCATCCAGCGCCATTTTCCACAAATATTTGACTAAAATAGTTGTGTTTTACGAAATTTTATAACTTTAACTTTAGCATGTGTGTTGAAAAACGTCGTATGAAACGCGTGAGCGTTGGTCATTACAACCTCGGCTAGTACGTACCTTCTGCACTCGCTTACAGCTCGTGCTGCAATCCTGCCTCGGCTGTAATGACCAACTTCACTCACTTGTATCATACATAATGTACCTAACTACCTATAGTTAATTTATTTACACACCCACATACATGGATTAATCAGTTTCGGTGCTAATGCGTCATGGATGTTCAGTGTTTTAAGATCTCCGACTTACCCCTTTGGGAACTATACAACATGTTAATGAATTAACGCAAAACTAGAAAGTAGTTTGTTTAGAACCGAGAGCAGAATCGAATTAATCATGGTTTCAACATAGGTAATTTTTTTTTTAATATTTAAAAATTTATTTGTAAAATTTAAAATTTACTGAACTCGATCTCAACCCACCGCTCGGGCACTCTCACCCTACTTACTACATAAACAAGATAAAATGTATCCATGAGCACGTTAGCGCTTTCATTCATTGCTGAAATGATAACAAATCATTTTTGCTTCAAAACTTAAAATGCGAATAACTTTAAATTTTAACTATCTAAATAATGAAATTATTGTTTCAATCTAATTATTTTGTTGTAAATTAGTTGGGGTGTATGAGGTTTTGCGCTTATTCATTAACACGTTGTATACTATTACCTATTCTGTGCCTTTGGTCCGCATCCGCATGAATAACATATGATTACTTAATCAGTTTTTTTTGCATGCTCCACCGACAAACAGGCATTGTAGCAGGACCTCTACACCCCATCCTGGAGACGCACTCCCGCTCCGAAGACGTGCCAGCCGGCATGAGGCTGCACGGCACCCGCGCTCGCCTCTACACGTCCGTGCTAGCAGGCGCCAGGGCCGGCGACCAGCTCGAGTGAGTACTACTAGAATAGAATACCTAATTGTACCCTTTACGTAGTGTTTGATAGGTCAAAGACTAGGTTAGGTATTAGATTAGAGTATTGTATTGTATTGTATTAGGTAAAAAGATGAAAAACAAGACGTATTTTCACACGCATTTTTAACATTCAAATTTCGTTTTGTAGCATTTCATTAGTTTTATACTTAGATAATGGTTTTATATCATCTGTCGCCACTCTTTTTTTCTTTAACTTCTTAGATGTTATACTTTTACAGTGCTCTGCTAGTCAACGAAGAGCTAGACACTCGCGTGCCTGACGAGATCGTCCCCGAGGACGAGGTCCAACTAAACGAGGAGCTGCAGATCATTCTCCCGCCGAGGTGCGATGACGTCACTGCCGAGTCTTCCGCCACCAACGATAGCGTCATCACTAGTTAATATCGACTCTACGACTATAACAATTTTGCTAAAACAGAAAAGAAAGACTAAAGAAAATTATAAGGTGTTGAAAACCAAAATTTGATGAGATTTAGTCTGAAACGAACAAGTATTCGCCGGAAAGCGCGAGCGAAAATGTATAGGCTAATACAGAGATCTAGAAAAAGATTGGGCCGGTTAATCATGTATATGGATTGGATTATGATGGACTTTCTAAAAGGGTTCTGAAACTGCTGCTGTAAAATCAAGAAATTAATGGTAATCGAATAGAAATAGATATCATTTATTTGATTAAAGTTGTGTAATTGACTGATAATATTAATAAATAAAAATACCTACAAGATACCTAATGTTTCTTTAGCCTGAATTCGTGTGCAATCTGGAAAACGAATTCGGAAACCGTATGTACACTGTAGTGCGTTTGCACTTATCATAGGATTTGGGTGACGGTTAAAATCGGTTATACAGGGTGTAACAAAAACCCTGTTGGAGCCTTTAGGGGGTGCCTCGGACCATCAAACTGAACAACTTTCACTATGGAGCCGCACACACTTGTTGTTATTATCATAATGACACAAAGTCTGTCGTGGCTGTGACATAGAAACAACATCAACAATCGAGAAATGAGTGTTATGCAATGGGGCAAGGCTTATTTTGCTTGTGTAGGGACACATCGCTGCACGTTAGGAAAAATGGCGCGTAATGTATAATGTTAAGCTTTAAAGAGAATATTTTTGTTGGAGGCAAGAATCTAGCTCGGAACCCAATTACTTTGAGTAAACTTTTGTGAAACCTGAATTATGTTAGTTACATTATAAACGCAAATTTTCAAATTTTTTTTTGCCGCTCTGTTATTCCGAGCGCTCCGTACCACCAAACAATACAGTGTTTTTTAACAAGGGCAGTATGAGGTCATCGCATTTTTAGCCTTTACTTGACTCGGCTAATAGGTAATTTCGGCAGATGTGTTCCTACTCTAGTGTATTGAGTTGTGGCGCGGCCACTTTAACTTCACGAGGTCAGAGTTAGGTATTCATAACCCATTTTAATCAGAGCCCTACCTATGTTTTGTCAAAAATAAAAACAAAAATATAGGTGTGAATTTATATTGAATAACTTTTCTACATTATCATACAGCAGACTGTAACTCAACCCACGCATCCCGAGTAAAACCAACGCAGTTGGCTTGTGCCATATTATTTACTCATTTACATCTCAAGTGCTCAATAACGCTACAAATTTAATTGCACTTCATTCGTTTATTCTAATAGAAATCGGTTGTGTATACAGGAAATTTTGTGACTCCTTTGAAACTTGTCTTCTATATTTATGGACTCGTGACCACGGGATTCACCTCCGAAGCAATGTTTTTAAATTTTAAGAATACTATAAACCAATGTTAAGTGTCATTTTAACATGTAATTCAATGTATACCTATGCAAACAGATTCCTCAATTAATTAAATTAATTCAGGTGTAAACTTACATACTTAAAAACCATCAAACTGAACAACTTTAAGTATGGGACCAACAATTAAATCACGAAAAATAAATCTGCTGTTCCATGGTACTTACTTTTATTTATTTCGCGATTTAAAAATGAAAGTTGTTCAGTTTGACAGTCTGAAGAATGCAAAGCAATTTTTTGTTCGAACTAAACTCTGCGAAGAATCAGGAGACATTAACACAGGCTTCGAAAAACAATAGACAACATTGTAACATCGCTTCGAGAGATCTCACCAGTGCCTAAACTGTTATTCCAAAATAGATATTCAAAATTTGTCTAATTTCCTAATCACATAGCGTGTTGATAGTACCCTCTTCAAATTAAGATTATTATATTATATTTAGGGCTATTCAAGATTCAGATTAGACAGGGCATCACATGGTCACTGAATTTATCTTATGTTGGTAATCAATAGGAGACACTTAGGCTAGGCGCGAACGAGCCACCGGCCACAGCTACCAGTGGCCAGCGAATTGCAGTTCACACGCTTTTTCATACATCTTGTAGTTTTGCAAGAACTCGCCGCACACGTGGAGGGGCCGCCACTCGCTATAGCAGTGTCCGCGACCGCAACAGCCACCGGTGGCTGTGGCCTGTGGCTCGTTTGCGTCGAGCCTTACGACAGTATTGCATTACTGGTTGCCATTCTCTGATTAACTACTTGAACAGCACACGTACTACAAAACATTCAATTTAAATTTGGCGTACCATGGCCTACACTGTTAATATTGTCAAGTTAATTCGAGATATCTATTTGGCAACCAAATTCCATGCGACTATCCAAAAAATCAATAAAATAGTACTTAATCTTTCTTTATACATAAAATAAACTTTTATATCACAAAGATTAGGTGAGATTTATAGGTAGCTCATACATTTTTGACATATCCGTAACATATAAATGTGTAACTAAAAGCGATGAAAATAGATAAGAACAAAATTTATAATAAAGGCCGTATTATATATATATTATATATATTATATATTATATTATATATATATATATACAAAAGATAACAACATAAGTTCCAGAAAGGTATAAAGATATTAAATCTATTTATGAGCTCACATAACTTTGAAGAAATGTTAAACATTAATACGAAAATCATTCAGGACTTAGAAATGAGAACACCAGCCGTGCATTTGAAACATCAAACATAATTATTACGACAATTTTCATGAAAACAGTAGAAAAAGTAATGTTAACTAGCTCCCGAGACATTTTAATAATCACGTCTCGCTCCGATTTCTGATAAGATTGAGACGACGTGTCCGTAGGGCGTAGGAGACCCATTCAAGTACGGACGGGTGAAAACACAGAACATATAGAGAGGTTAGAAAGGCAAAGTAGCGCTTTTGCTTCGGAGACGGCTGTCGCCACTTGTCTCCTACGACTACTCGTGACTACGACCTCTCGCACCACGCCGCGCATCATAGAACATATAAGAGCGTGGCTCATATCCTTGGCGCGCCTGCCCTGCCCACAACGCCTTTCTCACCTCTCTTTATATGTTCTGTAAGTGAAAATAATCTCAGCTAATAATCTTCTTATGCAACCCTGAGTTTTTTCAGACCGCCTTACGGCCTCTGACGTGGTTTTTGTGTAGCTAATATTAAGGTCCGGTTCTGATACAGTATGTGAAGTCTACCAATCCGCATTGGGCACGCGTGGTGCGCAAAAGACCAAATACCCTCCTTGAGGATAGGCCTGTGTCCTGCAGTGGGACTTATATAGATTGATGATAGTAATCATGAATATTAAGGTCACATTCAAGCATTGTAACGAGTTCTTATCGCGTTTGTGATTATTTAGAGTGTCCGATATTCCCGTACAATGTTTTTAACTTGAAATAACCGTGTAACTTCCAAAGACAACAAAGATCAAACTGAACTAAAACCTGGTAAAATATCAGTGTTCTCATTTCTCCGTCCTTCAAGCCCCACCAACTGAATGGTCCCCGAAACATTCCCGAATCACATCTCAAGCTGAAAGCATAAACGTCGCGTTACAACTAGAGTTCAAAATCTGGCTTCATTACTGCATACAAAAAATCAACATCCAATCAAAGACTGTAAAAAATACTCTTCATTATGTACATACATATTGTAAAACGTCAATATGTACACTGTTTTACAATAATCTGTAATTGCAGCTTGACTGTTGAGAAATAATACTAGTGACGGTTCTTGGATACCATTTGACTTCATTTCAAATAAGGACGAAAAGATTTTCCGATTCCTAATTAGCTTTCTGGCCAATTGTGATTTGCAAATATAATTTATTTAGATATACTATTACTATTCGACATATCTTGGAAGTTACTAAAGCTGATCTAAGAATAAGTGAAAGTGTTTCAAATCTCTGTTTCTGTAATTCGAAATAGCCTTAAAATTTCGTTGCTATTTGAAATAGAATAGAAGAAATAGAAATAAAATTGTATAGTAATTAAAATATGTACTAAAACTCTCTACTCTACACCTTCCGATCCTGTCTATCCGATTTGATCTATATAGCTGCAGCAATCTGTGAATTTCTCTTAAAAATCTGAAGCTAGTGTTGCCGATCGGTAGTAGACTATCGAATAGTCAGTCCATCGATAGTCAACCGATATAAAGAATATCGATCGGCAACACTAGCTTCGTCTTATCAGTTGTAATCGATAGTAGTAGCACGGTGGACATGCTATGTACCAATGAGTTTTTCCAACTTATGTACGAAATACCAACTGTTCTCAAAAGGTGAAGGAATACGTCAGGAAACCTGCATACGCTGAAGAAGAAATTCTGATGCGTATGTAAAGTCTACCTATCCGCATGGGCTGATGATCGGCTGATATTGTCACGATCCGAGCTATCGGTAATATCGATAGGCCTATCGATAGTATGACCTTCAGATTAAAACTATAGATAGTTCGGCAACACTATCAGAAGCTCAAATAGGACAGATATGATCTAAAGGTGTAAATGGTGTTTAAATACTTAGATCTGAAGTATAAGATTACAACACAACAGTCGAGCCACTTACAAATAATACTCATCTCGAATAGCGCAAGCGTGCGATTAGCTATTACCTTAATTATTTGTAATAAACAATATTGCGTTCAATCAACTCACAACTGCACATTATTCAATTGATTACTAATGCATTGGAAACTTCCAATTTCTACCTTACTATACATACAAAAGTTGGAGGTAAACATTAAATTAAATAATAGTAAAAAATTTACTCTAAGTAATCATTTCCTTTTTAAATAACATAAAAAAATAATAATCAAATATTTCGATACAACAAACTTCTAATTTTTAAATTAAATAATGGAATAATTGATTTGTTTGTTATGTGACAAATAGCTTGATCACCGATTGTTTAGCTAACTAATAATTGAGTAGTCCTTGAGACACACTGTTGGACAGTCTTGTGTTTGCACCACCACTGAGTGTTTACTTTGTTTAATATTACCATATATCAAATCGATCGACACTGGTTCACATAGCAATTATTACATTCGACGGCACGGGCGCAGCTTACTTAAATTAAATGGCATCGAAATCCTCACCTGAAACAAATACAATAATATTAGAATCTAGCAGTTATCCATCTGCGTTGACTTTATTAAAGTATAGAGGAATCAGGATTATCTAAAGCTGCCTATCCGGAGCAAGCTATCCACCAATTAAGCAATAGCACACATTGTGCTTAGCCAAAAAACGTTTGTCTTAAGGGACGACGTAGTGACAACGTGCTATGTTATAATTATAACACGACAATCAAATAAAATGAATCAGGGGACAACAATCAAATAAAATGGATCGCCACAACGATTGTTCCTGCGCTACCTCTTCACCAGGTCGTCGGTCCGCCTTGTGGAGGGCCTACCCATGCTGCACCTCACGGTACGAGGCCGCCACTCAAGAACTCTTCAGCCCCATCGGCCATAAGTTCTGTGAGCAATGTGCCCCGCACCTTGCTAAGTTAGTTTATCAATTATATTGGCTACTCTTGTTCTTCTGCGAATCTCTTCAATTCTGATTCGATCTCGCAGAGTTTCCGATCATAGCCCTCTCCATTGCCCTTTAGATGACTTTCAGCTTTTTAATGAGGCCTTGAGTGAGCGACCACGTCTCAGATGATAATTATGATGTTAAATTTAATAGAACTCGGTAGAGTGTGACGGACGTACCGTGGCGACTGGAGGCGGCAGTGTGTGCGCGCCGCCTACTCCGCAGCTCATAACTTGTGGTTGCTGGTGAGCCACGTGAGGCCCTCGTACAGGCCGTCGCCGGAGGTCGCGCACGACGGCTGCACGTACCAGTTGCGGTCCCTGATGCGCGTCAGGCCGAGCTTCTCTTGTATCTCGTGCGGCTTCATCGCTGGAAATGTTTATTCACTTATTGTTAGTATACCTACTAGTTTTACCATAAGTTATAATATCGTTTTAAAACTTCATTTTCATACAAACGCTCGATCAGGTGGTTGCATTTAGTATGGAAAGTGCACAATTTTTTTTTGAATTTCCTATAGGTTTCTTCGGGAAAGTTGTTCAGTATCATGGGTACAATCACCCCTTAAAGTAAAGCAACTGTTAACACTAACACGCCTAATGTATAATGACCTCATATTATGTAGATGATAGTGAAAAGGTTAATGCGAGTTGATAAGTCGAAGTTCGACTGATCAACTATGCTCGCTTCAGTTCTGTAACCATATTTCCGAATGTCGAAAAATAGTCATAACTGAAGTGTCCAGAAGACAAAAAACTTGAGAGAACTGAACGAAGCAGACACAAATCTGTTTTCTCATCATCAGTCGAATCGATAGCATTATTATTGAGTTTGACTTGCCATCGTGGAGAAGGTGGCGTAAAAACATTGGCGGACAGTGATAGTGGATATGGCAGCGATCAATCAACTAGTTGTTCTTCCAGTACAATTCAATTGATCGTTGACATGCAGCCAGTGCGGACGCACTTTTGAAAGCAAGTATAGTCTACATCACCCATCTGAGAGTATACCAGTAGAGCTATCACAATCTCATTAGTCAATCACTGTGGAACCCAACCAACAAGCATTATCATCATAACAATAGAACTTGTAAGTCAAGAGTTAAATCAATAAAACAGCAAACATGCTACTTGTAATTAAAAAGTTCTTTAATTAACTTCAGAATTAAATATGCATGGTTGAATACGATGACCCGGCGTGGTTCCTACACGTGTCGAGTGGCGAGCGCGAATATAAAAAGCATTGCAGGCGTACAGCGTAATCTCGGTCGCGTAATTTAATTTAGTTTGTCACCGCGGTACGGAACATTGCGAACCCGAAGGTCAGGGTCATTTACGACGACTGATAAACATCTACCCACTTTTTCTTTTTCAGTTGTATTTTATTTGCCAGTCTTTAAGGCATTTTTGATGAGCCATTGGGAGAACTTAGATCTTCAATTCTATTAATATTGTCATCAGTAAACGATAACTCTATTCAAGACGAATAGCGCTTTTAAGTTTAGTTTTCAGAAGTTGTTAATCGAGATGAACATGCCGAGAGTCACATCTTATCACGGGGTACTTTAGATCCAAAATTGCCTACGTCTTCTAGGCTCCATCCTTCAATATTCAAAAAGTGCACCGTACAAAGTAGTTATAGCATTTATGACTGGGATGGTCGGAAACATTAAAAGGGATTATATTCGTGTGTACATATCAAGTATTATATCGTTATCAATTCTGAAGAAACTTTTTTGTTGTCTTTCCGGTATTGTTCTTATATATCACCTAGTTGTTTTTAAGGTTACGTCATGCGGAGCATGTCTGAGGCATTACTGTAGCTCGAAAAATTTCCCTGTAGGCAACGGTCGCACGAATATTGATAAGAGCGGGGATAACGATTCCACGAAACATACCGTCAGGCAAGTCCTGCTTGTTGGCGAAGATGAGAATGATGGCGTCACGCATTTCTCTGTCGTTGATGATCCTGTGCAGCTCCTGGCGCGCCTCGTCGATGCGGTCCCGGTCCGCGCAGTCAACCACGAATATTAGACCTTGAGTGCCTGCAAATGTTATATAGTAATCAGTAGGATATATCATCTATGGAATTCGGTACATTTTGAGTAGGCATAAGCATATGCTCACGACTATATTCCCCTTGGGGGTAGTCAGAGATATTCTGAAAACTCAGAACATCCACGTTTCACCAGTAGTACCGAAACTCTATCCAGTGTGACGGGGGGTGAGCCCGTTGCCACTTATAATGGACAGTGGGTACAATACATGCCTCGAAATTGAAGCATGCAGTGTCCTCACGATGTTTTCCTTCACCGAAAAGCCAGTGGTGTTACAAATCGTACATAAATTCCGATAAACTCATCGGTACGAGTCGGCCTGGACGGGAATCGAACTATCGCCTCCTGCACGGCAGGCAAGGTTACTCGTCACTGAACCACCACGGCTACGCACGGCTTTTGAGTAGGAAGGTTACATATTGAAGGCAAGGTGTGTTACCCAGTCCACCGGGGGGTTAACTTATGGAATTCTTCAGTTCCACCTGAAAAACGGCGAGTAGATAGATTGCACCCATTTACCACATGGGTGATGGTTTAATCACGTACACCGAAGTCGAACATTGGTGAATCCTTCAGTCCCCCACTTGTAGAGATAGTTGGTCCTTAAATAGTTAATTCTAAACAGGTTTAATGGTTCCGTCTGACCGACAGTAAGACTTGGTATACTAAGAGCTAAGAACGCCATATAATACACACCTGTGTAGTAATGCCTCCAGAGCGGTCGTATTTTGTCCTGCCCCCCGACGTCCCACACGTTGAATTTCACGTTCTTATACGTAACAGTTTCTACGTTGAAGCCCACCGTCGGTATCGTTGTGACTGACTGACCTAATTTTAATTTATATAAAATTGCTGGAAAACAACGTGTTCAGGAAATCATTATGACAGTTTATAAAGATACCTTGTTAAAATAACTTATTTCAAACGCCATTTTTATTTACGTAACTTAAAGGCTATTGTAAATTTGATTAATCTACATCATTTTTCTTTGGGTAAATTACATGTCCAAAGATTATAGATTTGATGTCTGTACATGGACTGTACGTTGACGACATTTGGGTGACCATTGTACTCATCATCATCATAATCATCACCATCATCGTTTTTACATACCTATGTCTATTATCTTCAAATAAAACTTTGCCGACTTTCTTTTGAGTTAAAATTAAATCCTCCAAATTATTCAAGCGATGTTTTAAACTTTGAAGACAGTGTTTTCTTTTTCAATATCTTCGGCCTGGATTTTTCCAGCGCCATTCGCTTATTGTTTTTTTTTTCAGCCTTTTAGATTTCAAAAGTTTTGTTACTGAAAAGATACCTACTGAATATAGATTAATTTATAGAAATTTTGCTTACATATTCATCGTAACTCTCAGTTTCCAGCTCTTCCTAACAATAAAAACTATATGCAGTCGATTCATAGTTTCCATTGCATTGAAATCGTATTAATTAACTTCATTTAATCCGTTTATAATTGTTCGGATTCCACAAAGAATCAGACAGCAATAACGTATCTGTTTTAATATGGAACTGACCAGCTAGCGTGCCGTACTTGCGCGTTCGACTGAGCGTGAAATTATCCCGTTTTGTGTCGTATGAAAATAATATGCCTTGCTAACATTGCATTAAGTGTGTTAGAGTCATCTGTATTGAGATGTTATGAATTTTTTTAGCTTTATAATGTAAGTTTAATACTAGTCTTGTTCGAATTGTAAGTAAGTTATAGCCTATAGAATCCCACTGCAGGGCAAAGGCCTCTCTCACGAATAAGAGTGAGAGGGAGTGGGCCTCCACCACGCGGGCCCAGTGCCTGTTGGTGTAGGCAAGTTAGTGGTCAACTTGCTGTCAAAGAATTTTCAAGCCGCCTTAACAGGCCTCTGACCTGGCTTAACAAATAGTTACAGCACCATCTGATGGAACTATCCGAGACCAACTGCTTATCGTGCCTTCCGAAGCACGTAAACGCTCAAGATGAAATATCACCAAACGGTCACCCATCCAAAGACTGACCGAACCTGACGTTGCTTAACTTTGGTGATCGGTTCCAATACCGAAGCTCCACTACGCCAACGAGCGCTTCATTCTTGTTTGAATTAAGACTAGTAAATGCATGTCAATGTCAAGAAAACGAGATAGGCAAATATTTTTGGATACGCTGTATTAACAATGAACCATATTTTTCCGTTTTATTTTCTACTGAATTTGGTGTAGATAAAATTGTCAAATTGTCTTTTAAAAGAGTGAAAGACGAGGGCGCAAATAAGATTATTGAAACAGAGCTTCTTTTTTAACCTTATTGGAATATGCCCGAATATGGCGTCAATGACCTAAAATAGCAAAGCTAAAACTAACATCTATAGGTACTTCATTCCATATTCGGACGAGAAGATTTTCCGATTCCTATTTTGGCTAATTCTAATTAGCAAATATAATATATTTATCAAAAAAAGATTTACTATCCGGCATATCTTGGATGGTACTAAATGTGTTCTAAGAATAAGTGAGAAGAAGAAATCTCTGTTGCTGTAATTCAAAATAGCCTTAGAATTACGTTGCTATTTTGTAACGGAGTATACAACGTGTTAATGAATAAGCGCAAAACGTCATACACCCCAACTGATTTAAATCTAAATAATTGCATTGAAACAATAATTTTATTACTTTAATAATAAAAATTTTAAGTTATTCGGATTTTAAGTTTTCATGCAAAAATTATTAGTTTTTATTTCAGCAATTTAAAAATTATTTCATTTTTTGAAAAAATTTTACTTTATGTTGAAACTTTGATAATTCGATTCTGCTCTGCATTCTTAACTGTTTTCTAGTTTAGCGTTTATTCATTAACACGTTATATGGGAGTAAGAACAGAAGTTGTCAATGTCGGTCCTCGCCAACTTAAACTCAAAAGCATGTTACCACACAATTTCAAGCATCACGTAAAGTCGTTCAGCGAGCTATTTCGTAGCTTCCACGCCTGCCATATGAACCGAAAGGTACTTTACCACTTAACATATTTATAGGCTCTCACCGCCCGTGGTATCCTTTTTCGTGAAAACTTGCCTAGAATTGTAAATAGATGTTTATGGAGAATAGCGGACTATAAAAAAGATGGGTTTTAGAACAAAAATTACATACTTAAACTCACGACCATACTCCTATTCGGAGTGATTAGAAGCGTTGATAACTGCAAACTTCATTCTTAAGCGTGCAGTTGCATCAAGACTCACATTTGGGCATTAAGAGGCTATGTGAAAAAAATAGGAGTATTATTTGCGGATCTGTGTAAATTGAACATATAATTGAAGTTTTGATTAGAGCCAAAACACGATTAAGACACATTTTCTCGATAGAAAAACAAGCCAAAGTAGCCTCCGTCTTTATCGATAAACGCTTCGAAGTGCTAAACGGTGAATATAAGAAACAAGAAGCTTGATTTAAAAAAAAAAAGTTAGATTTTGTATAAATTTTGATTAGAGCAGGATTGAACTTACATAAATAGTACAATTACAATTAAATAAAGTTTGTTTTATGCTTGCGTCGTTTCAGGCGCGCGCGCCGCCCTGTCTCTTTCTCTCGCATCAGGCAGTAATATAAGCTATCACACGCCCATTTCGCTTCAATTATTTTTCGACATAGGTCCTTAAAGGGATATTTCGGGATGCAATGACGTGTTAAAGTGATAGGTGGCTAGTCAATAAGCCTCTTCTTTGATTGAATCATTGCGGGTTCCATGACAGATTAGGTTCATCCCCCGGGCTTTCTGGACTTCATTGTCTAGTGTTGTGAAGTATTGTGTTCACAGGAGTTACAGTGGTGGGAATGTTTGGTGGGCCTATGCCCGATAATTAAAGTTAGTCATTAAGCCCACGAAAACACTGCTTAACAAACCATATCTTTAGTCACTTCTAGTGATTATTCCATAAATGCTATTATTAGTAACATTTCATTCCGAACGACTACATGGTTGGCTAAAGCTTAAATTTTCTTAAGAGAAGTTTATTCCGAATACATAAATGCGCGCTGCATACAAACGAAGTCTGGTGATATTTTCAATACTAACCAATTAAACTCAATGTAATTTTGCAGAAACAATCTAGGAACAAATCTCTATGCTTGTATCGTGTCCGATTTTCGTTAAAATATACAGTTTCAATGCTAGGATTAATTTAAGATTTGTATGGAAATCTTTGAGGCACTGTAATTTTAAAACTGTACATTTTAAGGAAAATCTGACATGATACAAGCTTAGAGATTTGTTTCTAGATTGTTTCAGCTAAATTTCATTGAGTTGAATCAGTTAGTATTGAAAATATCACCAGACTTCGTTTGTATGGAGGGCGCCAACAGTAATATACCCTTAAGGTGTCTTGACTAGAAAGGTTTGTTATTGTATGGTTACGTAAACCAGATATCCTAAAAATGTATAGTCAATATACTCGGAGATTACTAGTAAAGTCTACTCAGATATTGTACAAAGGATACTAGTCTTCCCTGCTGCGTCGAGCCCCAGCATCAATATCCTCATCTCCTTGTTGCCGAAGATCTTCGATAATAGCTTGCCCATCGTGCTGAGCTCGCCTCAACCGCACTACTGGAATTATAGAAAAACATATTATTAATGCATTACTATAATATGAATACGACGAAAATGGTAGAGCTTTTAAATATATCTCTAGGCAATATGCAGCAGTTATTTTGGAAGACAATATTACATTCTTGAACATACATATTTCTCGCAATGTTTTCCTTATATGCCAACCAAGCAAGTAACAAATTATACAAAACATGGTATTTATAATTTAAATGTTAATGTTACAAGTACCTTTTATAAAATCATCTTTTAATTTAATTCCTAACATTCCGTCTAATTTTAACTATAAATATACATTAATTATTTTCATTAGGTTAATAATTACGTCAAATCTTTTCGAAGTTCCGCTGAAACCTTTTATACTTGAAAAACTAAGCAATTGCTAGATTAGGTTTAAATTTTAGTCTAAAGGTTAAATCCTTATTAATTCCTGAAAGTTATTTTAATAAAACTCGATGAAAGCAAACCCGACGAACAGACCAACTTGTGAGCGCTTTGGAAGTTGTTACTAACTGTAGGCAACTGTAAATGTGGAGTGGAATGGTATTTGTTGGTCAACTTCAATGCTATTTCACGCCATATTGGCTATTTCATTTCTTTATTCAACGAACTTGAAGTCTCATTTAGCTTTATAGGAAGAAATTGTAATGTAGCTTTATAGTATTAAATATTATTATCTGCCGGTATACCATGAAACTATATGACCACCCGATTGGTGTAATTGTTACCATGCCGGACTGTCAAACCAGGGTCCTGGGATCGAATTCCAATTCGGTCATCGATGTTATATGTTTGTTCCGTTGTTGTGTTGTATGATTTCCATAATAAAAAAGCCGACTAGCTTACTGGGGATTATTACAATGTATATGCCTTAGGCTGAGCGTTATTTATTAATTTATATGAGAATACGTAAATCGAGACATTATTATAAAGTTTATGAGTACACAAACACAATTAAGGCAAACAGGAAGATCTGTTAGTTAGTCAACTCATACAAAACACGGAACCATTGCGACATAGTCTGTCAGCTTAAGGGGATATTACTGTTCGCGCGCTCCATACAAACGAAGTCTGGTTATATTTACAATAATAACTAATTAAAGTCAGTGAATTTTTTCAGAAATAATCTAAAAAGTAATCTCTATGCTTGTATCATGTCAGATTTTCGTTAAAGTGTTAAATTTACAGTGCCTCAAAGATTTCCATATAAATCTTAAATTAATACTAGCATTTAAACTGTATATTTTAATGAAAATCGGACAAGATACAAGCATAGAGATTTGTTTCTAGATTGTTTCTGCAAAATTTCATTGAGTTTAGTTGATTAGTATTGAAAATATCACCAGATTTCGTTTGTATGCTGCGCGCATTTACGCATTCGGAATAAACTTCTCTTAAATGAGGAATGTGACTTCAAAAGCACGATGTTGCTACGACAACCATGAACCTTGTAGATTTCCGCAATTTCCCTGGATAATCCTTAGGGTCCCAGAAGGATGGTTTTCCTATCGCAATCGAAGTTACAGCTAATAAGCTCCGATCGTTAAAAGCAAGACCAACATTAACTTATTTCATTAAACTTCCTCCCTAGTTGGATTACGTTTCTAAATTGGTCTATCCGCTGGATTATTTTCTATTTACCGTAGACTTTCTAATTTGCTTCTGATCACTTAGAAAGGAATGAAACTAAGTAGATGCACACGTAATTATAAATGAAAGGTTTGTGCCAACAACGCTTTCAAATAAAATTTTCTTATTTTTGGCCATGAATCTTCAGTGCACGAAATTATTTGTCAAAGTGCTTTTTTTTAATTATAAATTAATATCCTTGCACAAGCGTGAGCCCGGTTTTTCCATCAGTGTCAAGAAGTTAATGAGAGTATCTATCCCAATTTCAGCTATTGTTTTCGAACAAAAACTCAGTTGAGAAGAGATAGCGGAGCCTCGTGGCCAGCTCAAACGCGAACACCACATGAATGGCAAACGCTCAAAACATGCAATGTGACCCATAAAAATTCTTGTCCCTTTGGAACAAAGATGAAGGCAAAACATTGAAACCATGTCAACGATCAAACAATCGATCTTTCAAATAGCTAAAATTGATCAAGTACAGATCTTAATGTATTTGGCCTACAATCGTCGAGTGACGTCACTAATCACAGCTGGAACCGGGACAGTGCTATCGGAAGCCGTCTATCAGGATCGTAGGTACCTACCGGCGAAGCTGATAGTATGTAATTTTATATTGTAGGTACATTTGACTGATAACTTGTCCCGTATCAAGAACAGAAGTAAAAATAACGAGCTGAGTTGTTCATGACATATGAGATTTCGATTGAACATGTCTCAGTTTCTACCAAATTAAATATAGGTAAGAAGAAATGTTTTAGAAGAATTTCATTGTGTCGTGTGTGGTCGCGACAGCTCATTTAGTTTAGTTAGAGCGTGTCCGGTAATGCATGAAGCGGGTTCAAGTCCCGTTTGCCTCATAGCTTTAAAACGTACTATAGTATTCTATAGTAGGTAATTAATAAAACATTCGCTATCTTAGAAATTACCTTTTTGCCATTTTTGACATAATGTTCCTAACAGCCGAATAAAAATAGATCCCAGTCAGAAGATGATTAAAAAGAGAAATAATTTTGTCAAGTTCACAAAAAATAATACATTATCATCATACATTAAATGGGAATGTACCTACCTACCAACTCCACAGAATAAATACTAGTACTACCCGTACAGAAGAATCACTTCGAAAACAGATTGAATAAATAGCGACTCTCTCTGCACGGCAATAAGATGCAAAGTTATTCGCACCCGTCCTATCTTACAATTGGCGAATAACCTACCAAACGTCACAACGGCGCGCGTGCAAACAAAAATGAACCGAGTCATTAGACATAGTCTCAGTTTTTAAGTCTCGCATTGACTACTCACAAAATGGCGGAAAGTCTAATGAGATTTGACCAAGAAGTTTACACGCCATCGTCTATTGCCATTCACCACTCGGTGGGGATCGGCCGTCAAGCGTACCTGACCTGTAGAGTGAGACAGACCTGCCTACTCTGAGGAGAAATAAATAAGTTTCATTTCATTATACCAGATTTGACCTAAAAAATCTTTAAGAGCGATGCCTACAATGTTCTATAGCAAGAGATGCAACTAGCATTCCAACTGAATCGCTTGACGTGGAACTGTGTGGATAATCTTCCATTGTGCTTCCCACTAGACACCTACTTTCTCATCTGTCGACGCCCTATTTGCTGTACACTGCTAAATATAGATAGGCCCTTTTACCGTATAAGATCTGTGTCGAGAGAGTTAATGCCGGCTCAGTAGCACATCTAACTAGTATACGCTTGGAAAATCGAACGACGTAATTAACGCAGAGTTTACTTGAAAGATGATATATCTATGCATACAGGGTCTATCTTAATATTTGAACCAATTTCTGGGTTATATCTATGGGTCCAACATCGAAATCGCAAAAAAAAAAAGAGCTGTCCCATACATTTGGCTCTAGTAGGTTTGCAGCTTTGTATGGGACAGCAGATGTTTTGGCCAGAGAGAAAGTTGTTCAGTTTGACAGTCTGATCATCTCCTTAAAAAAGTGTCAGCATATTAAGAAGGACCCTATACAACGTGTTAATGAATAAGCGCAAAACCTCATACACCCCAACTGATTTATATCATAATGATTATATTGAAACAATAATTTCATTATTTTGATAGTTAAAATTTAAAGTTATCCGCATTTTAAGTCTTTAGGTAAAATTGATTTGTTATCATTTCAGCAATGAATGAAAGCGCTAGCGTGCTCGTGGATACATTTTAAGAATCTTGTTTTGGTAGTAAGTAGGGTGAGTGTGCCCGTGCGGTAGATTGAGATCGAGTTCAGTAAATTTTAAATTTTACAAACAAATTATTTAATATTTTGAAAAAAATTACCTATGTTGAAAACATGATAATTCGATTCTGCTCTCGATTCTAAACAAACTACTTTCTAGTTTTGCGTTAATTCATTAACACGTTGTATAAGCATAAAAGTAATAAACAAATGACGATTGAACAAATGAGTTTTTCGGAATTTATATACGATTTGTAACACCACTAGCTTTTCGGTGTAGGAAAATATCGTGAGGAAACCTGCATGTTTCAATTTCGAGGCATGTATTGTACCCACTGTCCATTACAAGGTTCACTCCCCGTCACACTGGACAGAGTTTCTATACTAGTGAAACGTGGATTTTCTGTGGTTTCAGAATATCTCTGACAACCCCCTAGGGGAATATAGTCGTGAACATATGCTATGCTAAAATTGTAAACTTGGAGTGGATGTACATTAAAGATATTTACAAAAATATTCACTGGGGGCGTTTAGGATAGTTAATGGACTAGATTGAGACCATTTTTAGAAATGTTGTCTGTTTGTTTGTGCACGCAATCACGTATCATGTAAAAACGACTAAACTGATTTGGATAGGGTTTTCACAAAATGTTAGGGCTTAGTTTAGATAACATTTAGGCTTTATTTCATCGCAATAGATTCAATTAAAAGTTATGGGTTTTTAAAGTCAGTGGTCTAAGCGTACGAAGTGGCGTGCGCCGCTAGTTCAAAATAAAGAGGTGTCTAGTGCGAAGTACATCTGATGATGCTTCATGGCCTTGTTCGACCACAGCAACAGATCATGGCTGTTGACTGGACATCCACACAAAGTAACCCACAAAACCGGTGCACGAGAAATGACTTGTTCAATCATTCAAATCACATTTTATTGCAGTAACATGATTGATCATCAGGTTTCTTGCGTTAACATTTTAACATACAACTTTATATGTGATCTACGGTTTGAACCTTACTAATATAAGTTAAGTGAAAAGTTAGTAATAACCTGTAGAATCCCACTGCAGGGCAAAGGCCTCTTCTCACGGATAACGAGGGCAAGTGCGGATTGGTGGAGGCAAGTTAGTTACTAATATACTACGTACTTACATACTTTTTAATTGAAATAAAAGAGGCAGGTAACTTAGCAATACAGTATTATTTTACTTTCAACCCACTTGAAAAAGTAATCATACCCACATTCTCAAATTATAAGCACAGAGAAATCGATAGCTTGAGCTATTTTTAGACATTATCGTTATAAATTACTCATGCATGACTTAATATTTTTACCATTGTAATTGATAAAGAGTATACTGTGAAAACAGAACCGAAATGCCATTAATCTAAAGTCAGACATTTTGGCGTAGTTTCAAGCTTCGTTACCGAAAAAAAACAACGTTGAGTGAAATTTTAAGTACGTACTTCTTTAAGAAACGTAACAATATAGGGCAATTGGTTAGATAACACTAACTTATGCCCTTAGACACTTGAAGGAAGGTAATTTGCCTGCCACATATGATAAACATCTTGTTTCGCATATAAAAATCGGATTAAAGTATCAAATCTTAAAGACAACATAGCCGTAATAGGTTAATTTTAATTCGCGATGGACTAACGCTTCGAAATATTGATTTAAATAATAATAATTCGAATTCTCCTTCAAAGTGACATTTCGGTCGGAAGATATACTCCACTGCATCAAAAATAGTAGTGTTATACAAAAGCACTATACACGGGCCTTAATTTATACAACGTGTTAATGAATTAACTCAAAACTAGAAAGTAGTTTGTTTAGAATCGAGAGCAGAATCGAATTATCATGGTTTCAACCTAGGTAATTTTTTTCAAAATATTAATTAATTTGTTAGTAAAATTTAAAATTTACTGAACTTGATCTCAACTCACCGCAAGGGCACACTCAACCTACTTACTACCAAAACAAGATGATTAAAATGTATCCATGAGCATGTTAGCGCTTTCATTCATGGTAGAAATGATAATAAATTATTTTTGACTGAAAACTTAAAATGCGTTCAACTTTAAACTTTGACTATAATATCATTATGAAATTATTGGTTCAACCAAATAATTTTGTTATAAATCAGTTGGGATGTATGAGGTTTTGCGCTTATTCATTAACACGTTGTATAAAATTTAAAAGGGAGGGAAACGATGAATAACATGATCATACACAATAACTACATTAATCATGGCCAACACACAAAACGAACAACACCGAATGTAGGTACACTGTACAAGTCAATAAGCAAATATAGCGTTAACGTCGTGCCACGATGTCATAAACTGAAACGAATCTACGTCAGCGGTGCGAACACGAAACCCTAAATTGGGTCGCACATCCTAAACGTTAAATTTAAGAAAAAAATAGAGCATGTTGGAATACTGACTGTTCACATCAACTATACGCATTTTACAACTGTAATGTAAGAAAACGAATAGGTAAAACGAGACAAAAGGTCAAGGGTGAAGCCTTTCGCTCGATCCGAAACATTCGTCAATTTCGTGTTAAGTTTACGAGCGATTCGTGGTATCAGAAATTCAGATGCTTCTTTTGAAGTAATAGGCGGAATCGACATAATTTATCAAGTTAGCGCAAGGTCAAAAAATAATACATGCTACTCATATTACCGCATACCGTTTAGACAGGCACCACTAGTTACCACACAGCAACTATGAAGATCAGTAAATCACTAGTTAGCTAACAAGTGACGTAATAATCAGTGAACTCAACATGACTTCGCAACGAGGAAACTGCCCTCGCGCAAATTAGTCGCTATCAGACAATTAATTTCTCGGCCAAAGAGAGCAAAGTCTATAACCTCTACAAAAACTTTAAGACTCGGCAGTTTAAGAACAAAGAGGCTAAATGAATGAGGCTGTTCTTAATCACGCGTCGGGTCTAAAACAATCGTTCCCGAAAAGCCTGTTTAAGCTGTCATTAATCAAGAAGGAAATTAGAAGGTGATCCTGATAAATGTTGCAGTACCAATTATGATATCGTGGACTATTGAATAACTTACTTACTATTTGTACACAAAATAAGAAGTCAGCACAAGCTTCGTCAATCATAATACAACAGCCGGTAATCAGCAACATGCTTCGTCAAAACCTTAAATAAACAGTTAGAGATCCGCAACATGCTTCGTTGTTTGTTCCTTTGTGTAGACATTAACGAATTATTTTTATCAACAAAGGTACTATTTGTGCAAGAAGCGTTTAAAGTTTCATCTAGTTCACCCTAGGAATAATCTCGTTGTTCGTAAAATGAGAATTCAATACAGCAAGGGCGGTGCCACACAAATGCCAGCCATCTGACCCATCAACCCACGACGCTTCGGCTCACCCTTCTATTTCCGTCAGGTCAGCGCTTAGGGCGTTAACAATTTTCAAGCCATTTCCCCTACCGAGCCAATTGCAACTTGCAGACAACGCTTTTATTGCATTACCAATACAGGGTAAATTTTCATTCTGTGCCTGTCGTCGCCACGTTCTAGCGTAGGGCTGCGCGCGTTGTGCGTATTGAATTTTACCGACTGCTTTCCAAGTTTAAAGTTAATCTGAAATATATCCCTCATCAAAAAAATGGGGCTCAAAACAGCTCTCCTTTTCGACCGGTCCTTCAATATTTATAGTTCTTGCTAGGTCGGTTAGGTTATGTTATGTTTGCGCTAAGTAATTGTTGGCTTTCCATGTACCTACATAAGGTAGACCTTTGATCAAATTTCTTTAAAAAAAATCCATACCTATTACCTATTTACATACATTATGATAGGCAGTATTACACATCGGGCACTAAGCGTACTAAAATTGTATTTATTCCCGATAATAAAACCTCCGTCTATGTAAGAAAACAAAGAATAACGTAGAACCAATATCAATGGAGAGCTAAGGCAGTTCCAATCCTACTATCCTAGTGTGGGCAGACAACCTAACAGCTACGGGTGTTGGATAGGCGCCAATTACTAGAACGACGTCCCCAGTCATTCATCTCGCTTCGAGCGGGGCGGGACGAATCCGCAGGTTTAGCTGATAGTCAATTTACGGGACATAGATAAATTAGTTTCCTTATAGACCAGCCTGACTGGTATGATAAGGAACTGTGGTCTTGCTTATTAAAGTCTATTAACTATCATTATGGCTAATATTAAAAGCGACGGACTCATTAACTGCTACACTGGACAGTTTGGGCACTGTAGTCAAAATGAGGATATTCTAAATGATTTATCTATAATATCTCTTGACTCCCCTTGACTCAATATGCAAATAGCTATATGTTACGGCCATTGGATATGATATACTTATGGAGCTAACAGAATGTTTATCATCAGTAGGGTTAGCATACCACCCCCGAGAAAACGACAAAAATCGAAATGTGTCTCTTTCTTTGTTTCTTTGTGTAGGCGAAAGCGAGCGCGCATGACGGATTTCTCGTTTTTTCGCTTTGTCGTGCTAACCCTGCAGGGCATTAAATACCATCAGCGGGAATATTTAACATTTTGCGCTAATATTCCAAACTAATTCCTAGCGTTATTTAGTAACCGTTTGGCTCATTTCCAATCAACAAAATGTATTCCGTCAATTTGCATAATTGAAACCTGGTTGCAATAAATGGTTGTCAAGGAGCTAATAGCATGTAATATAACAACATAATATTACTAAAACATTTGCATTTATCAGGTGGTTCTTTACTTCTTCCGTTTCCGATATGGTAAAGACAAAGGTAAAGGAAATGCATATAATGCAAACTGCAGGAGCTTCGGCTTCCATAGTGACTGCGGATATCAGCCATAATTCTTCAGTATTTGTATGTACTCCGCACTAACAATGGCGAAGCGTGCCAAATTCATTTTCCGTTCAATATCAAAGCGTTTTAAATGTTAATAGTAAGTTTCCTGTTTCTATCTTCAAATTACAAACAAACTAAACTTTACTCTGAAGACAGCGACCCACTTTCTCGTATGTGCGATACGAAAGTTAACAACATAAACCTTATAAATCTATGGCTTTTAATAGTTAATGCCACACCGGCAAAACCTGTCCAGTTAGTAGCTCAATTTCTTAGTAGGTTAGTGAAGAAAAAAACGTACCTATTCGCGGACCGTGACCGTCTCTGCGGCCATCGGCTAACGGTAAATAATCCAGCTTGTATGACTATAACCGCGGTTAGCGATAAAGTTAGTGATTCAATAGGTAATGTTGAATGGACATGAAGCTAATTAGGTATGATGATATAGTAATGAAATGACTCATACAACCGAGTGTGAACGCCTTACGTAACGTTATTTATTTCGGGCAATACTGTGTTTATTAAAACTGGTTCCATATAATTTCACTGCTGTTTTTTTTTTCATTTATCTGCAGAGGATTCCGCTAATTTTAGAAAAATTGTGGTTCAAAGTAACACCTACAGAAGAACGCTATGAACGACAGACCGACAGTTTCTATCAAAGCAGACTTAACCCAGTTTCAAAATAGGTTTACTATCTATGTACAAATAAACTGAACCTTAAAGCAGAAACAGATGTTTCGGTTTGGTTTTAAAATTCACGAGTCGAACTTTGAACAGACAGGCGGAACAGTTGCCATTCTCTTCGTTTCGTAGATTATGAATCAAATATTTGTGCAATATAGAATGAACGTTGTGATCTCTGATTTTCCTCAGTATGGATGGACTATCTAAACCGTTTAATATTATGATAGATTATGTTATTCGAACAGAGATGAAATACATCGAGCTTACATGACAAAATAAGGTTTAGTTATTAAATCGGACTAAAAAGCCTGCACACGCTGAAAAAGAAATTCTAATGCGTAGATTGCATTGGCCACGCGTGGTGAACAAATGCCCAGGTACCCTTGTCATCAGGGTAGGTTTGGGTCCCAGCAGTGTGCACGATAGTTGCTACTGAGTATAAACAAGACCAATACTAAATAAATAACTCAGGAAAGAGCGAGTTTAAACAAAGACGTGTGGGTGAAAAATCAAGATAAAACGGAAATTTGTGTAACTGTGAAATGATCGTCAAGCGGAATGGAGATAAGGCCCAGATTGTACCCGACTCGCGTGACAGTAGCAATTGTTGGGTAAGATACGAGAAATGATAAACTTCAAAGATGTCCAATGAAAATAAACGTTTGAAGTTTACTCATCTTTCGGTCATAGAGCATAGAAGGTTTATGTTTACCTTATTTAAATTCACGCCAGAAGACTGCTGACTCTTCCAAGAAAGTGTATTGCCCACATTTGACGCGACACCACAAAGTTATGATTTATATTAATTGTGTCAATGTGGACGGAAAGTAACTAATTAATAAGTAGTACTGTATTGGGGCATGAGTGTACATATGGGTATGTGTATATGGGAGATACCACGATGCATGCAATAACAGTCAACAATGACAGCTACACGTAGGATTGGATGGGAAACCACAGCAACGTCCAATATAGCGAGAATTGCGTCGGAAACTATACATGTGGCAACGATAGGTTATAAAGAATGTCGCCGATTAATTTCTGTCTAAAATGTGAGTGTTATTTTATTTTTATTTTACCGGGCATAGGCCCACCACACATTCCCACCGCTGTAACTCCTGTGAACCAGGATCAACAGCGGCGACCATTCACAATACTAGACAATGAAGTCCAGCGAGCCCGGGGGATGACTCTAACCTATCTTGGAACCCGCAATGAATTTAATCAAAGAAGATAGGAGGAGTAGGAAAAACAAATATCTGACTTCCCTCCGTAGCAAACGGGAGACAGTATAAAAAAGCATGGCTATTAGAGAGCCAATTCCCGAGATCATTTATGTCAGAGTTGAAGAGAGGCAGAGAGAAGAAATGAGTGTTGTAATTTAAACGACAATTTGAACTATAAAGACTGTGGTGTATTGGAAATACAAATTGTAATTATCCACGGCTAAGATAGTGAAACAAACAAAATAGGAAATCTAGGTTGGGGTCGAAAGTCAAAGGTTTATTGCTTTAAGACACGAACCATAAAGTTTTCAATAATATTTAGAAGACAGTTTCTCCAAAATAGTCAAGTTTAGTAATATATTTTCAGAGCAAAGCGTAGGTATTTTATATTTCTCTCCGTCGTCGTCGACGGCAACATGGCGACACCTAGTCTGACCAAGGAAATATTGCTGCATTATCATAAAAACGATTTAGATATCAAACCCTTTGACAAAACCGCGAAACGTGCCTCTATTTGAAGATTACTACTAACATTACATGGAAAAGCAAAATAATATTTTATTTCAATAATAAGCGTTTCGTTTTCAGTGTTTTGAGCCGGGTCAGGAATTTAGGATTCATTTCAAGATGTTCATTTGACCTAAATCAAATCATGTCAGAAGTTCTCAACATTTTGCTAGTGACGGTTCTACTTAAGGATCAAGAGCTATTTCAACCGTATATGTACCTACTCCTATACGCAAGCGTATATTGCGACAGGCCGCATCGGGTCGGACTGCAGCGCCCGGAAAATCCAACCAAATTGCTTCTATACAATTTATATGAACTATCGCGTACTACGCTCCGGAGCGGGTCGCATTATTGCGCGGCGGATTTCCGTCCATGCGATGCGGCCCGCTCCGCCCAGATGCGGCCCGTGCGTCATGGTGTGCGAAGCGGAACTTTTTACAACATTTACAGTATTACTGTACTCTTAATTTTCCGAGGTACTCGTATTGGTATTACATCTAACTAAAAATCCATCAATGCGTTGCCACCCGGCACGCTCTAGTGTGCGAAGTATGCATTTTCCGCTGCGATGCGTCCCGCTCCGGCCCGTAGTAATATGCGCTTACTTTATATAACGACATTAGCCATCAACCTTGTCAGCGTGAAGGAAAAAAGGTTATCCAATTTTATGAAGGCACATTTACGTCGTCGAGACGTTTACAACCGTACGGCAAATGCTCACGGCTCCAGCATTTTTACTGTAGGTTATATTCATCAATGAAAAAGAAATGTATCTTTAATGGTACTAAAATCCCAGGCTTAGGATTGGTAATATTACTCAAACAAAATAATCAAAAATATTGCGAGTCAAAACAATTTAAAACTTTAACAATATTGAAAGCTATACAACGTAATAATGAATAAGCGCAAAACCTCATACACCCCAAATGATTTATAACAAAATAATTCGATTGAAACAATGATTTCATTATTTTGATAGTTAAAATTTAAAGTTATTCACATTTTAAGTTTTGAGGCAAAAATGATTTGTTATCATTTTAGCAAAGAATGAAAGCGCTAACGTGCTCGTGGATACATTTTAAGAATCTTTTTTTGGTAGTGGGTTCATCAAGTTCAGTAAATTATAAATTTTACAAACAAATTATTTAATATTTTGAAAAAACAACCTATGTTGAAACCATGATAATTCGATTCTGCTCTCGATTCTAAACAAACTACTTTCTAGTTTTGCGTTAATTCATTAACACGTTGGATAAACTCGTATAAAACATGCTTGCTAATCTGAGATTACGGAAAATGTTAAAAGTACTCCTTGACAAAGAGTAAACTAGGAAAACTTTACGCTCGTGGCGGGAAGTTCTAACATTGCGAACGACCGATGACGTCATAGCAAGAGTCGCGGCGAAGACACTTCGGTATCCAAAGCCAGTTTTACAATCAATACACATGTACTTTTAGAAGTCAAAAGTAAACTGAAGCTTTAACTTAAAACCATATAAACAACCACAGGTTACCTTGAGAAGAGAATTCCATTTGCGAAAATTACTTCGGATATAAGTTTGCTTTCACGAACGTTTTAATATCATTTGGTACGCAAGCTACTTATGGTATCTCCTTTTCGTATGAGAATGAACAGTATCAATCACATTCTTCACGGAGCACGTTTAATCCACGTCATGTGAATCCTTTTGAGATTTATTGTATCGTTTCAGCAGGATTAAGAGTTATCCGACTGTGTCGGGTAGCCGTGAGGAATGATGAGCGTTAACTGAACCGACGGTTTAGAGAAACGCGATACGATATGATTGATGAAACGGTTTGAATTTGATAACGATAAATTGTGTTAGGATAACTGATGGCATCGTAAAGACGAATGTGATATCTTACTATACCAAAAGTACTTTCAATAAAGAACGACACAAATATTTAACATCCATGATCGAACCGGGATTCGAATTTAGTACCTCAGGCGAGGTAAACATTACACAAACCACGTCTGGGAATGGTGCAAATCTATATTGTGTGATCTCTATGTAAATAGAGTCAGAGTAAACCAACGTCTTTTCCAAAAGCCACTTTGAGAGTAACAAATTATCCTTCAGTCAGAATTTGAAACGTCAGTTTTTCCCATGGAATTATAAATAGTGTTATAGGAGTCACGTTGCAGGTTCTGACCCGAGAACTTGTCTCGCGTGTTGTCCGCGCGTCGCGTCTTTGCCTGCCACGAGGCTCCGCATTCCTTAATCTCTTCTTGTTCTTTATCAAAAACAATCCCTGAGATTGGGATAGATACTCCCACAAACTACTTGACATTGGCGGAAATGCGGTGCTAACGCACAAGCAAAAAGTCCATTAATTATAGATTTAAAAAAATATAGTGTTATAGCTAAAACATAGATTCCTTCGAGTATATTATAAGCAGCATCCCCTTACAACAAATCAGTGATAGTTTAGACAACACGAGTAGGAGTGTACTTTTGGCCGACTGTCTTTTATAGCTCCGTTGCCCCTTCAAACGTCATTTCTGTAGTTTGGCAGGATTTATTGAAGGGATAACATTTTAGGGGAGATTCTATTACTTTACTTGAACACTATGCTGACAGATTTATTTGGGATAATCAACTTTCCGTTAATTAAAACATCCCTACATCCGTTTGAGATTTAATCGGTATTTATAGAATTTAACTTATAGAAAATGGAAATAAAAGGTTATCGGATGTCAGACAGAAATGGCCGTGAACTTGTTATACAACTATAGTTAATTTCCCCAATTGAATTCTTAAATAAAATTATAATTATAAATTCAATTTATAACATTTTGAATATAATAATGACTAGATCGTCAATTTTATTTTTGTTATCAAAACTGTTTCTATATATCATAGAAAAATCAATTCTATACCAACCTGTCACCTTCTATTGTAACATTGATTCCTGAATAATGGGTCCCATCCCCATACCAACCCAAAAAGGCCTATACTTAAACGACTCAAAAAATGACTTTGTAGATAGGTAAATATGACGGCAATATCTTCAGAAATCTTTGAAGTATTTAAATACGCGATTATATGTTCAATAATAAACACGATGCTGTGGGAGCTTTTATATGGCAGCATATTAAATGCTTTATACGACGAAAGTGGGAAGATACGTAGATACATTTTATTAACGGACGGCTTTCTCTGTTTATGTGTTCATATCTATTCTGTGTTCGAATACAAGAGTTTAGTAGAAAGTGAAGGTTAGATGTTAATTACGTTAAATTAAATTGCTAATGATAGTCGGGCTCAAGATCGGATCGAAGACGAATCAATCACTAACGCCGGATTCGTTGAAACGCGAGTAAATTTTATTTTAAGATTAAGTTCGTCTTTTCCTTGTCATGTCACTTGTATTGAATTGATTTTAAAAACCAGAAGTGACGTATAAACCTAACAAATTAAACTTGTATAACCTCACATTGCAATCAGTACGGATACGACGACCCCTTTTTCTTTAGATATTATTCTATTTTATAAAATAAAAAACGTTTTACAGCAAATTTTATCAGCATTCTTTGTAACTATAGTAAACATACTCTTTTTCGAGTCCTTTTTATTTCTTAAGTATGTGTACTTAAAAAGTTATTGCAATTTTAAATGTGTGATACTTAGTTTTGCAGGCCAGTGTAGATACACAATCAACGTTTGAAAAAGGCAAAACCAGAAGAGCTCTTAAGAGCTCTTTTTTGCACTAGCTGACGGTAAACACGCCAAATACGACAAGATTTTGTCACTCAACATGCATGAATACTTGATTTGTGTGGGTTATGTATTAGATTCGGAAAATAATTTGGAGTCTATAGTATTGACATGGCTTCAAGCGTATTTCCGGTCACGTCAGAGAGATATATATGAGCAAAACTTACAATCTCGGCCGATCAACAAATGGACAATTGCAAGAAGGAATCCCATACAGTACAGTTTTCACTCTCATTTATAGGAACGTAGCAACCTTGCTCTGTTATTCAAGCAAGTAGCTGACCAAGCGAATATTCATTAAATAGTCTCTAAATATTACTAGAGTGTAGTAAAAGATTTACGGTGAACCATAAAGTGGAAGCAAGACGGAAGACTTAACTGCACTTCCCTGCACTGCATTTTGTGATAACACTCACGAAACCGCGTTTTACGTAATAACCAACTAGGGTTGTCAGAAACATTTGCAGGAACATCTACAAATACACTGAAAGCTTTCATTAGTCTTTTGTGAACGGTAGATTTAGTAAATAAACCTGTAATTATTTTAAATTAAGAAATTATCGAGCCTTTCCTTTACAAAAATACAATTTAAATACAGCCGGTGCATAGCGTGCCGTTTTAAAAGCTTTCAGTCCGCTTTTAGGTTAATGGTTTAATAGCGACGTGTGCGAAGCGGTATCATAAATTCTGTACACTGGATTTAACGACTGGACAGAACAGGCCCTATCTGAAGATATTCTAGAATCGGTCTATTTTCTAACAGGCGAAATTGGGTCGATTGGATGTCAAGCTCTCCGATAAACCGTCTAGATAATTCCGAATTTCAAGTAATGAAACCTTTAGATAGAACGGAAAGTGTCATCCCTTGACAAATACAAACTTAGCCCAGATACCTATTGATTTTGGATGAGACCGGCTCAGCGATGTTTGCCTACCTCTACACAATTTAGAGAGGACCCGTTCATAATTTCCGAAGGATTACAACACTGCTCCCAGCTCGCCGAGATCCACTTGTAACGTGATAAATTAACCTCTAACCTCTATTCAAATAGTAATAGAGTTCAAAAGCGGAATGACAAGATGCCTACGCTGAGACAGCTGTGACAGCGCAATGGGAAGCCCAGATGTATGCCGGTTACGTAATCAGATTAAACGGTATTTGTGTCACGACGCTTGTTAGTCTTGTCATAAAGTTTATCTATCAATGACGATACAATCCTCGTTGTTCGTGTGAACTAGTTGTTTGATCGAGTAATTAGAGAGATACGACTCGAGATAAAGACAGGCGTGGTGTACAGTATCAAGGCTAATTGATAAAATATGCATTTTATTGGGTAAATACACACCTAGATTTGGATTTGGTAGAATTTTTTTAAAGGAAATGAAAAGGAAAGGGAAATCTATAATATAGTACCTGAAATCTATATTTTTTTAAGTAACAATCGTAGGTAAATATGTTGAATCACACTAATATTATCAATTCAAAAATGTGTCGGTCTGTACGTTTGTTACCTTGTTCATCGCTAAACAGCTGAACCGATGTTGATGAAATTTGGCGGAAAGTTTGCATCCTGAAGACGAACGAACATATTCCTAAAAAAAATTACGCGTGGACGAAATCGCAGATAACTGTTTGGAATATTTCGACAAAGGGTAGATACTACGGCTACGTTACGCATGATATCAAGCAAAAACTACAAAATTCCCTTAATGGATTCAACATTACATTTCTTTGAATATGTACATTATTAGATTTACACACATATTCCCGCTAACATAAATACTAAATTCAAAGACTTAACCAGATAAGCTCGGAACAAATCCTGACAAATCAGCTTTAGTTCGACACTACAATGCCAATGCCAGTACAAAAATTCCACAACACAAAACATTATCAACAATTTTCGCATGAGTGAACATCCTGGTTTGTTCGATAACTATATTCATAGCTGGATTTAGGTATATGCACATGATTTCGTATCACAACATAACAGCGAAGAGAACAGAAATTTTTATTTAAGCTATCGCTTTAAAAATCAGGCTGTAAAATGTCTCGTCACCTTATTTTTAAATTAACTAGATCCTCATAAAGCTATAAATAATGTAGAACTTAATGAAAAGTTAATGACTACGAAAGGGCATCAGCCTGCGTTATATAGAAATAAACGGGGTATTCAAAAACATTGAATGTTTTGGTTAACCGCGTTGAAAGGTAAAGAGGGTTATAATATGAAAGGCCTTAAGTCGTAAATCGTAAAACACGGAAGTTGTTAGTTTTGCATGCCCTAGTTAAAACAATAATATGTAACTAAGTAGGTACACTACCTAAAATTTTTTATAAAATACAAAACAAATGATTGTATTTGCATATTTGATTTATTAAATTATAGGTCCGGGAATTAATATTGAACACGTTTTAAAGTTATAGTCAATATGATTTAAATATTTCGAAAATAGCAAAAACGTTTAAGCGCGAGCGACTTGGACTTTATATATTAAACTGAAATTCGCAGAAAAATATATTACATTTTTCATGTTCCTTACAGGAAAAATCTGATATATTTTTCTGCGAATTTCATTGTACATATTTTTCAGTTATCGATTCTGGTAAAACGATTTCCAAGTTTAACATTCCCTTTGATAACTAACACCATAACAAAATAATATGAAATAGCGATTGTAAATTAGCGATCATTGAAAACATTCAATTAGGTATGGTAATCAAAATAGTTAAATAAATCCTCTGGATATTTGCATACAAGAATAGATCACTCGATTGTTTGCATTTAATTAGTTCGCTCTCCGCTACGTTTATTCTTTTTCCTAATTGTTTATTGGAATTCAAAGTCTATAGTAGTGTAGTCGGAAAATAAACGTAAAAGGTAATCGTACCTTGTTTTACTTTTCCTTGTGTATTATTAACACTCGGTTGCAGAAACTGTAGTTAAAGTTAATCCTCCATTAAATCTCTTGCTAGCTTTACTACGTCAACAAGACAAAAAGTGACAGCAGGAGCTTTAATGGAGGATTAACTTTAATGAGCGTTACTCCAACGGAGTGTAAATGTATTAGACTGTTGATTTCGTTAATTAAATAAATTAAATGTTTTCACAGTAATTATGTTTAATGCTAGTTTCGCTGAGGTAGGGTTGTCAAATACGTAAATTGTGTAGTGTGTATTGTTCGCCCTTTGCCGGTAGTGTGGTTCCGGCTTAGAATTGACCACCCCAATTCTTCCTGTGGATGTCGTACGAGGCGATTAAGGATTAAAGATTTCTTATGCTGTGTGGGCGACAGGCTTAGCTACCTCTCACCACTTGACACGTCATTCCATTTTGAAACTTAAATTGCTAAATGTAAGCATTGCTACAACTAGGTACATTTTTAAACAGAAAGTTGGTAGGTAGTTGTAGCAATGTTTCTGACCAACCCGAAAGGGATTACGCTCGTGAGTTTATGTATCTATGTAGCCCTTATTGCTAGCCAGGACTTGGGAATGTAATTTTACATTTTGATAAACTTGATAAAGTAATAATAAAGAGTCCAAGAATACGACAAATCTAAACAACATCTATAATCAAATTAAAGATTCAAAAAGTCGGGCGGCGAGCGGGATTCGAACCTACCTGTCTATCCGGGGCATACTCCAACAGAGATGTAGGCGCCCCGCAGGCCACGACGAAATTTTCAATCTATTTCATCGTCTTTAAGGGACATCCCACTCGCCGACCGAATTTTTCAATCTTTAATTTGATTAAGTTAACATGCCATACATGTAGAATCAATAAATTCGAACATCTATAATAATTTATCACTCGCAATAAACTAAGAAATAAATGTGATAACTAGGTAACAACAATTTATATCGTAAATCTAGTAGGAGCATAAGTCTACCAGCGAACCCAGGTAGCAAAACGAACAGAATTTGTGTCGTAGCCACAAATCGTGCTGAGCGTACCGCAAAAATCTGTACCGACATGAAACCACGTTCGAATGTATAACGTGGTATAACTATTTCGGTATTTTATCGTACCCATTGTTGGTTACTAATGAAGCGAATTTGTGCCAAAAGTAAATGTAACGTTTATTTGTAAAAGTATTTACAATTATTTTGTTATTCTGCTTTGAATCGTTGTAAAAAGGAACATCCTACCAATATTAGCAACGCAACGTTTTTGATAACTGGATTTTTTTCTCCGCTCCCTCACGCTAAAACTGCTGGATCGATTTGGATGAAACTTTGTAGACAGATTGGTCAATAGTAGATTAGCATGAGTATCTTACTTTAGGTACATCAATACATTAAATTGTTTGTCAGTCTATCTACATTTACGACAGGACCAATTTGCTAGTGTTTTACTAATACAAAATGTGCATAGCATTTGCCCACAACTATATTCCTCTAGGGGGCGGGGTAGTCAGAGATATTCTGAAGCCACAGAACATCCACGTTTCACTAGTATCGAAACTCTGTCCAGTGTGACGGGGAGTGAGCCCGCCGCCACTTGTAATGGACAGTGGGTACAAAATATGCCTCGAAATTGATAGAAGCATGCAGGTTTCTTCACGATGTTTTCACCCTCTCTGAGGGTAGGCCTGTGCCCTGCAGTGAGACGTATACAGATGATGAGAAAATGTGTTTCCTTTCACATGACCAAGAATTGTCCCGCCTGTGTAATATTACCAGAGTTCAATATAATTAAATCAGACGTTAAGCTAATAGCGGTAGCTCAATAAGGCACATTTACCTTTTCATGTAAATAACACAAATATTTCAATAGGTACCGTCAACCTTGCTCTAATTCTCACACACAAAACGACAAAGATGCGAAAATTGTTTAAACCATTTCACAGCATTGTTTTAGAACTATATAGGTAAATAAAATTTGAATGATACGAGACACTGTACTTGCTAAGCAGTGTTAATTATTAAGGTAATTTATAAACCATTGACCCCAGACATTGCCGAAGCCGATAAAAAACCATTGATGAAATACCTAGTTTGACTACACCTGGGAATTCCTAATACATACTTTGCCACTGTTTGGTGTCATTCCGACCTCAAATTTAAAACACGACTATCTTATTTTTGTACATTGTTTTCAATGAAATTTATGTAACTGACATTCAAAACTTTGCTGCTTATGTTTTGGTATGTTTTTTTATTACTTATTGGATTTTCATAAGCCGATAAAATCGAGTGTCCATTTAAATAAAATAAATACATAAATATCTTGGACATAAAATATCTAGTCACATTTAAAGTACCAGAATCTAGCCTGGACTTGTATTATGACTAGACAACGATATAGATACAAACGTTCTTGACTTGGGTACAAATATTCATATTCGTCATATTATGGCTTTAATCATAGTCTAATTTAATCATAAGCCTGCTCCAGATAATTTAAATCAAAAGTAGGTTCTAATTAATCAAATTCTCTTTGATTTCAATGCTAAAACAAAGTTTTATAGCCCGTATAATTGCGGCTATTATTATAAAGGTCATCAATTACAAACTTCGCAAAGTTTTTCGAGTCCACAAATAACATAATTTACAAAGTAGACATAATTCTAGGTAATTTCGTAACAAAGATTTACTTCTAACTTTCGAAGTTACATAGGCAGTAAAGTTAAGATGATACTGAGCCCCAGTGCTGCCCTCGATCATGTTTTTTTTATTTCTTAACAATTATACAACATTACCCAAAAAAGAAGAATTGCACATTGTGGTTTTAGTAGCCATAGTTGCTGATTTTCAATTTATCTCAGATTCAATTTGGTTTTGAGAATGTATGTAGTGTGGCCACTTTTGGCGGTTTTAAAGATAGTAGGTAACTACAAATATAAAACATAATAATAGCCCGTAATGTTTCGATCGACCTCTTTACACTTCAACACAACATCTCTAGGAGCAAAGGCCGGGCTGAAAAACAGCGCTGCCGCTGCTTACTGTCAGTTGCACTGAATGTAGCCAGCTTAGCTGAGTCCCTGTCCTATTGCCAGTAACTCTGTTTGTCTTTTCTTTTTGTTTTGTTTCTTTTTTTATGTTCTTTGAGTAATTGGCAATAAAGCATTTTGTTTTCATTTCATTTCGATAAATTGAAAACTAGCAATGACTACAACGTAAAATAAATTTTTGGGCAGAACTCGAGGTTCGGTGCCCCCTTAAAGTAACACTTACCAAAGATGCAATATTTAACTAACTATTTAGCATCTGTGCAAGGTGAATAAACTTTACTGTGCTCATCCCCGAAGCGTAAGCGCATTCGAGCTGATGTAAACATCACTTGTTCACTCACATCACAACTACAGGGTTGACACTTTCTTCTCAAAATAACCTGGCTATTTCTAGATTTACTTCAAGTCCAAGAAACATGTGCAGTGACAGACAAGTAGCTGTCAAGATTATTGCAAGGAAATGTATTTAAATATGTTGCATACTGCGTTTTTTCTTACCCTAACATAAGCAGAATCATCGCTCACACGATAGAGCTATAATACGAACTATGAATAATTACGCTGTCATGGAATACAACCCTAACTTAAAGTACTTACATAATAAATACACACCATTTCACACCTAGATATTAGCACCATTAATGGTACCAATATCTCTAAAAATATCCAGTATAGTTTTTTAAACCTCTATCATCTCACCGGCAATTACTGGCGCGTCCTAAAAAGAGGTGGCGAGACGATCTGAATGCTTTCGATGACAAGTAGCCCAGAACAGGGAGGTAAAGGGGAGGACATGGTTCCGTAGCCAGAGCTTCAGAACACGGACGGTTGGAGGACGAAATAGGAGGACTTAATATGGCAACAGGAATAAAAAATATTCGAATACTCTTGACAACGTATAATATTTCCTATTTCTTACAAACTTCATAAAAATATTTGTAGGGTGCGACGGAGTAATACGGAATTTAGATCGAGGTCAAGAAAATATGGCGTGACGTTTTTAATAGCCTGCTGAATAGATTGGCACGGATTCACAAGGGACAGAGGTGAGGAAAAGTTTGCCAGAAATTGAGTGCATCAGTCTAACTACGACTTTATTCCCTGAGAAATTAAATAGCCAGAGATATTCTACATATAGAATAATAAGCATACATTATACCTATCCACATTTCACTAACAGTGTCCAAAGTGATATCTATGTCCAGCATTAAGTTACAAAAGTTAAGTTGCCACTTTTGATAGAAAGTGGATATGATACAATACACGCCTCAAAATTCAAGCCTGTACAATTCCTAACGAAGTTTACTTTCACCTAAAAGCTACTGGTATTACATATCAGAATACCATATCGTAAACAATTGCCTTAAAAATCACTGCTACGAGTATGATTCAGGGTGGGATTGAACCGCCACTAAGCACGAGAGGAGAGACTAAGAAACACCACTGTCAACACTCATAAAATCGATTTAAAGATAAAATTCGTTTTGAAAGCAGTGGAAGATGATGCGTAACGAGATGTCAGCGACAGGCCGGACATTGGACCAACGTCATACGATACCTCATCACTTCATAAACTCTAGACGACCTGTCCTGTCGTATCGTGTCGTCCTACTTGTCGACGTAGGTACGTGGCGAGACGCCCGAGAATGTCGACAGAACGTTTTGTGCTGCTAATGGAATTCTAATCGTTCATCCATTCATTCAAACACGAAATTGGATTTTCCGTTATCATTCATCGTAAGCCTATTTGTCTAATGCAGACGATTTAAGCAGGTTCCTTTGAGAAACACTTTTTCTCGTTTTCTTTTTTTCTCCTTATCATATAATGCAAAGATTTTCGCAGAGATAACATTTAGACACGCCCGAGAAGTTTTAGCTTTTCTTGAACAAGAAGTTAACTTGTATTGGTTATGACACGGATTTCTACTTTTACTTTAACGTCTGATTTTCGAAATACTAATCATAATCAGTGACAAAACTAGTTTTAAAGTAGATTTACCAAGACAGTAAATTACACACAAGTAATGGCAACACGTTAATATATGCAATAAAAACATTTCCACACATAGATTTTCCTTGCACTAAGCAATCAACCAAGCGTGTTTTGCCATCTAACCTGAACAAATAACGCAAAAAGATTGTACAACTATGGTGTTGGATCGTAAGGTACTATATGTGTTAATCACGATGTCAAAATATCTTGTTATTCGGACACCATTACGACGCGAAGCTACCGTTAGCTACGGGCACTACACGAATACAAAATTAGAATTATATTTATACCTTTGCATAAAGAATAATTACCTCCGATATCCGGGAAGAGTCGAGGCCCTTTGTTACCTAACTAAAAAGGTGTCTTGCTGTCGCCTACTCATTTCTGTTTGTGATGAAACAGCCAAATTTTTCATAACGAGAACTTTGAAGTTTTGCGAATCTTTAATTAATTAGATTTCCAAAGCAAATGAAGCATTTCTGTTGAGTTCTCAAACTTATGATGAGATATTGACGTCACAGATTTGATTGGCTCACTAAAAAACTCTAGTGCTAGGTACTTAGCTGTAGCTATATTTATTTATCAATCAAATCGTTTTGTTGTACCAGCCAAATGTTGACTTGGCACGGCAGCTCCAACAACAGAGATTATTTACGCGACAAATATTGTCTACGTGACCCTTGCCCATCGTGGATTGTTTAATATTACATGCTTCGACAACTGCTATTGAGTGCTAGATGAATATTTATAGGCTATTAATAAATTCACGTGCAAAATAATGCAGTCATATGCTCGTGGAAAACTAAAGAATGTTTTGACAATCAGATATTTGATGAGGTAGTTGCTTGATACAGGATCGGGGTGGTCAGAATCATTGCCACAACTGACATACCTTTAGCATATTGAAGGAAATTTCAAAAATATAACAAAATAATGAAACGAACAATAGGAAGTCGTCTGACTGAAGTTATATGATGTCTCTCCCCCTAACCTTTGATCTTTGTATTATTATTTTCGAACTATTTTTATTGTATCTGTAAAAGATATTTGGAAAATAATCTTCACTCTACAGTTTTTGTGTCACTCTAATCGCTATCCGCGTCTGTCCTCATCATTTCAATTTCGCAGCTTACTTCATCTAAGTAAACCACGCCACGCTTTTTGTCTACGGTTTAGACAATTTCATCCAGAAGGTTTATGTCTATAATTATATATATAATAGTAGGGCAGATCGGCTAAACTCTCGCCGATAATAGCTGTATTATTACTTTTCCACGAAAACTTTGTTGTCTTGTTAAAGATAGAAATTGCGTGGGTATTAAGTGATACACCTACATATAGGCCCTGATTGGAATTACCTCCATAGACGGTAAATCGAAAGCGTTGAACTCATCACTGATTTCTTTCCAACGGAGCGTATAGGCTTCGAACGAAAATATGGCCCAAAGCCAGGTAAAGCTGAATTACAAAATTAATTTTGTATCAAGTTCCGGACCATCCCGGATTGAGCACGTTTGTTACAACTTAGATGGGTTGTGTTTAACAATTCATGTTAGGAAGCTGTTGGGTATATCCTGGTAGGAAGTTCTCAAGTGGAATGCGGAAAGCAGTTTTCAAGAAAACGAAACATACCACCGCCAATAAGCCTGTCATTAACTGTTGTATTCCATATAATTTTCTTTTCTGTTTTTCACTTGAAGTAGTAATAATACCTTAATGTGTGGTTTTAAATAAAGTAAGCCAGCCCCCATCACATCACAGGTAAACGAAGCATAAAATCAAATAATCAGTCGCATCGCATCCTTCATTCAACATATAAATTGCTTGCGCGTTCTTAAGAGAAGTTTATTCCGAATGCATAAATGCGCGCTGCATACAAACAAAGTCTGGTGATATTATCAATACTAACCAATTAAAGTCAATGAAATTTTTCAGAAACAATCTAGAAACTAATATCTATGCTTGTATGAAGTCCCATTTTCGTTAAAATGTAAAGTTTTAATGCTAGGATTAATTTAAGATTTGGATGGAAATCTTTGAAGCACTATAACTTTCAAAATATATATTTTAACGAAAATCTGACTTCATACATGCATAGAGATTAGTCATTGACTTTAATTAGTAAGTATTGAAAATATCACCAGACTTCGTTTGTATGGAGCACGCTCCGAATTATACTCCCTTAAGCGCGTTTTATAGGTACCTCTGAAAAGAGAGCTTCAGAGCCAGGGAGCAAGTGAAATCGTATTAATTCAGTACCTGGAGTGTGATCTCTTTCTATTAAACAAAAAAACACTCCCGTCAAGTTTCATGGGAGGAAATAGTAAACTACAGGAAATAAGAAAATAAGTTATGGGCGATCGATATTACGAACACGAGTCAGATAAATTCATTGGCAGGTCGTTTCGTTTCGCACCAATTCATTGGCAGGTCGTTTCGAATCGCACCCAGACACATTAGATTAAAAATTAGGACTTCTCCGCATAGCGGGCATCCTAGATCCTTTCAAAAGTGATTTAGTATCACGCATAGCATACATTGTTACCTTTTTAAGGCCAACACAGGCGAGAGACAGTCCGTAATGAACTTATTTGTCCGCGAATGAAAGTAAAACGTATGGAGCTCTATTGCTAAACTTTTTGAGCGTCAAGTTCCACGTTTTTATGTTGGCCGATGATGTCATCCGTCGTCTGCGTCAGGCCTTAGTGTTTTAATAAAGTAAACTCACATCAATAAGAAACCGCCAACACTCCGGAATCATTCCACACTGTTGGATCGCCTGATCCTATCACAGTAGCCGTTGCTTTGTCTATCTAACGATACGCACACATAACCTGAAACAATAGAAACATTGTTTTAAACAAACAGTGGAAATTAGACTTCATTAAATTGTGTTAAGTGCTTTATTAGACACGTAGTTTCGTCTGGACAGTTTAAGGATAGTTGCTAAAGGTATTTGATAGCTCGTTAAAATAACCCGAATAAATTTACAATTATTAAGTCTCGATTGAGCACCAGGGAAACACTAACAATATTAACTAAAGTAAACATTTTATACGTCGCGGCACGAATCTTGAGCGATCGAACAAGTGTATTTAGACGAAGATAGTGTACATAAGCCACGGTTTATAAAGAAGACATGTGGCGGTGGCGGATAATCTGAGTAACACAATATAAACCTTATAGTACGTAGCATTGCGTCGTTTTTGTCGTAAAGAAGAGGCGCGGGAGTAATTCTCCAAGCGACGCTATGCTACGTACTATAAGGTTTATAATTGTGATACTTTGACTATCCGCACCCCCACGCGTCTCTTCTGTATAAACCGCGCCTATGGTTCAGTGCAATCAAAAATAGCGCACTAGATCCGTGCCGCAACGTAACTTATTATTCATCTGTGCCGCGACGCAAAGTGGAGACTCGAAAAAGTCTCAATTGGGTATTCTTTCAATAGCCCACGTCAATAAATGCTACGAGCATGATAGCTGTGATGCGACACAACTTTAAGCGACATTTTCTATGAAGGTAACATCTCTTTCGACTTATTTATCCTGTGTACGAAATTTAAAGATGAGAAAAGGATGTCAACTCAAACAAATTCAAAGGAGCCAAAGATACCTGAATAGTGAATTTTTGCAGTCTGCTAAGAGAAAAGGAAGAACTCTTTTTTTTTTTTTTTTGGCGGTAGGCTAATAAATTGAGTACACACATAAAATTTGGCTCTTACATTTTTATTGAAATAAAATATAAATCTTGTTAAATAGTGCTTATGTATTAGTTTATTAGATTCAATAAGCACTAGTACTCGCCTGCCAGTGATCCTTGTTCACTTAAATCGCACACTTCACAAATTGTCACCATGGACATGTCGGCCACCCTTGCTGAGCTCGCTAAGGCTTTTGAGCTACGGATGGCTGCCTATGAAGAGCGTCTACATAGGGCAACTGGGTCTCTGTCTTCACCGGATGTCGTCGGGCTGTCGCGTGAGTTCACAGACTTCAAGACATTCGTGTGGGACACGCTTTCCACCCTCAAGAAGCAGGTTGAGCTCTTGTCGCTCGGTATGGATCGTCAGGAGACCTATCACAGACGCAAGGTTCTGCTGTTGCACGGGATCCCAGAGAGCAAGGATGAAAAGCCTCATTTGGTCGTCGCTCGCATATTATCCGACCAAATGAAGCTGACCGAGGTAACCCCTGATGATCTGGAGGCCTGTCACCGTCTTGGCTCTAATTCATCGAAGCCCCGTCCCATCCTGCTGAGATTCAACATGGTACAGCAGCGACAGGTAGTCTGGGACAGCAAGTCTTCTCTGAAGGGGTCCGGCTGCACACTGTCAGAGTTCCTGACGCGACCCCGACATCAGGTGTTCATGGCAGCTCGTAAACACTTTGGCATGAATCGCTGCTGGTCGGCTGAGGGCAGGGTTAACGTCTTGCTGCCGGATAAGAGTCGTCGCAGATTGGAGCAGATGTCGGAATTAGAGGTGCTCATCGCGCAGTTTCCGGGTCAACCGGCCGACTCCCAGGGCACCTCGGGTCCAGAGAAGACGTCGCAGGGTGCACCCAAGATCCCTACTCCGGCTGCGAAACCAATTCCGAAGTCAGTTAGGACCACGAGGAATAAACAAGTGTGATCTCACAATACTGTTCCTTGTTTTGTTTGTTTCTCGCAAAGCTGTATATACTTCTTAATTTAGTAGTATTACACTCAAATTTTGATCCCCGAATAATGTAGGTAGGTAATTTTGACCTCCTTGCCGTGTATAACCCGTTTTTTGTTCGTTTTAAATTTCTTTCTTTAGCACGTTTTTGCCTTGTCACTTTTGTTTTGTTTTGGTTTTTTATCTGTCACTGTCAATCTAACCTATTTTCGTTTATAAATTCAGATTCTTTCTTACCTAAGTTTTCGTTTAAAAATTGATAATTGTCACTTATTGAAGTGCAACCAAGGGAAATGTTTTATACCAAATCATTACGTTCTCGTTTTCGGGTGTTACTACTATTTGTTTTGTTTTTAGATGTTATCATTTGTTAATCTTTAGCTTTTCTTTAGTCCAGTGTTTATCTGTCTTGTGTTATTGTTTGTTGAGTGTGTGTTTGAGTTGAACGATTTTCTTCCACCACACCAGCGAGTGCAGTGCTTGACTCAAAGTACATCTCGAATACCAATTAATTATTTATTTATTATTTTATCTTATTATTATTTATCGTTATATTCACTTTTATTTGCTAATATTTTTATTTAATGAGTGATAATCATGTTCATGATTTGAACAACAGTTTTTTATCTTGCTTTTCTTCATCTGACGAGTATATCAGTGCGGATAGTGATGTTTCCATAACCGATTCCCTTCACGACCAACTTTCCTCTGTTTTCTCCTCAACCCGTAAAAATTTTAATATTGTTCACATAAATGCCCAAAGCATTCCTGGACACTACTCTGACTTACTGGCAACGTTTGACAGTTCTACTGTCGACGCTATTCTGGTTTCGGAGTCTTTCCTAAAGCCTTCTCTCCCATCTACCCAATATGCACTTCCTGGCTTTAAGCTCATTAGAAATGATCGTACCGGAGTGGGTTGCGGTGGTGTAGCAATCTATCTACGTGGTGATATACCACATTCAATTATCAGCGTCTCCCCTTCTCTCTATTCTGCGTCTGCTGAACACCTTTTCTTGGAAATTACTTTACACCATACTAAAGTTCTTCTTGCAACCTTTTACAGTCCTTCCCTGCACATCAATTATTTTTCTTCCTTAGAAAACCTACTTCATCAATTCTGTCCTCTTTTTGAACATGTCCTTCTGCTTGGTGATTTTAACACATGCCTAGTTAAAAATGATTCTCGTACTCATAAACTCCTTTCTCTATTATCTGCTGTAAACCTTCACGTGCTACCTCTCTCCACTACTCATCACTTTCCAAATAAAACCCCTTCTCTTCTAGACCTCATGATAGTCTCTTCTCCTCATAATGTATCGACCCATGGTCAATTGCCTGCATGCTTTTCCTACCATGACTTAGTCTATCTATCGTATAAAATTCGCCCCCCCAAGCGCAAAGCAACTTTTCGTCTCCTTCGTAACTTTAATAATATAAATGAAGCGGCTTTGCGCTCTGATGCCGCTTGTGCAGAATGGGGTTCTGTGCTTTTGGCCGATAGCTTAGACAGTAAAATAGATCTTTTTAACTCAAATATCCTTCGCCTCTTTGACCAACATGCTCCACTTAAAAAGGTCAAGGTAAAGCATGTTCCAGCTCCATGGCTAACGCAGGAAATAAAAAATGGCATGGCTCTGCGGAATAGAGCGAAAAGAAAGTATTTGCGGTGTCCTTCCGATGCCAATCTCGCTCGATTCAAGCACTTCCGTAACCGCTCTAACCGCATGTGCAGGGACGCGAAGAGGCGTCATATTCACAACTCTGTGAGTGTCTCGGATCCTGCACAAGTATGGAAGTTCCTTAAAACCTTAGGCATAGGTAAATCTTCTGACCCCTCTCCTATCAATATTGACCTCTCGGCTCTTAATAAACATTTCTCTCTTCCCCCTGTCTCTATCGATCCTCTTATTAAATCGAATACTCTTCTGGAACTGTCCAAATTACCTATGCCTGACTGTCCCCCTTTAACTTTCACCCCAGTTACTGAGCTTGACGTTAGGAAGCATATTGTCTCCATCTCCTCTGCCGCAGAGGGTCGTGACTCTGTATCCTCCCGTATGATATCCTTAATCCTTTCCGAAGTCCTTCCTACACTTACTCACATATTTAATTTCTCCCTGTCCTCATGTTCTTTCCCTTCGACTTGGAAACTTGCTCTAGTCATTCCTTTGCCAAAATCTACGAATCCTACTTCATTCTCCCAATTCCGACCTATTTCTGTGCTCCCGTTCTTATCTAAAGTCCTAGAGCTGATTGTGCATAAACAGCTATCTTTCTTTCTTAATTCTAATAAATTACTAAGTCCACTTCAATCCGGTTTCCGCCCAGGACACAGCACTGTTTCAGCTCTCTTAAAAGTTTCCGATGATATCCGTCTTGCAATGGAGAATAAGATGCTCACTGTTCTTACTCTTCTCGATTTTAGTAGTGCTTTCAACTCTGTTGACTTCGATGTTCTGCTTGGTATTCTCCGGTCCCTCAATATTTCTCCATCTGTTATCTCCTGGTTTAACTCTTACCTTCGAGGCCGCTCGCAGTGTGTCCGCTCTGATGGGAGTTTCTCTGAATGGTGTGATCTCACTGCTGGCGTTCCTCAAGGCGGCGTTCTTTCCCCTCTCCTCTTCTCAGTTTTTATTAACACCATTACCACTGTAATTTCCTCCAGTTTACATCTGTACGCCGATGATTTACAAATTTATAGACATTTCAAGGACAATGATATTGACGAGGCTATTGGTGCGATAAATGAAGACTTGGAGCGTATCTGTTCATGGGCTCAGTCTCATGGTCTGATGGTCAATCCCTCCAAGTCGCAGTCTATGATCATCGGTAGTAGGAACATGTGTAACCGAATAAATCTGTCTGTAATCCCTTCTGTGGTTTACAACAATGTCGTTATACCCTACAGTAAGTCCGCCAAAAATCTCGGTGTCACATTTGACTCCAACTTATCCTGGGTAGAACACATTAATCAACTTAGTAAAAAAGTCCACTTTTCCTTTCACTCCCTTAAACGTCTTCAAAATTTCCTACCTTTCAAAACCAAAATTTCCTTAGCCCAATCCCTCATCCTTCCTATTATTGACTACGCGGATGTTTGTTATCTCGACGCCACTGAGGAGTTGAACAACAAATTAGAAAGACTCCAAAACCTAGCCATACGTTTTGTTTTTGGCTTACGGAAATATGACCACGTGTCTGAGTTCAGGGCGCAGTTAAAGTGGCTCCCTATTCGCAAGCGACGTAACGTCCATATCCTCTGTCTCCTTTACAAAATCCTTCACAATCCTTCCGCCCCTAGCTATCTCCGTGATCGTTTCTCCTTCTCCCGTCCTCCTGACAAACCTTGTCGATCTCATATCCGTACCCAACTTAGAATCCCGACCCATTCCACCGACTTCTACTCCTACTCTTTCACTATCCATGCTGCCCGATTGTGGAACTCACTCCCCGCCAACATTCGTGATTGTCAAACATTTGCGACCTTCAAAAAGCAAGTAAATGAACACTATCACTCTCTTAAATAAGCCATAGTTTATGTAAGTTTATTGTATCTATTTGTTTATATTTAAATATGTATTTTTATATTTATAGATAATATATATATTTATATTGACGCACATCTACTCATTATAGTTTTTATCATTTCTGCTGTACACATTATGTCTGCCTCACACTTTAGAACTGTCTCTGTTGCGGGTCTGCTGGAAGAAATCTCTTTAGAGATAAGCTCGCCCTTTGTACATGTCTACTTTAATTGTTTTTTCTGTAATGTTATGTGTACAATAAAGTGTTAAATAAATAAATAAATAAAGGAAACCAGAGGATCGTATAACCAAGGAAAGGGCACTAAATCCTCTTGGCAACGATACAAGATCGATACGTTTGAAATGTACAGGTAAACCAGTTAATTGGGTTACTTGCTGTAAGATGAGCAATTTGGGAAGTTTATTACGTGGAAGAGAGTTGTAAACGCAATAAAGTCGGTTTTTACTAAAACCATATATACCAACTAAAACAATACAATCTCTCAAATTAGTTTGAAATAAAACCTAGAGTATACTATTGTAGGTAGTTTTCTTATAAAATAATATACCGAGGGAACATTTTTATAAATATTTTTTGTATAGTTAATACCAAATGAAGGAATATCAAGTCCAGCAGCGGCCTTCTTTTAACTGATGATATTTAATGTTTGTTATAACGTAAAAACAATTACTTAATCTGAATCTATTTTGTGATTTCCTTTAATACAAGGAAAACAATTTTATTTCATTTAATTAAGCAAATTACTTACAAACGTTTAAAGATAAATAGGCATAAGTTAGGAAAAGGAATCTTTAAGTACGAACTTTTGAAACCAAATGTTTTTTGTATTTATAAAATTAATAGTGTTTCGCTTGTGTCTAGGACTGCATCACTGCCAATGTCAAGTAGTTTGTAGTATCTATCCCAATCTCAAGGATTGTTTTGTGGGCAAAAATACATTTGCGAAAAGAGATGACGGAGCCTCGTGACAACCTTAAACGCAAACCGCGCGAACACTGCGCGAATGACACAACCGCTCGAGGCCAAACTTGCAACGAGACCCCACCAAAACGTTTTAATGTGATTTTTGTCATCTAAATTATATTACACTCTTTTCATTGTCACACCAAGTAACCTAGACATGAGATGATGAAAGTCACACCGCCGATGCGAGTCACTGTCAATGCCAAGGTCAACAGCATATCTGTTGAACACGTGTTTTTGACACTTGGCATAAAAAGATTCGGAATGTGGGCTAATTACCTGCCTAATTTACATTTCAACGTGAAAGTTTGTCTATTGAATAAACCGTCCATGGTGTTTAAAACCGGCCAAGTGCGAGTCCGACTACTCACGCATCAACGATTCAGTAACACCACGCTATATCCTTTACTTACCAATAAAATGGTTTGTACCTATTACTGTTTTTATGATAGAGCAAGAAGAAAAAACTGTGAAAAATACTAGTTTATTGTATGGGGATTTTTTTATTATTTGTCAACAAATGCGCCATAATAATGCATATTCTATGAAAATTTCAACCTTCTAGCTATTATGGTTCAAAAGTTACAGCCTTTAATAGTTAGGACATACGGACGAACAGACAACGTAGCCTTAGTAATAGGGTCCCGTTTTCACTTTGGGTACGGAAAAAATTACTGCCGTTAGTTTATGTCTGTAACTTTGTAATAAAATGTAGGTATTTTTAAAAATACGAACTAGTGGCATCAAAATACGGATTATAGAGATAATAAAAACCTCAATATCAGAGCCTTACAAGCGTTAGGTAATTTCCAACATTTCATTCGAACCAATGAACTGTAAAATTGAATTGGGAATAGACTTTCGCTCCTAGGACCAATAATATTGGAAAATTACCTACATCTTATAAAACTATATTTGAAGGAACGTGTTTCTATACCTCGTCTCGTTACTTAAAGGGATATTGAGATTATATTTAGCCACAATTTCCAATTCAAAGGTAGGGTTGTCCAAAACCCGGATTCTTTAAAAAAATTATTATCCACTGGGGTGTTCGGGTTTTTTTGGGTACATTCAGGTTGGTCAGTTAATTGTTGATATTTATTGTATCTAATTACCTACCTAAATTGATTGTACCAAATCTATTTATAAACATTAATAATAAACAGAATTATTAAGCAAAAAAATGAAGTAGCAACACTACCATTAATTTAAAATAAAATGTAGGTATGATAAGTAGGTACCTACGTTATGCAGTTTTTTTAATTAAGTCTGCAAATGACTATAAAACATAAAAAACGATGAAAAAGGAAGATTTGATACCACTTTACACCTTTATCCGATTATTTTTTGCAACGAGAATCTGCACCACTTTCGTCATAATAGTCTTAAACACCCTGAGGTTTTTGTGGTGGGTTTAACCAATTTAACCAAGTGGGTTTTTTGGGTCTGGGAAAATCATGCTAGCCCTGTACAAAAGGTCTCGCGATATTCTAAAAATCTGTTGAACTTTATCCGATTTTTTAAGTAACAAAAATATGTTTCACTGTAGTCAAAAACCCTCAGGTTTTTTGGGTTTTACCGGGGAAAATCCTGCTTACCCTAACCCTGTTCAAACATTCGCGAAATTCTAACCGATCTGTTGAAAGGAAAGCTTCAGATATTCAAAGCACCTCGATCCTGCATGTAAAGGGGGCTTGAAAATTCTTTGACACCGAGTTGACCAATTTGTCTCCAGGAATCCGCATTAGAGAGCAATCGCGCTAAATAAATCTCAACTAAAACATGATTGGACCGCATGCGAACCACAACTTTTAACACATTCGGTATTGCGCTATTCATTTGTAGCCGTAGAGCCGTTTTGACAGATCGCTTAGACGTTAAAGGCTGTTAGTCACACAGAGTATAGCGCGATGCGGAATTCAGCACAGTTGAATAGTAATTGGATTACAATGTGATTAGAACTGAAATTGGATTAGGATTGAACTTGGATGTTTTAAATTAGCGCGATCGCCCTCCTAGGCTGGCATGAAGTATGTTTCGCTCCCTCTTACCATGTTTTCGTAAGTATACGGTGGTGAAGAGCTTCACTACTTTTAATAAATCCTTCACACCCAATAAATAAATACCCACAACTAAAGACTAAGTATAGGATTTTATAGTCAAATCATGTGTCAGGAATAAATTAATTGTATTTCCTGTTAACATACATTAAATTAAGTTATTAACTCTGAATCATAATGAAATTGCCGATGCAATACCAATAAATAGTACCTATTTCTATAAATTTTTTGTTGAGGTTAGGTTAGGTTAGGTTAGGTTAGGTAGGTACCATCGACTTCAATTAGGGCGTAGTACTATAATATAATGTATTCTTTGACCGGATGGGCAAACTGAATGCTACCTAGGTACCATAAATATCGGAAATTTAAAAGCAACGCTTTGGCCATTTTTATGGTGCGATATATTTAACACCATCACAGTCATGGTGTCAAATAATATCGTATTAACATTCACAAAACTCTGACACTACGCTTGCTGCCCACACGATAAGAAGATTAACATTCACTCTTCATTTTGACCTGTCATCAACAAATATTTCATCAAATTAAACATAAAACAATGTTGACTGACAGCATAGCAAACATATTGGGCCAAAAGACAATATTAGAAGAGTATGTAAGCTGTTACTGCTTTAGCAATGAGTGGCTGACTACACTGACTGATCTATGCCCACGTAATCAGCCAGTGTGAGAGTACGCCCGGCTTCCGTCCGCGTCCATAGCGCACGGCCGCCCACTGCAGTACCCACATGTTATAATCGACAGCGGGTATAATTCAAACTTAAGTTTAAATTATACAGCTGCATTAAAAAAAACAGAAAAATCGTTACGGTCTCAATAGGCATAAAATATCGCACGATGCATGCGAAAGTATTTTCACTCATATCGTGCATGCCCTTTATCTTTGTAAATATGCATGGGGGGTATGGTAGGTAACACGAGCAGCACGAGAAGGTCGATAAATTCATTAACTGCGTCTGACATGGAAAGGCAAAGTCTGGCCGATCTTACGGTGCGTTTGAAGGAGCCTGGCACGGGCACTTTCTGTCACGGCTGACGAACGTAATGAAGTAACAAAATGAAGCTACGATCATTGATAACATTATTTTATATTTCGGATCAGAGAAACCAAACAATGCAATATGCTTTCAAAGAGCTCATCGCTTATAAGTCGTAACTTAAACCGCATTCCGTGAATTTGTTGCCATCCGCCGCGACCATACCGTCGCGCATGACAAACGAGACCCTGCGCGTAGGCATGGCTATGATACGCTCTGCCACTTTGATTCTAATCTGTTTTCTCAGGTAGAAGTTGCTAGCTAGAATTTATAGAATTTAGTTTTATGGAAGCGTGGACAGAGTAAACAATAGATAGCTTGATGTCTCCCTTTACAACCACAAAAGAAAGAGACACAAATATAAATTTAGCCTGGTAAGAAAAAGAGACATTTGATCAATATATCGTTTGATGTCTCAACTTTGCAACCACAAAAGAAAGAGACAGAAATACAAATTTAGCCTGCTAAGAAAAAGAGACATTTGATCTTAGGGTGCGAACGTTTGCTTCTGTTCGTTTCAGGTGACACTTCAAGATTGATTATCAAAGTATAGAAGTTGGAGGTTCATTGTAAAGGATATTATACTAACCATGATATCATACCTAGTTAGGAAACAATCTTGATGGCTATGAGTAATTAAGTATAGTGGAAACTTGAACCTTTAGCTCCACTAGAACTGATATGTCAAGCAATTAATCACGGGTAATGTAAGTAGTTGATGGTAATGGTATATTTAAAACGAAAATACTCATCAACAGCCTATATACTCCTACTGCAGGGCAAAGGCCGACCCTGAAGGAGGATGTATGGGCGTTAATATACCACACATGCCCAATGCGGATTGGTAGACGTCACATACGCATCAGAATTTCTTCTTCAGCATATGCAGGTTTCCTCACAATGTTTTCCTTCACCATGTAAGAGCAATCGGTATTACATGCAAATAAGTTATAAAAACTCATTGGTACAGTCGCATCATAGCATACAAGGTGTTCAAATATTTCTGAGCAGTGCTAATTTTCAATAATTTCTTTACACACGACCAATCAAAATTATCTGAACGCCTAGAACATCAAATATATCTACGTAGTAAGGGCCAGTTTAGGAAAAAGACCTTAATCAGTTGTTCAATTTTAAATAACATTGTAAAGAAATTACTGAAAATTTGCTGTTCAGATATTTATGACAAAATACGTGTATTGATATATCGCTCATCCGGGAGAATAACCACACAATTGCAATCTTTTCCAAAATTGAGTTATTAATTAATTGCACAATAATTAGGTGGATATATTTATGTGAAGGAATAAACTCACGACTGTATTGCCAGGAGTTTTCGCTAGATGGCAGTGTTATTATTTCGTTGACGAAAAATTGGGCCCATCTTGGAGGGTGGACCTTTAAACACTTCTCCTGTAAAATTTGCAATAATGTAATTGTGCGGTTATTCCACCGGAGGAGCGATATGTAATTGGTAACATATACTGTAAAGAATTTATGAAAAATTAGCACTGCTCAGAAATATTTGAAGACTTGTATGCTATGATATATCTGATGGCGACTGTACATGTCATGTTGTCTGTGCAGACTTGAACCCCGACCCCCATGGTTGAGTTTCCAGTCCATACCTCTCCGCAACGCACCTTCAATGCTCTATGATATTGGTAAAGTATCAACCTGAGAATGTCTTCAAACGTACATAATTGTACTAGTCTCCCCTTTTAAATTTTGTCTAGTATGTTAATGAAACACAATAATGTTATCTTTAGCTGACAAGGTAAGCGAGATAAGACAACATTAACCTTAGTTGGCAACTGTTCACTTTTATCATGTTATCTTACTATAGCTAGCTACTTGTTAACTAGCTGAAACTAGATATTTTTCATTAAAATGAACAGGTGATAATCTCAAAAGCCAGTTTTAACATGTAAAAATCGCTCGGGGAGTCTACCACCTCACTCTAGAATACAAATCTTAGTATGCTTATTCTCTTTCATATTCACTCCCCACACAATTTTTACACATTTTGAAACAGACCCTAATAAGTCTCCAATTCAGTCAGTCAGTCAGTCACTTAAGTTTATATAATACTAGCTGTTGCTATGTGTTAATCCAGATCATATTCTATGTGTGTGCCAAATTTCATTAAAATCCATTCAATAGTTTTTACGTGAAAGAGTAACAAACATCGTCCCATACTTACAAACTTTCGCGTTTATAATATTAGTAGGATTTTAGTTTGGGGCTATTGAAAGAAAAAAACTTTTGGACTGTGCTTTAATAAAATATAAATGTGAAAGATTGTGAATTTGTGACAATGTTAGGATGTTTGTGACTCAACCATGTAAATGGCGATGGAATATGTTTTGGAGTATCACATAGGATTCTTTTTCAAAGTCATATCACGGATAAAAGCTAGTACTAAACAAAATTAACAAAATAAAATCCCTATAAGTTGTGATCACCCTTTCCGGATTGGATTTAGAAATGTGCTACCTTATTCGAGGGTGGGACAAGGGTGTATGGGGTGTTAAAAAAAATCCCCCTCCCCCAACTCCATTAATGTAGCATGTTTCTAAACTTTACCCCCTTTGCCCCTTTTCTGGAATACCTTTCAATTCCTTTTTAGACTAGAATTTCACACAAATGTAGGAAATTTCAATGAGTCAGTGAACACTTAGTTGGTAATCTTAAATAGATTGTTATCATACCTATGTGTTATCTATCGCTTATCAGAGTTTGAAGCACTTACAATAACTATCTAAATTAAGGTATCAAATATACTATTGTTCATAAAATTTTTAATGAAATTGCTAAATTAATTAGGTATATTGACTAGACTTCTCTTGAGTCAATTAAGTTAATGTAAGAATTTTTTTTCAGCTGTCGTGAAGAGATTAATGGAAACAATTCTTTCACAACATAAAATAATAAATATCTTGGACATTGTCACACAAATTATCCAGTCACATTTAAAGTACCAGAATCTATCCTGGACTTGTATTATGATGACTAGACAATGATATAGCATACATAAATAGATACAAACATCCATGACTTGGGTACAAATATTCATATTCATCATACAAATATTTGTCCCTTACGGGATTCGAACCCGTGACCATCGGCACAACAGGCAGGTTCACTACAGACTGTGCTATCGGCCCGTCAAAGTCCGTCAGGCCGTCTCACACTCCACATTCAAGTAATAAAATTTTTTTAAACGTTTGCTAACAATACATTCACAATTTTAGATATTTTTAAACACATAGTAGTTTTAAAGTAGATGAATGTATACTTTACCGGCAATCTGTATAACTCAGGTATACTATACAATACCTGGGGCGTCCAGGCAATGTATGAAATATTGTTAATAATTGTCCATTACACACTTTACTACTAGGTCATGTATACAATGCCTAGGGATTGTATAGAATACCTGATTAATACAGATTGCTAACATATACATCACATTATACCCGTTGGTAACAGAAGAAGAAACTGCACAGTTCTCAGACTTTGGGAGTCAGGAACTCAATCATTTGTATAACACTAAATTTTGTAAAACAAATAAGACATTTTATTTTAGACCTTAGTAACTTAAATTGAGGTTTTTATTCTACCATGGGACAGTCTAATGCATATCAAGTATCCAAATGACAAAACAGGTTTACAATGAGGTTATCTACCTATCTAATTAGAATCAATTTGCACTTCATTGACCTGACTCCTTGAAAATATATTGGTCAATAACAAATCAATCTATTATGGCTTCGGCTAGAAAGTTATTTGTTTTACTGTATTTATTCTACATAAAAGTCTTGTCTTATGCATGCTATACAATTCAATTTGTAAGCAAAAACTTTATTAGCCCAATTATAAATAAAATATAAGCACATTTGATAATTAAAACAGAACATTCCTAACAAAACATGAATTATGAAGAGAGTAATCACGAAACTTATCGTGATTCATAGCCGGGCTCAGCGGGCGGGAATATTGCAAAATGTACTTTGGACAAACCAGAAATCTGGTTAGCTTGAAGGTACGGAACACTTTATGGACAAGGTTAGGTTATAAATGGTTCTGGAAAATCGAAATAAACCTAAAACTCGAACTCATGTTCGTAAATTATTTAAAAAGTATCGTTTGAATGTCACGCACGGCCTACAGAAAAGGCGGAGCCGCACGTCGTCGGCAAGCTTGCTTGGGCGATGGCGGTCAAATAACGGCCGATCGGCAATCATTTAGACTTCACCAATTGGCTCAAAAAATCATTAATTGTAAAAAAAATATAGGTAATCTGCATAGCAAAGAAATAAACTCACCACATGACAAGATTTCAATAATTTTTATGCCACCATTCACTCTCACAACACCAAACAAAACACCACATTCATCCACGATTGACACAACTTGATAGAACACTAGCGCCACGTGTCCTATGGGAAACGTTCGCCACGTGAAGTTAGTAACACAGGTTAACCAACATTAAAAAAGGAATTTTTAGCCATAGACATTTATTTCAAATTTTTCTTACGGAAAAGCAAAAGCATCTAGCCAACACAGCCGAAGCGTTTGATTGTCCGAAGATCGAAGAAGTGAAGTATACTAACATAAGGGCAGAAAGCTGGCATAGGTATTGTTAGGGGTGTAATACTTTATCTTTGAGTAAAATGGTAGCTCATTTAGTTCTTAGACATTTTTTGAGCGTGAGTTTAGTAAGACGAAAATATAAAAGTGTTTTCAAATATAAAACAAAACAACCACTCCCAACTTTCAACATAATCCCGCCGAATAATGTTTGCCAAATGTATTATAACTTATGATAGGCATGCTTCAGAAACAGGTGTATTATTTTAACCGAAGAGAGAAACTAAATAAAATTAATCCGAACCTAATCTGATTTTAAATTTGTATTTCTAGCGGGGACATGCGGGACTTTAGGTGGTTAGGTTCTCGGATTGAGAAAAAAGCTGAGCGAGCCCAATTTTATGTGTCGACTGGAACATACTAAAGTCTATAATTTGAGTTCAATAAATTAAATTATAAACGTTGAATAAAAAATTATAGACTCACCGAATGAGTCAGTCTCACCTCTAAAATGTCCATAGACAACAGAAACATTGACATTGACAAGAAAAAAATTGACAATAGAAAATACAGAAATGAAATCGTTCTCGAAATTATTTTGAGTTTAGTTTTTGGAGTCGCGTTGCAATTCTGGCGGAGTACGGACGCTTGCGTATCGACGCGTCGGGATTGCACGTGGCTCCACCATTTTGTGAACTCTTTTGTGTTTTAACCTTAAAACAATCACTTGAGATTATAACCTACTTACATTGGCAAAACTGCCACTCTAGACTTAATAAATACCACTGATCATTTTCCTTCATATAATATCCACATAACGAGACATTGGCTGAATTGTGATAACGCATCGAATGCCACTAAACAAAAATTGAATTGAATTGAGTTTAGTTTTTCGCAAAAATGTTATCCCACCAAAGTTTAAAAATTATTAGTCGAACAAGAGGTCTTTTATTATTAAAAAAGCTCCCTTTAACTGAGCAAAGTTTACAGAGATTGTGCCATTGTAACTACAGTTATCCACCTTCGTCTAGGTTAGAATATTTTTTGTTTTGGTCGTAAATTAAATTGCAGAACATTATTGAAATACTACGATACATTTTACAGGCTGTTAGCTGCAGTAGGAGCTATAAAGAAAACTCAGATAACCTTGAACAGGAATCAAATAAGATTTTCGTCTAACACTCCCGCAGTAAATAAACCAGCTATAAAAGATGAAACAAAAATACAGGATTCATCGAAAACACAAACATCTGGTTCTGAAGAGTTACTAGAAAAAATGATCGCTGGCCTGTCAACCGACCTTCATCAGAAAAGAAGGGTGTACAAGAATGATTTATTGAGAGTTTTAGCAAAAGTAAAAGAATTGAATTTCTCCACTAAGAAGCAGGGATTACTTCTGATACGATGCTGCTCAGAGCTGCTTCCTGATGAAGCACCTTCATCGAGATTAACGCTGGTCGATGAAGTGTGGAAAACTTTAGAGTAAGATCAACATTAACAGTTTTCTCATTTTCTTTATAATGATAGTACCCATAGCACACCCTGAACACTGCCTACAAAAAACAGTGATTGACAAGATGATGCACATGCGAAATTGAGTCTAGGGCTGCAATAACTTTAGCTGCGTGCGGTACATGACTTTTTTGTAAATAAAACGCATTGACATCCGTCTTTTCAAAACGAGTTTTTATTCTTTATCCTGAGAGACTCTATGTTTCAAAAACATAAATTCTAGTAGCACTGTAGCCCCGGGACTTTTAAATTACCAAAAAGATTACCGATTGCCATTTAGATATTGTTGTAAGGTACGAAATTACTAAAATAAAAACATAAGTCTTACAGATAACAACCCGAAGTAAGAAAAAAAAAATTTTAAAAAGATTCTGAAGTTTTTAATTTTGAGGTAACCTTTTTTTTTCTATCTTGTCATGTTCTTCACCTTAGTTCAATACCCAAACGTAATAGTAAGACAGTCTAAAGTTGCCATACAAAGCTATACGACTGATCTAAATGGACTTTTTCATCTTTCTTTTTATAGAAATCAACCGTTCTGTTTTACAAGTTGAATAAAACAAACAACCCTTCATTTTTGCACGAATTATTATTAAGTGGAAGGGTGTCACTAATGTATCAAAGATTTTTTTTGTAAACTTACAGACCACACACAAAGTTCAGTGTGGACCACTACAATGAGCTGCTTCAAGTGTACATAGACAACAATCGGACCATCACCGTCAGGGCGTTTATAAAGGAGATGGAGCCCGTTGTACCAAACCAGACAACTTATGAGCTGATACTCAGAGTTCTTGGAGAGGTACGTGTTTGTTTTATTCTTATATTGAATGAGGCTAGTAAGCGTTTAATTAATATTTGAAGTTATAAACTTACAGTCATATTGCTTAAAGGGGTTTGTGTAACTTTATATGGACCAATATGACTTAGTGTTTTATACTGTTTTGTAGCATTATATCCAATAAAAATGTATGGTTAATAAACTTTGCTCTAAGTAATATCGAAGCCAAGATGTTGTTATGTAGGGTAGGTTCCTTAACCGTTTTAGCTACAGGAAAACGTTCTATCGGTCTGTGTGACTGTCTTTAACTTTGTCAGCTAGAAAATAGGCAATTAACATAACTTTTTAGAGGGTTTTTTAAATTGTTGGTCTGATACCAACTGAAGTTAAGAGAACTTACTCGAAACTTCTGAAATCGCAAAAACTTCATACATTTCGTAGAAAAAGACACTCCAACGAATCTTAGGTTAAGCAAAAGTGGCGCCCCCTCAAATGCGAGCCTCTGAGGGCCGGAAGTAAAGAATCTGTCATTTTTGCTGACTATATTACTACTAAAACAAAATATGAAACAATGACATAACACATTGCACTATTGTTTTTATTTGCGTCGTTCTTGCAGCAGTTGTATTGTATGTAGCTACTACTTTGTGAGTGTTAGTAGGGGTATATATTAGGTGTAGGGGTGTAGGGGTAGCTGCTCTTGCAGGCTCAAATTCTATGCATAGGTACTAATAAGAAATTGTGTTTCACAGGCCGGTGACTTAAATCAGTCAACAGAAGTGATATCAAACATGAAGGCCCAGGAGTTGCCAGCTACGGAGAGTATGTTTAATTCCCTCATCGTCTGCCAGGGAAAGGCTGGGTAGGTTTATGTTTAGTCTATTTTTATTTATTTCTGATTCATCATCATCTCAGCCGATAGACGTCCACTGCTGGACATAGGCCTCACTCAAGGGTCGTCACAATGACCGGTATTGAACTGCCCTCATCCACCGGGGTCCACCTTGTGTGGGACCTACCCACACCCAAGCTGCGCTTGCCGGTACGCGGTCGCCACTCGAGAACGCCTATAAAATTGAGTCTAATGATAATGAGTTAGTAAAAATGTTCAGATTAGTTCAGTAGTGCAAAGCTGGTATATAAAACCTTAAAAAAGTGTAAGTAGGGTATTCTATAAATTTTTCCAATCAATACTGACTTATAATGTAAGGCAGGCAATGATTTCTTCAAGAAATGAAATTATATATCCAATTTTAACTTAATTCTAGAAATCTCCAGAACATCCAAGAAGTGTTAACAATGATGAAATCCCTGAAACTTGAACGTACAGCCAACACCTATACAGCCATAGCAAGAGCTCTAGCATGGAACAAACGGTTTGATAAACTTCTCGATCAGTTGAGGACAGCTCGGGAGAGCATTCAGTTTGAGGAAACCCATATTATGGAGATAGTCAAGACATTGGCTGCTGTTAATGATTATGTGACTATAAATCGGGTTGGTACTTTATTTTAGTTTTTTTTAAAACCCCTTTGGACATCTTGAACATAGTCTGAGAGTAACATGACCAAGAACGTACTTCCACCACTCCACTACAACAACTAGGCTTGGTTCTAGTATGACAAAATTTCTCACATATTGTTTGGGGTAAGTAGGTATTTGTTGCAGTATAATTTTTGTTTTCTATTATAGTCTTACTTAGTTGGTAGCATAGTGCGGTGGTTAGAAAATGGCTTGAGACGAAGTTGAATTAATTTGTCTACGCTAAAAATCGAACTGGGCTGTCATGGACATGTCATGTTACTATCTGAAAAGATTCCACCGACTTTTACTTCTCTGTGTAGATAAGGACCTCAGATGTACTCAATTCGGTATGTCAAGTTTTTTTTGGACGGCTGTATTGAAAACGATTTCAAGATCATTGTCTCGATAGAAATAGAACAATATTTTTATGTTAAAGATTTTCAAATGAAATGATTATACAGGGTGTCCTAGATGTAGAAATGCATAAGTATAAAAAAAGATTTATGACCACAGTCTACAAAATAAAGAAATCAACAAATAAAATTTAAAAAACATGTCTTTTGCAGGTTCTCCAGTTTCTTCCCGAAGAAACTCTCAAAACTCCGTCAATATCACCGTATATGCAGAGCATATCGACAGTTCTAGTGTTTCAAAACCATCCTATGGCCGCTTTAGAAATTTACAAGTGTCTGCCGTTACCTTCATTCGGACCTAAAGATGATAAAGGATTGCATGGAAGAAGCCTTGTGAGGGATTGCGTGAAAGCTTCTATGGTAAATGAATTTAATATCAAATAAATCAGGATTTAAAATATAGCCAGGTCATACATGATACCGCTGGTACCGCATGGTACCACTGTACATGATGACCTGGCTTGCACTCTCCCATTCTCATCGATTCCCCACTACGAAATCCGCCGTGTAGTCCCAGCGACGCCCATTGTAGAGGGCCGTATCCCTTATAGGTGCTCTTGGGCAGGTTGCTTAAGTTCATTCACTGGTTCGGTTGATCTACCAGGGCAGCTACTTCTTGAGCTGTACTGTATTTGTTAGTCAGAAAAAAAACACTGCCAGTAAAACATCATTTCAAATGTTCGAAATAATTCTGAAATGCTATTGTCATCATCATTCTCTTGCCCATGTCCGCGCAACATGTCATCTTCTGCTGCTATTGTCTTCTTATTTTCATTGATTACAAATTACAATTAGACACTAAGACTTTTGTATCTCCTAGAACTGCAACAAAAATGATATTGTTGGGTAAGTTTGATAATAGCAGCACAAATCTGAATCTTGTACCTATTATTGTTTCCTGTAATATATACCGTGGAATCGGTGTCGTTTTGAAGCCGAGAATGTGGTATACCATCAGTAATAAGTTACAGCAACAGCAATGAGTGGATACATTTTGAGCCGACCTTAAATAATGGCATAAACATAGAAGATAAGGCACATAACTAATGTTACATCTTTTTCAGCCTTCCAACATAATAGGTCTTATAGCGCAAGAGCTAATGTCATCAGGTCGCAATCCTATCGCCATACAAAATGCCTCAGAAGCTGCTCTGCAGTTAGGAAGGATACCGTTAGCCCTGGACATGTTTACACGGATGAAACAACTCGGAATGCCTATTAGAGCTCATTATTTCTGGCCTATCTTGTTGCATTCTGCCAAGACTTATGGAGAGAAAGGTATGATATATTTTGCCTGTTCTTAGTATTTTACGACATATATATATGGGGTCAAGCGAGAGCGTGCGTGACAGTAATATACATAGCCGACCAAAATTATAAGGTTATACAATCCCAGCCTGGATCTGACCCATCATCATCATCATCAGCAGCGTATGTACGTCCCACTGCAGGGCACAGGGCCGCCCTTAGTGAGGGTTCAATCAATATAAAAAGTCCAAATGAAAGAAAAAAAATGCTCAGAGGATCAGACACATACTGACGAGTTTTTAAGAATTTGTGGATATGTAACACCACTGCCAACGACCTTTCTTTTCGGTGAAGGAAAAATGAGGAAACCTCGAGTCGTGTGCTCAATAAGTTGCATTGGGCTCATTTCCTGTAAGAATGGCTAGCGTTTCGTCACTGCTAGTGAAATGTGAAATTTTTAATAATGCTGTAGTCAGAATATCCTTGACTATAACCTTACGGTACTCAAGTCTAGATTGAATAGGCTTTTACGTCTAGAAAAAGGCGCGGTCCACCATCGACCAAGATCGTGTTCAAACGCCTGCCTTAGTAAGGATAAGGGTATATAGTCGAGAGCATGAGATTTTTCATGTCAAACGATGAGCCATGTACCTACCAATTAGTTTTTCTAACTTATGTACGTAATACGTAAGACTGATCTCAAACGGTTAATGCAAATCATCGTGAGTGAACCTGCATATGCTGAAGAAGAAATGTTGAGGGCAGGCCTGTGCCCTGCAGTGGGACATATAAAAGCTGATGATGATGTAATTTGTAGAAAAGGTGACGATATGCTTATTTATAACTAGAGTTAACCCGCGATTTCTACCGCACAAATTATATACCAGACTATAATTCAGATCATAAGCTATCAGACAAAAAAAGTTTCATCAAAATCGGATCTGTAGTGTTTGCGTGATGCTCGCACAAACAAATACAAACACAAACAGACAGACAAAAAATTCTAAAAAAGGTTGATTTGGAGTTAGGGACTTATAAAAAACCATATCGGCCACCTTTTTTTTTGTAAATATCTTCAATGTACAGACACACTTCTGTTACAGTTTTATAATAGTTAAGATTCCTTTAACTTACACACATACTTCACAGGTATAATGAACACATTATCGACTATGATGTCAATGGATGTACGTCCCGACTACGAAACAATAATGACGTACACAATCCCATACGTCAGTTTCACGTCTCCACAGAACTTAATGAAGAAGTTTCTCGAAGCAGGCTTGAATGTTAGCACGGTGCTGACGCCTATGATGGAGACACTGCTTAATACTGGGCAAGTTAGAGCTGCTAGTGAGATCTGTAAGTGCTAAAACTTGAACAAATTTAAAAATATCGCGTATATTTGAAACCTGCGTCCGCGGCATGGTGCCTCGATAAACGTTTTATCGCGCCTGCTAACTCGTTCGTTCGCGCGCAAAAAGAAAGGGAGCTAGGGCGCGATAGAGCTTTCACCACCAGCATCACCCTAGTAATATTTATAGGGGTGGTTTAGAACATCAAACTGAACAACTTTCACTATGGAGCCAAAGTAGAAAAAAGAAAAATCTGCTGTCCCATACATTTGAGTAGATACTGCAGTTTTGTATGAAACAGCAAACTTTTTATCTGTTGGCTCCACAGTGAATGTTCTTGTGGTATTGTTGACTTAAATGCGTTACGTACTTGCCGACGTGCTTTACACTATGGAACTCAACAAGTTTCACTATGGAACCAACATAGAATACTCAAAAAGAAAAATTGTTTTATACATTTGGTTCGAGTAGCCAGCGGCATTATCTATGGAATAAAATAATTTTTTTTTACTTTATTTCGTCTAAAGCATCCTCTTAAGTATGTAACGCATTTAAGTTAACTCTCTGCATATCACTTAATTGTGTAAGAAAAAAATTAAATACAATGTACCCAGGCCCATCCCATGTTCTACATTTTTGTTCATAAATGTTAAATGCATTTATAGGTGAACTATTCCAAGGCAAAGTGGACGGCGAAAAATTAGTGAAACCTCTCCTGAAAGGATACCTTATAAGTATGGATTTAAAGTCGACAGTTCATGTTCTCGAAGACATTATGTCTAAGGCAAAAGATAAAAACAAGGATTGGGTTGGAAGATTCCTTTGTACGTTCATGCAGCATAAGAAAATAAAGGAGGATGTTAATGACTTTTTGAATATTGTCATGGTAAGAGATAATTAATTGTTAAATATGAAATGTGAGAAGTAGACTGAATCGCGTGAAAATCACTCATTTCGCTTCTAAGCCAATGTAACGGTCTTGTTCTAAAGCGTTTTTGTTTATTTTTGACTTACACTTTTTTCTTTCAATTGGCCTTATAGATTTTTTGGTTCAGTTTTATTCAATTCAATCATCAATACAAATTTAATGACCGAGAAAAAGTAATTTAAAAAAAATCAATATTTTTTTTTCGAATTTCAGGCTTTATCCGAAGCGCCAGTAAAGATATCGACATCAGCTGCAGATTTCTGTTTGAGTCGCCTACCTGATTCATTATGTGGCGAAAAAATAGAAATGTTCAAAAATACTCTCATAGCATTAACAGACGAAAAACTTATTGACGAAGGAGATATATTCGTTCACCAGATGCCTCATCCGGTAAGGTTTTACTAAAGTATAACGGTGCCATTGACGCGGAGATAGGCGGCGGAGCGGAGAAACGGAGAAATTTTAACCAATAAGATTGCATAAAATCACAGCTCCGAGATTTTATGCAATCTTGTTGGTTAATATTTCTCCGTTTCTCCGCTCCGCCGCCTATCTCCGCGTCATTGGACAGGCAGCCAAATAGTCCAATCATTTGGGAGTTTTACCAGGAAATTTTTCCGGGTGTCAGTTGTCAGACACTGTCAGCTGATATCTTATCATTTCATACAAGTGGGAAAGAGTTAAGCATATGTGATACTGAGTGAGTGTGAGCTACACAGGAATACGAATTTGTCTACATTTTACGCCACGATCTAGCCAGAGGGGATGAGCCAAAAAGCTGGTGGGAGGCAGAGTGTCCGTACTGTATGTAGTACTTACTAGATATCTTTATTATACTGTGTCTGTACGTTACCTACGCATACCTGAACGTTACTTACGCACACATCCGTAGAGTTTTATCGTGCACACGTGTCAGTACAATAAAACTGTCTAACTGGACTACACTGTCTAAACTCTAATGCAGTGTTTTGTCAATGTAGTCCAGTCCAAAGATTAGAAGTTTCCATTGTTGATCCCGTTCTTCAACAGTGTATGCAAATACTAAAAAAGCTTTTTTCGCTTGCTGAGATGTCTTATTTCTACACTGTTAAAGATAATTTTTCTTTCCAGAAACACATGAACGAAGAGTCTCTGAAATCTCATCTAATAGAATTGGAAGCTAAAGGTATGAACACTCGTGGCGTGCTGAGGAAGTTGCTACAAGAATACTGTCGAGCTGGTAATCTGCCTGCCGCCAGGGAGATCGTGGATAAATGCCAGAAGGAAGGGGTGAGCCCGTCATTATTAATTTGTTACTGCCATTTATTAGAATAATGACAAAATTGTCTACAAAACAAGCAGTCAGCACAAACTTCGTCAATAAAAAAAAATACATTATACAACTGCTAGTAATCAGCAACATGCTTCGTCAAAACCTCAAATAAAACAGATTTGAAACACCCTTTGTCATCGTACTACCCTAAACTCACCACATGTTTCGTCAATAAATAATCAATTAATTTGTTAATTCGGATCAATCGGTGAAGGAAAACATCGTGAGGAAACCTGTATACTCTGATGAAGAAATTCGGGATGCATGTGAAGTCTATCAATCCTCATTGGACTTTCACCCTCCCTGAGGGTAGGCCTGTGCCCTGCAGAAAATACTAGCTTACTGAAAGTTGGTATGAAAGATGAAATTAATCAAATAACTTGCTTTTTTTGGCGATTTTGTCGCTCGGCCCTCGTTGGCGTAGTGGAGTTTCGGTATTGAAAACAATTACCAAACAAGCACCGCACCGGTCAGGTCAGCCTTTGGATGGGTGACCGTTTTAATGGCATTTCATCTCCGGGTGCCTGCTTGCTTCAAAAGGCATTGTCGATCTCGGATAAATCCGATAGATGGTGCCTACATACGCTTTCCTCCTCGACTGTACCACAGATAATATAATAACTATACCACACCTTGAGACGAATGAGAAAAACTGTAAATAAAAGGTAGGCATGTGAAACTGAGTGAGTGCGAATGAGATAGGAGTATACTGTTACGGTAAAAGGAAAATATTTAGTTTGTAATAACTGCCAGTAGATGGCGCTACGTCCCTTAATACGCAATAGATTTCGTTCTCTGGGTTGTGGGCTCGGTGGCGAAATTGGAAAACGCAATACCCCGGTTTGCCGCCCGAGACTTAATTTTTCAATCTTTAATTTGATTCGAAATAGCACAACATAGTTGTAACATGTTTATAATCAATTATATTAGACAAAGGAAAAATATACTCTAACGCCTATTGTTATTGGCCTCCTTCTGCCACTATTTTTTGCTTCAGCCCCTCTTGGGTTGCAAAAAATTGGTGGAACAGGGAGTGTCCGTACTGTATGTAGTACTAGATACTCTTTCTTATATTGTGACTATACTTTGTTGTACTCTATCTGCTTTGACTAATTATTATACGGACTAGCCTTGCGGTAGCATTTCCCTTCTGCCACGGTATAAGCACAATTGATCTTGTGCATTTACATTCAATTTTACACCTTATCACTAAACGAGACAGCTATAACTATCTATTATAGACTATAATTGCGAAATAATAACTTCGAACTTAGAACGTTTGGGGTTCACACGAGACTACTTTTCATGATTTTTAACATTCAAAATTAGAATCTAAAGTTATGGGGAATAAAATCCAAAGTTGCGGAATTCATATTACCTCGCCCCCCGCAAAAAGTGGCAGAAATGTTTGTTAGTAAAATTACAGGGGTAACCAGTCCACATATAAATAGTTTAAAGTCTATCTGATTGATTGTATGTTTCCGAACAGGTATTCCTATCAGCCGGCATGAAAGCAGCCATATTCGATCTGCACGTGAAACTTGGAGAGCACGAACTCGCCGAGATCGCCCTCGCAGACCTTAACAAAACATCACCTAACTTTACACTGGACGAGTTCAAGGTCATTGATTTCGCTACCCTCATGGCTTATAGAAAGAAAATTGATAAGGCGTTTCAATTGATTACTGAACAGTCTAAGAAAAGGTGAGTTTTCAAATATAATTTTATGACTTCTTATCGCCTTAAATTGTATTTTCGCTGTAGTTGAAAGGTTTAAGTAGAGAACTTCGGATTGCAACGCAAATAAGGGAAGGATCAAACTATCAAAGTGTACAACATTCTCTATGGGACCAAAGTCAAAATGGCGAAAAAAATATCAGCTGTGCCATATAACACTGCAATCCTACTTGACCAAAATGTATGGGGCAACAAGTTTTTTTTTTCGCGGTTTCGATGTTGCTTCCATAGAAAAATTTGTTCAGTTTTATGGTCTGATCATCCTTTTAAAAACCGTCAGCATAATATCAAGTTGGAACTTGTAAGTCTTTATCCAAACAATGGTTAACCACTTGCGATTGAAAACCTTGTGTCATCAGGATAAATCTCAATATTCATGAAATGGTGACTCAACAAAGCAAATGTATCAAGATCAAATGAAAATGAAAAAATGAATGAATGATGATGATGTGTATGAAATGTTCTTCTACGAAAAATCTGTACTGTTTTGTTGACTACGAAATATAGTTGTCGTAGTCGCAACAGAGAGGATGTTTCCAACCGAATCAACGATTTTGAATAAACAAAGCTAATATTTCCAGGCGCATAGTAGGCGGCCGTAACATATCAATGAATTGTTGGCGGCTCCTCGACACTGTGGCAGCCCAAGGCACCCATATTGAGACGAAACGTATGTTCGAACTACTGACGTCATTGCGGTACTGCCAACCTAGCAATGCGATTCTGGGTCCTCTTATACGGGTTCATCTTAAGAAGTGAGTATTTTGTGTCTTATTTAGCAAAAGCATATGCTCACGACTATATTCCCCGGGGGAAACATCAATGTTTCACCAGTAGTACCGAAACTCTGTCCAGTGTCACGGGGGGTGAGCCCGTCGCCACTTATAATGGACAGTGGGTAGAATATGTACGAGCCTCGAAATTGAAGCATGCAGGTTTCCTCACGATGTTTTCCTTCACCGAAAAGCTAGTGGTGTTACAAATCGTACATAAATCATGAAAAACTCATTGGTACGAGTCGGCCTGGACGGGGATCGAACCATCGCCTCCTGCACGGCAGGCAAGGTTACGGCAATCTAAAATACGGCACACGCACGCACTTTTCGAAGGTCTGGGCAATCGCGTTTCTCATAGAAAATATAAGCCCTAACCAAAAAGTATATTGCGATTTGTGTGGTGAGTTTGTCAACATAGGAATAGTCTTAAAACATAATTCAGAAAATGTTAAAAAAGAAATGTTTCGTAGTGTTTCAACATCGAAGTTTCAAACGATTAAAAATAGTAACTTTTTTGTTGTGTAAGTATTAAATATTGTCAAAGGTAGAGAAATGTTTGGCCGAAGCTGGCGCCGAAGGAAAATGTGCACTTCAACAATATTCGTAAACTATTGAAAATAAAAGAATAATTGTTCTCGATAGTTTATAAATTTTTCGAAACATTGAGATTGTTTCTTTGTTGAAGGGTTCTTAAGTACCTATTATTCCTTAGTATTAATTTATTGAAAAGACGATCTTAAAGCGCAGTATTAACAATTAAAAACTCAATTTCACAGCGAAAACATTCCTGAAGCAGTGATCGAATTCGAACGTATCGCCAAGAAGTTTAAAAAGACTCCTCTAAAACACGAGCTGTTGTGTAAAATATTGCAGTCAATGAGCGATGGGAAGTCGGAAGACAACTTCCTTACCAACGAGCGGTGTAATGGGAGGATGAACAAGTTGGCGCAGACGATACTTAACATCGATAAGAGAGTGCATGGTGCTGGTGACGTTCAGGTAAGATTTAAGAAAGTTTACGCATACGACTATACGCTTATTCTCTGATTGTCATAGAAATTTTAAATATGTCAATGTGTAAAAGCTCTGTCCAGTGGGCTAGTGTAGTCTACCTTTCACCACTTTTTAAAGGATAATAGAGACAATACCTTTACAAACGTTATGTACCATATTGTTGTACATGTGAGTGAGACAGGAATACACAATTGCCGACTATTTTCTGCCACGCTTCCTACCAAGAGGGGGTGAGCCGTGGTGGAGGTGGTGGTTGTTTACTGGGGCACAGTGGTTTTCGGGACACGTTCGATCCTTTGATAAATGATTTTACTGTTTTGAATAAATTATTTTCTATTGATAAATTCCAGCTAACCCTAATAGCAGCGCTCGCAGACGTAGGCTACAAGAAAACCCTCCGTAAAATACTGCTCGATCCCTCGGTGAAGTTCCATCCAGACGCGCTGATGCGCCGCTGCGAACGATTCGCCGATGAACACAAAGTGGCTGCTTTGGAAACTATGGCGGAGTGCGCGCGGGATCTTAGACATATTGACGTGTCAGATATATACGACTTGATTTTGGATATTTATCGTGAGTTGCCTCTGGTTTTTTGTGGTGATGGACAAAAGTTAAATTTTGTCAAAAATTATAAATTATTCGGTTCGTAAAAGGAAATGAGAAACGACTGCATGCAGCAGGTGCCTACGTATATATTGAGATGGATTTGTGATGTAACTAGAATAGAGGAAGTAGGAATATAGCGTCTATGACAGAAACCATACAGTACTGGTTGATCGTGGTATGGACTTGTGATACCTTTTTATATAGCTCTAGAAAAATGTAGGTTTCCTGAAGTACTGGATGAGGTAAGTTCCTTTTAAAAACTAAAAACATGAAATCTTATCAATATCCAGTTGTATCAAGGTTCAATTTAGCATGTTGATAATTGTTGGATGGCACATGTCCAGTTGCTCCCGAAAAATTTCCACCGGGGTTAATTTATATTAATTTATTTCTACTACATTATTCTCTTCATTAGTCTTCTCTCTACGTTATAAAGCATGTCGTATTAAAGAAAGTGCACAGGCGGGCGGCAGCACAGGAATACCCAAATCGCTCGCCGGGGCGCAGCGGAATTCCGTCAGAGCGATGCGGTCCGCTCCGCCCCGACGGATTGCATATTAAGGCGGGCGGCATATGCGCCTACCTTTTTAATAGGAGTAATATATGAATAGAAATTACTTCTGTGGGGTTTTTTTTGGGTAGTTGATGGACTAACCGTCCTGTGGCGAGGTTTCTTATTTAACCAGTGTAAAGACTCACTTGCCTTGCTTAACACGCCCTTTGTTACAGAACGTGAAGACGATTGCGATAAAGCTCTACAACTTTGGGGCAGACTGCAAGAGGCGGACTACACTCCGTCACAGAAGTTCGTTCGCAACCTCGTCTCGATGGCTAAAGCTAACAACAAGTCCATACCAACAGACCTCGTCGCTCTTCTCGATAAACAGAAGGCTGCCAACTAGTGAGCACAGATCGAGATCACATTTTTGTTATTTCGTTGGCTGAAAGCTCATAAAATTGTATAGTTTAGTTCGTTTTTGTTGTTTTGTCAATAATAGTGTAGGTATAAATGTTGACAGAGTCCTTGATTGTGTCATTTAAATTATTTGTAAGTAGAAGATATCTGTGATATTAAATTATTACGTATTGAAATTAAAAAAAATTTAATACTCTTAAAGTTAGTTTTATTTCTAAAACAAAGTTAAAACATGCAGAGACCAGAGGTGTAAGAGGCCTTCCACACATACGTTTTGATCAGAGATTTCTCAGCGGGGCAAGGCTGTGGCCGTAAAATCTGAATGAAATCGTCGATCAAAACGCCCATATGGAAGGGCTCTAACTGCTAGCTGTACAGAACAGGTAAAATACCAGAGGCCCCGAGAACTTCTATTATTTGCCTCGACTCGCCTTTTTCCATTACTCGATATATATAATACTACTAACTCAATATACAAATACGAGCTGTTTTACACGCATTTAGCCGATTTTTACTTTGATAGTGGGAGGCCAAGGGCCCCACTATACGATTTTGCCACTAACTGTGTAGTTACGCCGCTGGCAGGGACTTAAGTAGTCTTGTCACCCTAACGATTAGAATATTAATACGATTTTGCGTTATTAAGGTCCTCAATTATCTTCTTATTTAACGCTGCTACTTCCTCCATGGCCTGTTTCTTTAACGGTTCATAATCGGCCTTCAATGTTATCGAAGCAATGTCTTCTTCGAGAACTGTTTTTCTATTCTCAAGTTGAGCTAGTTGGTCTTCCAATGCGTTTAGTTTCGCGTACATTTCATTCCCATCCAAACTTGTCTAGAAAAATATAAGTAAAATAGTGTTTGAATTAATTATCATTATCACAATTCAACAATTATTACGTTTTAATTATTATTATGTAACAACTCAACGGTCAAATCTCATTAGACTTGCCGCCATTATGTGAGTAGTTATGACCGAGCAGAGAGAGTTAGTTTAGTCGCTATTTATTTAAATCTGTTTGCGAAGTGATTCTTCTGTACGGGTAGTACTAGTATTTATTCTGTGACATAGGAAAAAATTCAAGATCATTATCCTTAACGGGGAGAGCAGAGCGTCAGATATAAAACAAAGCTTACACCTAAATTAAATATTTTTGTTGATAAATAATATTTCATTCATCATCGCCTATATAGGTATTTTCGTCGTCAAATTCTTTATCACTACTTAATTACCGTTGATACATAATTGTGTAAGTATGTTCATTTTTTACCTGCAACCTCTTTAGTTTGCTGGTGGCTTCCACGACAGCGCTTTCGGTCGGCGCTAATTTTTCTCTCAGTAATTTTAGTTCCGTATCCAGAGCTTTCTTTTGTTCTTCCCCTGAAAGTTAGGATTTTCAATGGCTTTAACAAAATAATATTTATTTGATACCAAATCATTGATAAAGGATTGATCGCTTAGTAATCATTGTCGCTACAACTGCAGCGCCTACTGGACTCAAATGTATGTAACAGCTGTTTTTTTTTATCTGATCGGTTGGCTCCCAAAGTAAAAGTTGTTCAGTTTGATGGGTAGACTCTTAGTTTAAAAGGATGCTAATGATATCAATTCACCCTGTATAACATACCAAATACAAAAAATACGTGCACTAAACGAACCTTCATCTCTTAGTTTTTCTAGATCTGATAAAGTGACAAGTTCCTCTTTCATAACATTAGTTTTCTCCGGCAAAGTTTGTAACTCTGTTGCCAGGCGTTCACGCGTTGCTTCTACCTGAAAATGTAACTGATTTGTTAATTTTGATCTTTACAAACATACAATTAGGTGGATTTTAACACGTAGATGAAACCTTAGCACCTTTTTCAAATTCGCCTGAAATCTCTCGTAATCCTTAGTGAGAGTATCAACCGACTTCTTACTGTCATCATACGTGGATGTGTATCCTTCCTTTTGTTTCAACGAATCTATTTCACTCAAATCCAAATCAATATTAGAACTGCTATGTTCTAAAGCGAAAATTATATCTTTTTCTAATTGATCCATCTTTTCTTGTTCCTTTTTGAGATTTTCTTCGTACGTTGACATGAAACTGTCCATTGTTTCTTCTCTCTTTTTGAGATCCCGGTATTTCTGGTGACGTTCTGAGTTGCCTTCTTCTAAATCCTGTTGGGGAACAGTAAAGTTGTTTTTTATCGTTTCCAACATTCAAATATACAATAAAGCTATTAAATACTACAACAATTTAATTATGTGTATTATGGGGAGGAACAACAGATGTTTAGAATTTATTATAGGCAGGACAAGATTGCACTTGATGAAAGTGCTAAGGTGGTCGAAGGTTGACCAATGACCACGCCCGTCTAGTAAAAGCTCAGGTCGATATATTATAGATCTTGATATCCTGAATGATGTGTAGCCTAGGCCTACATCTAATCAGCTACTTCTAAACGTCAACTGATTTTATTGAAACACATAAAGCATTAACGTTTTAGAACACTGTACAAAATCAGAAACAAATTGTTCACGTACTTGCTCAGCTTGTTCGATTAATTCTTGTACTTTTCTTATTTGTTCTTTAAGATTAGCGGCGTTGCTGTCCAAGGATGTAATAGCAGCATTGTCTTCACGAACCTGTTGGAAAAGTTTTATTTCATAACGTTTCTGCTCTAACTCTCAAGAACTTGTACTCTATGTTTTCGATTTGTAATCGTGTTTTTATCCTGTCCCGTCCTGTGAGTTGCCCCAGGAATCGCTGGAGCGATATACATATTGGAGGCTGACGTATCAGCTTCAAGCCGAAAACTTGCGAGAGGTTGCGCAGGATCAAGAAAAGAGGCGCTCTTGCGTTTCGGAGATAGAAACAACGTTAATTTTCGCTTGAATTAAACAGATTATGAAAATGAATTCAATAGCTACATGTGGAGTTTATAAACGTTCTTAGTCTTACTGTCGTCTTCTATATTATTTGTATTAAGTTTGTTATTTGGCTTACTTGTAGCAGTAATTTTTCTCTTTCCTCTTGAGGCTCCAGGCGATTGTTCATTTCATTTTTCATGTTATCACGCTTTTCTTCAGCCGCTGCCAGTCGTCGATGTAATTCCAGTAAGTGTACCTTTAACTAAATATGAAAAATTGTTGACGTTATTCTTTTCATATTTTGTGCTATAATTTAGCTCACTTCCCACTTATGAACGTTAGTTACATCGTTGTTTGTTAACTTGGTAAATAATTTATAACTAATACTTCAAACAGCGTTTAGATAAACACAAATTGTAACACGTACTTATTTCTGGCATCCTAAACATCGCTTAGTAATTATTGTTTAATCTCAAAACGAATCTAACCTGGGATCCAGATATTTCCTTGCTAAATTCTTCTTTCTCCCTATTCAAGATATCTATCTGAGTCCTCGCCTGATCCACTTCTTCGCGCAATGCAGCCGCAGTACCTTCTAATTCATTGTATTGGTCTTTTTGCTCTTCTGTCATTTCTGTTAAAAGTTTTGATAGAGTTGATTGTTCCTAAAGAATGAAATAATCGGCTTATATATTATTATTATTAAAAAGAGTCTTGTGTCCACCAACAAAGTGAAATAATGATACCTACTTTAAAAATATCTAAACAATACAGTTCATTCGGATTAACTTGAATATAAAACATGCCTCCTCCAATATGCTAAAAGTGAGCCTTAATAGCATAAAGCATATGCTCACGACTATATTCCCCGATGGGGTAGTCAGAGATATTCTGAAAACTCAGAACATCCACGTTTCACTAGTAGTACCCAATCTCTGTCCAGTGTGACGGGGAGTGAGCCCGTCGCCACTTTTTAAATGGACAGTGGGTACAATAATGCCTCGAAATATAAGCATGCAGCCTTAATATAACTGCTTACAAACACAAAGATTTTCTAGTCTCATTTAAAGTACCAGAATTTAGCCTGGACTTGTATAATGATGACTAAACTACGATATGAATAGGTACATAAATAGATATAAACATCCAAGACTCGGGAACAAACATTAATATTCTTCATACAAATTTTTGCCCCTCACGGGATTTGAATCCGTGATTCTTGGCACAGTAGGCAGATTCACTACCGACTGAGCATCTCAGCCATTTAGTAGGCAGTTGTGTAATTTGAACTATGAGTCATTAAAATTTTGTTCACAGGCATTTATTAAGCGTTTTTAAACGCCGAAACCCACAATACGTCATACAACGTGTTAATGAATTAACGCAAAACTAGAAAGTAGTATGTTTAGAATTGAGAGCAGAATCGAATTATCATGGTTTCAACATAGGATTTTTTTTTCTTCAAAATATTAAATAATTTGTTTGTAAAATTAAAGATTTATTGAACTCGATCTCAACCCACCGCTCGGGCACTCTCACCCTACTTACTACCAAAACAAGATTCTTAAAATGAATCCATGAGCACGTTAGCGCGTTCATTCATTGCTGAAATGACAACAAATCATTTTTGCGAATAACTTGATATTTTAACTATCAAAATAATGAAATTATTGTATCAATCTAATTATTTTCTTATAAGTCAGTTGGGGTTGTTGGTTTAGGTTTTGCGCTTATTCATTAACACGTATTATAAATAATACGAACAACACACATTCATAAACATTCTCATATCTACTACATACATCGCTTCTGACACAATCATGAAGATAATATCTCCAGTGTCCTCACCTTGGCCATCTGCTCCCGCAGTTGCCTCAGCTGGTTTTCTTTCCTCTGTTTCTCAAGGAACACTTGCTCGACTTCCTCCTGCATCTTATTGTTGCTCGCTTCTAGTTCTCTTGTCTGTTCTTCAACTGACTGCTTCGTCGCCTCACCGTTCGCTATACGAATAGCTGTGTTGTAATCCGCTAGGCGTCCTTGCAGATCTGTCCAAACTTTTGTATTAGAGCTCTGTTTTTATTTTTGGAGGGTTTTTTTTATTTGAGGGAGGGTTGCAACCATTTACAGATGTATAGTGCTTAATGCTTTTGGGGGGCAATGTTTGATATCAGTTTAAATTATACTTTATCCAGCTGGATACTGTTATTTCAGTGGGTACTCTTTATACAGCAACTATATTATATATGATTAAGAGGTATTTCATCTTATTCGCGAGAGATCTCTTAAATGACATTCTGCTTTATGCTTTAAATCAACATCATATTGTCCGAAACAATGTCCCAATGTAGGATACGTACAAGCTTTTTTCAGAGTAAGCGTCATTCTTCAGTAGAGACAAGTTAATGGTCTACTTTGCCTCTAATTGTACCAACATTCAACTAGGTAAGTAATAACACATTTTTAGAATTGAGGTTGTAAGTAGTTCATGAAAAATCCAAAGTCTGTTTACGATATACCGACACAAACTTTAACCTATATCAAGCTCTTCCCATGAACAAAATACATACCTGTCAACTCCTGAGCCAACTCCCTGACTCTCTTCTCGTAATGTTTCTTCGCTGATTTCTCCCTCTCACCGGCATCTGCCTGCTCACTGAGCCTGGCTATCTCTGCCTTCATCTCTCTTACTTTTACCTGCATCAGCTCCTCCCAGTACCTTTTATCTTGTAACTGTCGTGTACGAAACCCACGGGCTGTCCCGGTCCGTAGTCCTGATATTCCTTGCTGGGTTATTGGGCGATCGATCTGGGAATGTAGGTTTGGATAAGTGTTTAGAAGAAAGGTAGGATTTATTTTGTTTACTAGGTTCAATTAAACCTGTTTTGAAATTTGATGTTTTTCTTTAGATGTAGATTCTCCATAGCGGAAAAGTATTCCATTGAAACTTCACGTGCACCTACTGTATATTATCTACGACCAAATAGCACTATCTATGCCCAATTTTGATGCTCTGCATTCAATTTGGAAATCATAATGATGCAAATGATGCATAATCTCCATAATGTTAAATTTTTCTACTGCTGATTTGAACGTGTAAGTTTCAAAAATGTCACTCTTGGAAATTATGTTGGTTTTAACAAAACATCGGAATTCAAGCTACTGGCCACAATTTCGAGGCGTTTATGCTCATGGGCAATTTAAAATTGACAATGAGCTAGCTGCCCGTTACATTGGTATTTAGTTTGCGCCTATAACCCTGTTGGAGAAACCAATTCCACGTAGATGACGTCACGTGTAACAGCTAAAGTTCTGTTGGAAAGATTTATGATTTATATTTAAAAACTATAAACTAGAATTGTTATCATGAAAGAAAACCGTTACAAATTACCATAGAGAATCCAGTCATAGCCGTGGGCTGTCGACTTGCGGTCGGCGGTGCGGGTCCGAACCCAGCAGTGGACATGCGAGAGGCTGTGCCGCCTCGGTAAGCGGAAGTTGGTCTCATGCTGCCACTTCTGTGAGATAAGTAGGGCTATGATAATATGATGACGCCACACGTTAATTATGATAAGCTTGGCTTGGTGATCGGCCCGTTTGTGATAATCCATCACGCACCAAGGTCCCATCTGTAGGCTTCTGAACTAAACTAAAAAATGACTTTGATGACTTTAGACAAAGTGTTACAAAAATACAAATAAATATTTAATAGTTAAATAGGTGTAGTTTAAACCATCAAACTGAATAACTTTTACTATGGGACCGTAGCGAAATCGCGGGAAATAAATCTGATGTTCCATACTAAACTACAAATATCCTCGAGCTAAATATATGGGACAGCTGATTTTTTCTCCCGATTTCGATGTTGGTCCCATAGTTAAAGTTGTTCAGTTTGATGGTCTAAACAACCCCCTTAAAAGTCTTAAATGTTTATTTTTCTTTTGTAACACGTTGTATAGTGTCCTTCAATATGCTGACGGTTTTTTAGGGGATGATTAGACCATCTGACTGAACAATTTTCTATATGGGACCAGAAATCGCGAAAAAAACAACTGTTCCATAAAAAACTGATAACCTACTCAACCCAAATTTCCCATTTATGTACGGGATTTGGTTTCTTGATTGTGAAATCTAAAATATTGTGTTGAGGGCACCGCTGAACGAACGGTAAAAGGACTCTTAAGTTGGACTCTGTATGCGTGCTATTAATTACTTTATTGTTAGCGTAGTAAGGTGAAGATGACCAAATATTATTCATATTTGTTAAACATTTGTAGCAATAATGATTTAATGTCATATTAACTTTTGATGATGTCTAGTACAAATAAGTGATCGACGAGTCGTCATAGATGGAATGTATTTTTTAATGGCGTAGTGCCCCATATTTATCAGCAAAACACTTATCCACTATCTATCTAATTGTAATGATCATTAATCAGTTTGTTACGAAGAACGTTAAAGAAAACTCAAAAGCCAATACTCAGACCTCGGTATAAAAGGCAATATATATCTAGAACTACTGTACTACCAACCTAGAAACCGCAGAACCACTGTTAGTATATTCTCGGTAGCCTCTCCTAGAGACTGGACGTGGTGCGTCCGGCCTCCTGACTGCACTAGCCCTCTCTGAACTGCCCTCGGAAAAATCCATAATGTTATTCTAATTATTTCTCACCTCGAATACAGGTCAAGAGTTATATTATTTTAGTTCACGCGCAATGGCTATGTTGTTTTTGCGTTGCTATGGTTACCGGTTGGCAGTTGACATGGAGATGTTAGCAAACAGTTTTTAGTGAGTATAGACAGGTTGCTGGTTGATTTCTTCGAAAAAAATATGGCGGAAGCCATTTACGGAAAAAAAGTTAACGATTTTATTTTTTATGGCTTTTGAATTTTTTCTTGTGCTTTTCAGGCCTGTATGTCTTATGAATCGTAAAAAGGTCCAAAGAAAAGATTTTAATGGATAAAAATATATCTTTATTTTTTTGTAGTAAAGAAATGTAAACTTTGTCATCAATTTACCGTTTTTTATCATTGTCAATTTTTATTTTATTAACTGTTTAATTTAATTCTTCATTATAATTTACGTAGCTACTTAGTTCAATCAAACCTGGGTAGTAAGTACAATTTACGTTCATTTATTTTTGTTTCTCATATTATTATTGTAGGTCTTAAATTAAATTGTAGGTACAGTCGATGCATAATATAGCTACTGTTTTGTGTTTTATGCCTACCTAATACAACAGCCTACTAGATACACAGAAATTACTTTAAAACAATTTAGAAACAAATTCTAGTTCGGCTACTAATCATTACCGCCACCATGTAGGTACGTAATGAGACGATAAAATTCAATATGTAAAATAACGAATTGCTAAAATGCTTGTCAATGAAAAAAACATTTAAATAAGAGCACGGAACGGAAACCCATCGTATTATTGTCTAACTTAACTAAAGCACAGTCATGTATCTTATTTTACAGTTCATTTTATTTTTAAACGTCTCTTTTATTTACACATTTCGATTCTACGGTTTCGGAAATGGATATCAGTTCCTCAAAAAACAAATGATCGCCGCAACGTTCGATACATTTTCATCGTCCGTTGAAACACGATGGATAGACCAACCCGTCGATCACTTCGATGATAATGAAAAAAGAACGTGGAAAATGAGATATTTTGAAAACCTTGAATTTTTCAAACCAAACGGGACGATTTACTTATTCATTGGCGGTGAAGGTGAAGCAAGTCCAGCTTTTCTTACTACTGGAACTTTATATGAACTGGCAAAAGAAACCAACGGAGCTATGTTTGAATCAGAACACAGATATTACGGTAAAAGTATGCCATTAGACAATACAGTGAAGGAAAACTTAAAATACCTAAGTTCAAGACAAGCACTTGCCGATATAGCAACACTCTTAGAAACTATAAAGGCTTCAGATAAATTCAAAAATTCGAAGGACAGTCAAGTTGTAGCAATAGGTGGTTCGTATCCCGGGAACTTAGCTGCATGGTTGAAATTATTGTATCCTGACATGATACATGCAGCAATAGCCAGCAGTGCTCCAGTTTTAGCAAAGAAAGACTTCTACGAATACATAGAAACTGTGGCAGATGACTATGAACAACTGGGACCAGTTGGCTGTTACGATAAAATTGAAGAAATATTTAAAAGATACGAAACATTATTTTCAACTGCCGAAGGAATCAAAAAGCTGAAAGAAGAAGAAAAGATTTGTGAAGACGTTGAGATGAGTAAACTAGAGAATAAACAATTGTTCTTTTTAGATAAAGCAGGAGAGTTTATGGTTCGTGCTCAGTACGGCAGTCCAAGGTACATACAAAGACATTGTGCTAAATTAATGAATACATCACGAATTGAATCTACGAAACAATTTGATGACGAGCTAAGCTTTTGGCGAGAAGAAACCGAGTGCTACGATTACGACTTTTACAATATGATCGATGAAATGAAAGAGATTGATTGGATAATTTCATGGATCTACCAAACTTGCACTGAATTTGGCTATTATCAGAGTACTAATTCTGACGCTCAACCGTTTACTAAAAACGTTCCAGCTGATTTATATTACAAAATGTGTACAGGAATGTTTGGTGCTGAGTTTGATGAAGATAGAATTGACGAAGGGATTAAATTCACAAATGAATTGTACGGTGGACTAAGTCCAAATGTAAGTAAAGTAGTATTCGTTAATGGAGACATGGATCCTTGGAGCAGACTTGGCGTTCTAGAAGATATTACTTACGATGCTCCTGCTAAAGTTATTCCACGTGCATCTCATTGTCTAGATTTGTTCTCTAATAGAAAGAATGATCCTGAAGAGTTGAAAGAAGCTAGATCGTATGTGAAGTATCTGATCAAGAAATGGATAGGTTTTGGTGAGTATAAAACTGATTAGTTAAGTAACCAAAATATTTGTTCTTTTACATAGGTAGGTACACTGAGGTCGGCATACAAAGTGTTACAAAAGTAAAAATGAACATTTGAAACTTTTAAGGGGGTTTTTTAAGCCATCAAACTGAACAACTTTCACTATGGGACCAACATCGAAATCGAAAAAAAAATCTGCTGTCCCAGACATTTAGCTCGAGTAGATTTGTAGTTTAGTATGGAACATCCGATATTTTTTCGCGATTTCGATATTAGTCCCATAGTGAAAGTTTATTTGTACCTTCAATGTTTATTTGAATTTTTGTAACACCTTGGATAAACACATGAATATTTCTTTTTGGAATATTAAAGCTGAAAGCTCACTTTTAGAATTTTTTTTAAGTTTCAGGATGAAATGACGTGTCAAGTACAAGCCATCAGATTTATATCGTAGCAGATAAGTTGTTCAAATATTTCTGAGCAATGTTAATTTTAAATAACTTATTTACAGTAAATGTCACCATTAATCTGAACAAGAAGAACAAAATAGGTGTTTAGATATTATTACTTTAACTGTAAACAAATTATTGAAAATTAACACTCCTGCTCAGAAATATAGTAAGTACCTAGGCATAGTATTAAAAAAACTAATTGTAGTTTGGATTGTTATGTACCAACTTATATTTTTGTAATACTTACTTAACTTTGACTAATTATTATAAGGACTAGCATTCCGGTAGCATTTCCCCTCTGCCACGGTATAAGCACAATTGATCTTGTGCATTTACATTCAATTTTACACCTTATCACTAAACGAGACAGCCTATAATTGCGAAATAATAACTTCGAACTTAGAACGTTTGGGGTTCACACGAGACTACTTTTCATGATTTTTAACATTGAAAATTAGAATCTAAAGTTATAGGGAGAAAAACCAAAGTTGCGGATTTCATGTTACCTCGCCCCCCGCAAAAAGTGGCAGAAATGTTTGTTAGTAGAATTACACGCGTAACCAGTCCATATAATAATTAGTCAAAGTTACTTAATTTATACTAAGTCGCTAGTAAAATAATGAAACGGATAGTAATAAAAAATAATAGTATATTTTATTCATACACATTTTTCCTTAAATTAGGTTACTCGTTAACCAACACCCTTCGTTACATAATACAATGAGGATGTTGATATTTTACTCTATTTCATAAAAAATGGTAAACTCTAAGTCAATATAAAAACATAATTTTAGCATATACAATCGAGAATAGAAATGCATGTGATTTGTGACGTTTCGATGCACACATGGATATGATTTTTGCTATGTGATTCACACCATTTTCATCTTTATTCTGTACACAATAAGGATATAAATAAATTGTCACAAAGTTTATTTTTTTATGTTAAATGAATATTGTCAATCTGAAGTTGAAAATATTCAATTTAATAGTTGAATTAGTTTAGTATCTTTATAATTATCTACAATAATGCATAAGATACAAATGGTAACCTGTGAAGCACCTCCGATTATATAATTTTGAATGTACAACAACGTTTCAGTAGGTATAAAATTATTAAAAACACTGCACTAATAAGAATATCAAGTCGAATATATAAATATTTATTTACTTATTTATCCAGATTACAAAAAATATATTTATTTCTAACTTCACATAGACCTACACTTTCTATCATTACTTTATACATTATTTTAATTTCCATAATATTTTATTGTAGGTATTATCATTTATTTCAAAGTGTTATGTGAAATTAGTTACAATAATATTTATGTTTATCTTAAAACGGAATATCTAAAATAATCATTATAAAATTTAATAATAAATTACATTATAATGTTGTCAGTGTAGTTTACACCGACTATAATTAAGAAATTGAGTATTGAATAAGAAAATAATACGAATAACTACCTAGGTACCTATGTGTCTAAATCTACACTTGTCTGTAAGTACTAACTGTTAAGTATTTACAAAAATGATAACTTATAAAAACATCAATAGGTTTGCTTAGAATTTTTTTAAAAAGGTATTTAGAATTCGGGAATTTAGAATTACAAAAGCCTTGTAATGAAAATAGTACCTATTATTTTTTATATAACACCAAAGTTAGAGTCTCACAAAAAAAGGAATTTAATTTTTTTGACACTCTTTCAATTTTAAAAATTTCCTATCATTTGGGAAATCTTATTAAATTATTCAAAGTCACTTGTATTCAGTTAACAGGACCATAAGCCATTCATATACATCAAATACAATGTTATAATGGTAGGTATTATTTTTTGAGAAGACTGCCTCAACTGCCTGCTTATTCGCCAACATTTTATTTTAAGTTTTCCCATACGATAATCCCTAATCGTTATGTACATTCCCAACCCTTTTGACTAGGATTGACACCTTATTAATATTTAGGTATAAAAGAAAAACGACTTGTTCGTATAAAACAGTTAACTGTCGTTAAGAATAGTGGCAGTGATCGTTTACTTTTAATTTTAACATTACACTTAGTTTAACACATAAAACCTATAAATTATATTTCTACCTACTTATAAATTGGTAAAATTTCATTCCTTTATTCTAAGATATTTGAAAAATCCTATATTGATGAACTATAAATAAAAATAAGCTAAAAATCAGTTACATTGTTTTTTTAACTAAATCAATATTCAACATAATTTTCAACATCAATAAAGTTGACAATACAAAACTACAAAATCTTCAAATTTCAGGAAACGAATCACTATACATTATAATTTACAGATTTTAATATTTACATCGCTTCGAAACAGTCACATTGACATAACTACATTAAAAAACATAACAAACCATATTTTAGCCATCCTCAAATTCTTTGCCAACATCAATGTGACAGTATCTTTTATATCAGCTAACTAAAAATGACAATTAATTTATAGGAACACATTGTCGAAATTACGCAATGTAAATTACGAGTGCAATGTTATTTTTTACGTAACGACAACACACCAGTCTGTGCGATTTTTTTTTCAAGTACGATCAACATCAAAAGTAAATGATGGATTACAAAAGTTATTCTAGTAATTTTATTTTTAGTTAAGGTGAAGTTAATTTAACGCACTTTCACATAGCATCTATAACGTAGTAAAATATCAATTTGTTCTAGATTAATTTCAACATGAGTTTCGCAAAAGTTCTCATAAGTATAATTTACGCCGCGTAATTTCAGGTGTGCTCCTACACGGCCTTTACGAAATCGAGTCATAATTCGCTACCAAAAGTTCGAAACTTTCAGCTACCAAATTGTCACTTTTATCTAACTTTAAGTAGTCTTAAGCCTAATTATTTTCCATAAAATTAATCCCACTCTCCGATGAACATGTGACGGGCGTGGGGCGCCGGAGGTGGCGGGAAGCCGCGTCCAGGGAGGGGCAGGCGTCCATACAACGCGTAAGGATCATAGTGTTCTCCATCTGCAAGGTGAATGTTAGTTTAACGTGCCTGTTAACTATACACTACAAAACGTTGCGAAAGGTGATGTGACAGGTATACTACTCGATCACTACGATTGTCTCTTTTTCCCTCGCTCTGTTTAGAACGAAGTGATTCGAGGGAAGAGAGACGGTGCTTGGAACGTTGTAGCGTTCTGCTTATGGGTGCCTGTCCACAGAGACTGCCAGAAAAATCCATCATTATGATTCCGTCACAAAAACCAAGCACGTATCCATAGGGGGGATAGTTGGGTTTAGCTCCCCTGCCTTCCCGAAATCATAATATGTAAGGTCCAACTTAATATACTGACAGTTATTTGAGAGAATGATTAGACCTTCAAACTAAACATCTCTATATAACCGAAGTCGCAATCGCCCAAAATAATCTGCTGTCCCATAACGTTTAGGTCGAGTAGGATTGCAGATTTGTTGATTTATTTTTGCGATTTCGACTTTGGTCCCATTGAGAAAGTTGTTCAGTTTGATGGTCTGATCATCGTCTCATAAAAACCGTCAGAATGTTAAGAACCCTATATTTATTAAAAAGATGACAGTGATTTCTTCCACATTATTGTTTCAATGAATGGTCGACCTCCCAAATGGTACCAAAGGCCTTCATAATTAAGAATAATGAAACAATGGATTGGTTGATTATTCTTCACTGCCTCGCTGCCTTGCACAGCTCAGGTGGATAGGCACCCCACAAAGAAAACATCCTTCAAGTCTCTTGACCATGGTGTTTGGTGACCCTTAACATTGACTTACCAACTACTAGACGTAGGGTCCGCGATCAAAAGTCTTTATAAGACCGGCGTCCACATGTTAGTAAGTCAATGGTCACACAGGATTTTTGGTAAGTACTTTCATGCTGTCTCTACTACTTATGTAGGATTGATACCATGTCGAGAAAGTCCATTGTCTCTATGATGTGCAATTAGGTATTATATGCACCTTGATAAAGTTTATTGTTATGTACTCTAGATTTTGTGAATGTGTGCAGTGATTGACCTAGGTAAAAACAATTGTTAGAACTTGCTACAGGGATGCTCTTTTAATTAAAAGTCTCTAAAAGGAGTATTGTCTATCATCTAATTCACATTCAGAAAATTTAAGAACTATTTCTTACTCTAGTCTTCACAAAATATGTTGTTGGGCGGCTTCTATCTACAGGGATTGCAAAGCTTGCTAAGGCCGAAACATCAATTTTTCACACAAATAACTAAAAATGAAACGCGAGTAAAGTATTATCAGGATAGAGAAGAAGACATGTTTTAGTCAAGAAAACTCAAGAACGAAAGTGGAAAGTGAACACACAAGTGTTTAGTTTCTAGTTTAAACTGATAGTGATAGAAAAGCTTAACCGAAGCAGGCAAGGTGCTACCAAGCGAAGCGTTTGAAATACACTGAAATTACCAAGATTGGAGCGAAGAGTCCGCGACGAGGCGGTGGAAGTTAAAGTGCGGGGTTAGTCTGTATGTACACCTAGCGCGGCTGCTGGATCACGAGAGGCCGCATTAATCGAGGCGCCCTGTCGGGATAGAATTGGTACATGAGCTTCTCCTTTTTCGGACCGTACGCACCGATTCCGCTCTCGTAGGAGCGAGCGTGCCAGAGAGCTTGCGGCGGCATCGGCGCGTGCGCGAACGGCGGCATCATGTGCGGCGGGAACGGGCCCGGGTGCGCGTGGGCAACGCTGTAGCGCTTGCTGGGCACCGGAGCCTCCTTCAGGGTCAGCCGCTCCGCCATCTGCGGCAGTGGAAGCTTCACACCGTTCGTCTTCACGAAGTTGGGGACGCGCGCTCGCAGCCCGCAGTAGTACGGGTCATCTGTAACACATACGACATTGATTTAGAATGTCATTAAAACAACGAGATACTGAAGTGTTCTTTAGTACAATTGCAAGTTATAAACAAGGTAATGGTGCAATATTGAATCGTAAGTTCATGAGATTAAAGTGTCAACTGCGACTCGTAACGTAAATCTCGATAAACGACACTTAACAAGTTTACATTGCTAACAGCCCCATCTATGTCGAGGTTTGAACATATCGGCAATAGGACGCATACATGCGCATTGGTGTCGTGTTCCGCATCCTACGCCTAGTCGTTCCAAATACCGAGTCGAGTCGACAAATATCAAGGATACGCCGAAATGCCAGCTGGTTTCACAACGAAGGGTATTGTCTTGCAGTAACCTCTCGAGCTTCTCGTTAAACTTAACGCAGGCCCTCAAATTAGAACGTGTTTGAATTTTGCTAAAGACAGAATATTAAAACGATATTTAAATTATTGTACAAGGGTGTACCAAAACACCCTATTAATATTTAAAGTGGTCATCTAGGCCATCAAACTAAACAACTTTCTTACTGTACTTCCCTACTTTCCTTTGGAGCCAACTTCGAAATGGCAAAAATAAAATCGACTGTTTCATAAACGGCAGTTATTTTTCTCGATGTTGGCTCCATAGTAAAGGTTGTTCAGTTTGATGGTTTAGACCACCTCTTTAAATAATACTAGGGTGTTTTGTTACATCCTGTTTATTAAATTAAAAATACTAGTGCTTTCTACCAGATCTCATGTTTCACAGACTATAAACGGAATTTTAGATAAAAAAAAGAGCAAATATTGACTTACTACGTTTTACTAGGCACACAAAACCCATCCCATATTTTACAAGTATTGTTGTAAATCTTTAATGGAAGCAACGTGGATTTTATAAATGATGATCTGTCACTACGACTGTGTATGTTGATAAAGTGTTCACACTTGCATCGTCGGCCTGTGCATAAATTGCATCTTGGCTGCATAAATCGCTTGCATTGTCAACCACATTGGGCTCAGTACATTTGGCATATAACCACGATAAAACAATTTTGAAAGCTGGACCTTGTGCTTTTTAAATGAAAGTTACACAAGAATTTATACAATTTAAAAGTTTTGCACGGTTTCAATAATTAAAATGACGATTTTCTTTTTTCCCCGATTTACGAGGGAAAATTTATTCTACCAAAAAGGATTTAATGCTATGCTATTATTATATTGAACCAAGGAGATTATAATAGAAAACACACTGGCCATAACAGTTGAAAAAAATATTCGTATCGCCGTTTTCTATAGAAAAACAAAACGTTAGTTTTTAATTTCTAATGGCTTCCTTTACATTTTTTCGTCGAAACCAGCCAGTTGCCCGCTCTCAAAAGAGTTTTCTCTCTATTCCTGAATCCGAATAAACCAAAAAGATTTTATTGCTCAAAAAATATTTCCTTTGTACGTTTTTAGTTACGTTGTGCTTTTAGCACCAAATTTCTCTGCTTTAGGTAAATAACAAAGGCATGTTCAGCTTCCTTTCTTATAAAATGACCAAACATAGTCTGAAAGCTACTGGCCGCCGTCTTTTCAATGTTGGCGCCTACTCTTAAAATACTATAATAGCCAAATGGGTGGGTCGAAAACAAGCTGGTACAACTCCTGATCAGGGCAATTTATTACAGCTTCTACTAATTAATGTCGCTATTGTTTTACTATTTTTCGTTCGTCCATTTTTAAGGGTGAGCTAAGTTGACTGGTGTTTAATTTCTGTTGAGTTTTTATAATTCACATTTACTAAACTGGGACAGGTCTTATTGTGTTAACTAACCGATAATATCGGTATCAAATTGGCATGGTGTTTTATGACAGTTCTTGATGATTCTGCTTCTTAAGTTATGCAATTTTAGACAATGGATAGTAATGATGATCGCAAGAACGCAATATTACTTACCTACTTAAAAATTGGCCAGAATAGTCATAATTACGTTACCGTTTTTGTATTCGATGTATTCGATTCAATTAAGATCGATTACACTTACCGTATTTCTTGTTATCTTTGCCCTTATCGGACTTGCCTCTGGGGAACTGAGTCGGCACACGCCCGTTCACTTCGATCCCGATGTCGTCGTAATCCGGCTGTAAACAAATTTATATAATTTTATTTTGAGTCTAGAACTGACATTAAAATAGTCGCAGTCGCGACTAAAAGAAAGGATCTCTTTGTCTTAAAGAGAGATCCTTTCTCTTAGAGTCGCTAAAACGAGACCGGCTTATACGATAATTATAATTACACCAAACAAAGGCACGATTATTCATAATATTTTGTCCTACGCGCTCGGCTATCTTGATAATATTCAATCTACGTTTAAAACTTTCAGTAATTAGGTTTGATGGTTTAAAATGCATGTTTTTTAAATAAAGTTTAGTTTATGAGCGATATATTGTCGTAACTTTTTATACGGCGTGGAGATAGTAGTACTATAGTAGACTTTTTCAAAAGTGTAAATCATTTATGTGTATTGTAAAATTAACGAAGCTCTGAATTTTCATCGCTTTGTTTCGTAAATGTATAGAATTGAACCTGTTTTTGTTAAAAATAATCTGGGCCGTACACAAAAAATCTATTACTTATCATAACATTTATTCTATATAGGTGCAAGAACGAACACGACAAACAAACGTCGTGCGCCACATGAGGGGTACGAGAGGCCCTTTTTTTATTTTAAATTACAACTGAACCAAATTATTAATGTCTGCCATCGCTAATACTTATGAAATTATCTTTATAGGTATAAAACATAGGTATAACCCCTTAGAGATCCTTCCTCTTAGGTATAACCTAACATTTCTTTGTTTTATTTTGTCTTAGATAGACCACAGATTATAAATCAGCGACACAGCGACAAAACATATCTATTTTAACTCTAGTAAACCACTTCTCCGCTAGCGCATTCAGTACACCTATAATCTTTTATCTACCCTAAATAAGATGTAATACGCTTGTAAAAACATAAAATAAAATCACTGAGATCGTGTTATCGCTAACGCCTAGAGTCGCGTGAATCCTTTGAAAAAACATCGCTGGAAGGAGATGCGTAGGCGATTCACAGCATTTTATCTTCGTAAGAACCGATTTAACAAGCCGAGATGAGATTTAAACAAGTTGCGATACAAAGCTCATATTGTTTGAGAAATCTTATCGGTAGAAGGAAGTTATGAACGCCACCCTTTCGTTACAAGGTGAAAAGGTATCGGAAAGAATAAGGGCCTTTTGTAAGACATAAAGTGGTGATTACTGGTGATTGAATGAGGTAGGTTTAATGTGATTTCTGAAATCTATATGGTTTAGGTTTTCTCTCTGAACTTTGCATGTTTATAATTTGTGTTCCCTCTGTTTTTACGCTACAATGTTTTTTTTCTCATCACTGATAGCTTTAAAATAAGTTATTATACAAACGACGAAGACGTAGGTAACCTAACAAATAGAAATATTCGAATTTACCTACTTGGGTATAATATTGGTAACATTATTAGGTAAGGTATACCTAGTTTAGAAAATGTGTACCTTTAGATACTAGCTTAAGTAAAATTAGAAAAAATGGACCACTTTGTTATCTTATCACCAATAATCCATGTAAAGCCTAGGCAGTTAGAGAAATAAATCACGTATCACTTGGAAAAGCATTGATTGAAACGAATTTTCAGGTATTAATTTTTCTGGTCAGGCTTTAATTTTAACATTCTAGCACTCAGTTGCAGAAACGCTCATTAAAGTTAATCCTCCATTAAATCTCTTTCTGTCACTTTTTGTCTTGTTGACGTAGTAAAAGCTAGCAAGAGATTTAATGGAGGATTAACTCTAATGAGCGTTTCTGCAACTAGGTGTCAATAAGGTTAATACATTTGTTATTTCAATGGTACGTAAGATATTCAAAATAGATAAAAATCAAGATACTTAAATATGACTCGAAAACTGTATTTCAATCTGAATTCAATCAATAAAAACTCAAACTACATAGTTACTCTATTAATTATATTTATAATAAACACAATAAAAATTAAAACTGAAGACAAAGGACAAATCATTTAACCAGTAGGCCTCACATGCCACCCCCGAGAAAACGATAAAAATCGAGATGTGCCTCCATCTTTATTATTTTACGCACAGAACATTATAAGAGGGGTTAGAAGTGCAAAGTAGGCGTGGAACGTGTTCCCACAGGTTATGCAATGATTTGCATAACACCATAAGGCGCGCAGCGTGGTGCGAGCGAGAAGTCATGAGTAATTGTAGCACCGTTAGCGGGAAGACAAGTGGCGACAGTCGTCTCCGAAGCAAAAGCGCTACTTTGCATTTATAACCCCTCTTATAATGTTTTGTGATTTTACGTATGCCGGAAAGAGCGCGCATGATGTTTTTCTCGTCTAAACGCTTTGTCGTGGGTGGCATGCTAGCCGTGCAGGACAAACTAAAGGGCTCTTTAGGTAGGTACCTAAGACCGGTGGACCAACCCACCGTTTGCTATCATTAATCTTCGATGCGATGGCGATGAGATCTCAAGATACGTCAGCTGTGTTCCCCGCTGTTTCCTATTGTCGAGCAGCACCTATCTATGTTGAAAGGTGATGTTTCAGTGGAGCAAAGCGATTATAATGCTATGTTTGTTGTTTGATGGTTATTAAATACTAGAGATTTATCATGATCTTTTATAAATACAACTTAGGTATCATAAATAGTTGCGTGGTTGGCGATTTATAAATAAGGAAGGATTGTTTTGTATTGCACCTATGGTATTCAAATGCTTATTCGACAACGAATTTTGTTATTTTCTTACAAACTTTGGGACTTAGGTACAGAAGCTGAAGGATTTTATGATTAAATTTGCTGAAAGATTTTATTATTTAACAATTTGATTTATATACGAGTAGAAGTCTTTCAAGTTTATGTCATTGATTTCCAAAAATACCATAATTATAACGTTTTCTTCTTATCGTGTGGCCAACAAGCCCTGGTGTCAGAGTTTTTTCAAACCGCCTTACGGCCTCTAACTACCAGAGATAGTATTATAACGTTTTGAAGTGAGGTCACTAGCTTATAGTTTATTTACTTTACTGTATAGTATCAATTATTTTATTAAATAGACTATGTATTATTGTATACATAACTTTAGCTTAAGAATTTATATTGTAATAGTTATTAAGTCGTGTTATGTTGTAGAGTTTCTGGCCGCATCTTCTCTACAGCGACAACACGTTCCGACGCGGTGGTAGCTTTAAAAAAGATTTGACGTTTGATAAGTGTGCTGTAAGCTCCTATATTGAATAAATTGTTAAAAAAAAAAAAAAGGTATCTAGGTAGGTTCTGAGAGTACCTATACTTCATTCCACATAAGGACGACGAGATTTTCCGATTCCTATTTAGCTTCGAGCATTTTAAGTGCGTTCGCCATCAATAGCATAGCGTTTTGATGGAACTTGACCGTAAATCTTCGATAAACTGACAAGAAGTCAGAACGGACGGTCGTTAATCGGATTGAACTCTCACCTTCCACAAGGTGATAAGTTATTTGGTTGGCTTCCTGATTTATGTAACTATAAATAATGCGCTTTTGTTATTGAATGTAGTACAAATGTGAAAGGTAATTTTTGACAAGCAATTTTTAACGTAATTTAGGTACATTTGAATTTAATTCCTTTATTATACCTTCGAAATCGCGAATCAAAATCACCTGTCCTATACATTTTAGTCGAGTCGGTACGGCGGTTTTGTATGGAACAACTGATAATTAATTTTGTCGATGTTGGCTCCATAGTGAAAGTGGTTCAGTTCTATGGGCTGGAGCACCCTCTTAAATATTACTAGGGTTTTTTGATACATCTGTATACAGGGTGAAATTTATATTATTAGTATCATTTTAAACTAAGAGTCTACAGATCAAACTTAACAACTTTTACTATTGGAACAAACCGATCGGAGCAAAAAAAATCAGCTGATACTAAACTGCAATGCCTACTGGACTCAAATTTATGCAACAGCGGATTATTTTTGCTCCGATCTGTTTGCTCCCATAGTAAAAGTTGTTCAGTTTGATAGGTAGACTCTTAAGTAGGGTTTCAAAGGATGCTAATGATATCAAATTCACCCTGTCCAGGGTCCTTCTTCATTTGCTGACCATCAAACTGAACAACTTTCTCATGGGATCAACATCGATATCGCGAAAAACAGCTGTCTCATACATTTGGCTCGAGTAGGTTTGCTGTTTTGTATGGAACAGCTGACTTGTTTTTTTTATTTTATGTTTTTTGGTGCAAGCCAGCCTTAGTCTATAGAGTAACATAACGCTAGTACTCTGTATGGTGCAAAAACAATATTGCTTGTTAGAAAGAACATCATAAATTATTTTGGCATCATGTTATTGTTAATTCACCATTAACTTGCCTCCACCAATTCGTGAGAGGAGTCCTTTGCCCTGCAGTGGGATTCTACAGGCTATAACTTACTAACTTACTTACTTTGTCAGTTGAAGTGCGACAGTATTTTTTGTTTGTTTGAATGTTTATTCTCAAAATTAATTAAATAAAATAAATAAATAAATATCTTGGACATTGTCACACAAATTATCTAGTCACATTTAAAGTACCAGAATCTAGCCTGGACTTGTATTATGATGACTAGACAACGATATAGAATACATAAATAGATACAAACGTCCATGACTCGGGTAAAAATATTCATATTCATCATACAAATATTTGTCCCTTACGGGATTCGAACCCGCGACCCTCGGCACAGCAGGTAGGTTCACTATCGACTGTGCTAACGGGCCGTCGGGTCGGGTAATTCATGCATCGCATGACATTTTTAAAAATGAATCAACATAAATTTGACATTTATCAGTCCGTAATGCAGGCCTTACAGATTTATTCTCAATAAGTCTCCGTGATTCATGTATATCAATTAAGTTACATTTTTTTATCTCGGGTTTGGAAAAAGGGATTTAGATATCTGAACAACAACCAAGTGTTGTCCTTTTTCCTGATAAATTTAGTGGTGAATCATGTTTGAGGAAATAAGAGTGCTAAAACTGTTAAAGAGGACTCCAAAATAAAGTTAACGTAGCCGTTAATATACTTACTTTGCAAGATTATATCTGTACGGGGTGTTAGGTTTACGGTAGTAACTATTGAATAAGCTGTCTGTATCTGGTTGGGGTAAACAGTTGCCTTACTTTAGGGGGTGATTGTACTCACGATACCGAACACCCTGTATAACACCCAATATTCGGTTGGGTATCAAAACTAAATCCGAATGGGTAACTTATGATTCTATCAAAAACATTCTTCAAGGTAATAAATATGAAGTTATCAACTTTTACTATCTATGAGACTGACACTAACAAAAAAATTACTTAGGTACCTAATTCTATTACTTACTTCCAGATCGCGCGGTTTATACCAGTAGATTTTTTAACCGTTCCGAAACTTTCAGGGCGGTTCAGACCATAAAACTGAACAATGTTCACTATGGAAGCAATCCTGAATTCGTAAAAAAAATCGGCTGTCTCATACATTTGAGTCTAGTAGCATATTAAAGTCCGTCCGCTGAAAGATTGCGTTTGACAGTTACCATAAAATTGTAAAAAACTGAATGAAAACTATAAATGCCGATCATTATTTAGTAGCTTTTTGAACTTAAAAGGGCAGCTAGTGCCCTGTGTACTAGAGTGAGCACAGGTAAACAATATTTTCATTCAGTTTTTTACAATTTTATGGTAACTGTCAAACGCAATCTTTCAGCGGCCGGACTTTAGTATTTAATTCTGTGCTAGTAGGCATTGCAGTTTAGTATGGAACAGCAGAATTTTTTTTGCGATTTCTTGTTTGTTCCCATAATAAAAATTGTTCAGTTTGATGGTCTGAACCACCCCTGAATGTTCTGGAACGGTAAAAAAATCTGCCGGTATAAACCGCGCGAATTTGTTATACTTGTTGGAATGGAAGAAAACTCTAAATGTTTATAATTTACATTAACAACTACAATTAACTTAATTTCAGTAGAGCTGGCAAAGCAGGTCTACTGTAAAAATAATTTATTATAAAATGGTCCAATGGTGTGGTTGGTTTTGTTTCCTACTGTGCATTGTATTTTGTTTGGTGTAAATAAAGTATATTTCATTCATTCATTCATTCATTCCAATAACTCTTTGACCTAAATAACGCGAAGAGTGTGGAAACGTATAATAATAATGCTTTATTGTAAGATAATAAGTTGTCACTATATTTGGGATGCATTTTATTGAGATAACAATGGAAAATTGTTATTGTCGTCTTCGTAATGCATTCGGAGCCAAGCAATAAACTGCATAGAAATAAAAACTCAATAAACTTCAACTGACTGAACAATAAGCAAAAACCGCGGTCTTGAATAATTTCAAACTATATTTTAGCTCAATCATATAAATTGCAATAACAAAGTGCGTGTAAATTATTATTTAAAAACAAAATAGGTACGAGTCTGACTTATTAAATATGGTTCTGTACCTTTAGGTACCTTGCTTTCGTAGGTACGCGTGGTGGACTGACGCCCATACACCTTTCCTGAGGGTAGGCTTGCCCTGCAGTGGGACGTAATACAGGGTGTTAGGGCAAGCAGTTGCATTACTGTAAGGGGTGATTATACTGTTATACTGAACAACTTTCCCTATGAAACCTATAGAAAATCAGCAAAAAAAAAAAATGTTGTCCATGATAAATGCAATCAGCAGCTGATCGAACGTTTGTATGACCAGTAACATTTTTTTGGTTTCGTATTTCTCTGTTCCTTTGGGAAAGTTGTTCAGTATCATGAGTACAATTACCTATTTAAGCAATGCAACTGTCTGACCTAACAACCTGTATAGGCTGATGATGATGATGTGGGCCCAATTAGGTAATATATAATTTTGCTTGTTCTCGATATGCATAAAAACCCAAATAAATAATAGAATTATTTAAAAAACCTGAAATTACCAAATTAAGTAGGTACCTACTATCATTCACATCAGCTGTTCGATCGGACCCTTAGAACTAGAGAACCCTACAAACCTTGTTGCTATTGCCAACCAGTACAGTAGCCTTAACAATGCAATGGTAATATGATTTTGTAAGGCAATTTACACTTGTAAGAAAATTACTCAGTCAATTTGTTCACCGCATCGTATGTGTATCGAATGAACCTGCAAATTATACAGAGCAGACAAAAAAGATATAATATGATGCACATTGCGTATTCTTGTAGGAGAAGTTTCAAATCGCGTAGTGGAGATGTCTTAACATACAACCAGATTCACTAGTAGATAGTTACCAAAGCAAAGCAGGCCCAGCGTTGATGTCATGCTCATTATGAACTACCTACTTACAAAGATACCAAAAGGGCTAAAGGGGGTGGGATTCGTTAACAATAAAAAAAAAACACCCCATTGGTCACTTTCTGTGCCTCGTATTGTATGTACCAGAGCCCTATTAAATAAACATATCAATTGTAATTTACAATGACAATCCAATCCAGTGAACATTGCTGGCTACTTATGGCGTTACAAAACAAGTGCCCTAAAATTCTCAGTAATGTATCTGAAATTGTCAATGCAAATAACAATTGTCGTGTTTATCAACTATTCCCTAGGCTCCATTTAAAAACATGACATTTGTAATTTACAATGACAATTCAGGGTACATTGCTGGTTACTAATGACGCTAAAAATGCAGTAGATAACAAGCCCAAGCATTCTTAGCAATGTATCCGGAAATACCGTCATTGAAAAATTACAATTGTCACGTTTATTAAATAGTGCCCAAAACTAAAATTGCAAGAGATTATCCATTTGAGCTGATGATTCTGAGAACTGAATAGTTTTTGACATTTGGGCACAATAAGATATCTATTAACATATAAATATAATATGGTGGAACATTATTAATTCGAGTGTTTCCAGTAAATCGGAACTAATAACATTAATTCAACATGAAGGGCAGTTGGCACAACACTTAGGTAAATAAGCCGACTCAAATTATATTGCACAGGGCCACTGCCATTTTGAAAGGCGAACTTTGCAGTAAATTGAATATTTTGTTCAAGTTAATTTTATGGTTCGTTTTGCTAACAGTTAAACGTACTTTATTTAACATTAATAAAATTAATAAAGTTAATGGTAGCTTGTACCTGCCAACATTTTGTAGGTTAATAAGTTGTATTTGCTACCTTGCGATTTATTTGGCATAATTTTTAATTTCTTCCATGATTAAAAAGCTGGAGTCCGGAGGCGGAAAAAGTAGATACCACAGGAACTTGAATAGTTTTTGCAAAACTTCAAATTTAGTTTTAGTTTGTGTGGGCCATTGACATAAATACTATAGATTCCAAGTCTCATATAAAATCTTAGGTTTTTGTCCGAATTTGACACATAACCCACACAAATCAAGTATGCATGCTGTTGGGTGGCATGAATATGTTGTATTTGATTCAAAAACTAAGTCGTATTTGGTATGATTACTGTCAGCTAGTACAAAAAAGAGCTCTTAGGAGCACTTTTGTCTATGCCATTTTTGGATCGTTGATTGTGAATCTAGTTCTATTCTATATAAGATATCAAAGGTTTGAGCATAATTTTTTTTTGAATCGGTATCGGAAATTCGTTACTCGATCGCCCGACCGACGCGACGATCGACCTAACAAAGATGGCCGAGAGCGACTGGATGAGGAAGGCCGAGGATATAATTTGGTGACGCGCCTTGGGAGAGGCCTATGTTCAGTAGTGCACGATAATGTCTTTCATACAACTAACTGCTACGAAAAATATGAACGAACCTTGGGAATATCAGCAGGACCATAACCGTTCTCCCTCGGGGGCAGTTTCGGTGGCTTGTCTCCCCTCCTCTGGCCCATCTGCATCATGAGCTGTTCCCTCGTGGCTGCGACCACGCCGTGGCCGTTGTGGCCGTATCCGCCGGAGCTGCCACTGGACCCTGACCCGTTGGCGTTGGAGCTGGCGATGCTGTAGGGATCCTCGTCGGGAATCGGGATCCTAGGCCTGTTCTTGATGTCCATCGGTCTTTGGACTGCAAAGAAAGTGAGAATTAGAATTGAAGGTGACAAGGGATTCCTGCCTACTCGGAGGATAGTGCTTTGGAATGTCTGGCAGAGAATATAAATCATTATCCAGCCACAAGATATCAATAGCTGATAAGTGTCACGCATAAAGAGTATTTGAAGATTAGCGGCCCTCTTGTTTAACTAATTCGAAAATGAGAAGATACATAAAACATGAGAGCGTCTCGGTGGAGCGTTGCGGAGAGGTACGGACACTCGTCATGAGAGTCCGGGTTCGAAACCGCACGGACGACATGCCATGTACCAATGAGTTTTAGTAACTTATGTACATACGGTGACACATCAAGCTACGCAAAACCAAAATTACGCGCAAGCTGGCCGCGCGTGGGTAGAGTAATGTATAACGTCGCGCGGCCAGCTTTTATTGGTTTTGCATAGCTTGATGTGTCGCCGTGTGTACGTAACCTGCTCTCAAACGGTGAAGAAAAACATCTTGAGGAAACCTGTATACTGCATACACTGAAGAAGAAATTCTGATACATTTATGTATTGTGACGTCTACCAATGCGTATTCAACACGCTCGGCGTAAAGATGCCTATAAAGGGTGAATACGCATCTTTACGCCGAGCCTGACGGTAGGCCTATGCCCTGCAGTGGGAAGTATTTAAAAATGATGATGATGATAAAACTGGTTATTATCTCTGTTCTTACAAAGGCTTGAAGAAACTTATGTAAGCTTTTATAATACCAGACTATTTATTACACAGACCTTACAACCTAGAAGCATTGTTGACACAAAAAATTACTTCCGCAACTGACCCGCATTTTTCACTAAAGGTCAACAAGCCCACATGAAGTAATTCGTAACGCATGATTCCAAACTTTTTCCAACAGAATAAGATTTTGTACTACAATCGGTAACATTTAAACATTGCGCAAACGCCAACGTTTTGTCGTGATGCTTAGATCGGATCGCAATCACTCCCCTTCACGATTTGAACACCTACAGTAATTAGCTATGAGACGGCAAAGGTTGGGGGGGGTTTCATTAAACACTAGGGGGTCATTATAACCTTCAGGGGGTAATTATAGGTGGTTATAGTAAAAAATGATTGTACACGACCGACTAACTATAGGGCAGAAAGGGCAAGGTGACTGATTTTTTTTTATCTCTCGAATGGAGAAATCATATAATGTTATGTCAAGAGTTGAGTATATACAGGGTATTAGGGTAACATGATACTGAACAACTTTCCTTAAGAAACCTATAAGAAATTACCGAATAAAAATTGGACTTTCGATTCTAAATGCAATCAACTGATCGAATGTTGATATGAAACATATTTTTTTTAAATTTCGCTTATGTTGCTTTGGGAATGTTTTACAGTATCACCAATATAATCATCCATTAAGTAATGCAACTTTCTACCCTAAAACTTTAAATGAAGTTTTATATTGTAAGTTCTAACTTAATATGAGAATATTTTGTCCAATCATCTGTGTCTTTAAATTGCCTATCCCTAACATCATATAGGTATGCATTCTCTTATAAAAACAATGTTCTATTAGATGCTCGATCGGTACAGAATCGACCCAAATACAAGTTTACTTCGGATCAAATTAAATCGAATGATTAAGCGGAAATTGGTAACTTAAGTGCACTGTAATAGTCAATTAGATTATCCTAAATCATAAGTCCCTTTAATTATGACGTTTAAAGTAGCAGTGAATGGTTTATTAAGGCGGCTATTACTATAATGCATCTATACGTTACTTGGGTACGATTTAGACAATCGGAGCTTAAGCGATTGGCTGTTTAGACCATTAACTTAATCGATTTTGTACAGGAAACGTTAGTTATTAAAAACATTTGAAACGGAATTGTTTGTACAAATGTAAAATGTACCTAAGTTGTATTACGAAACGCAACGTACACTATTAATGTATACAGAGTGTAAATATACAGGGTCCTTCTTAATATGCTGACACTTTTTTAAGGGGATGATCAGTCAAACTGAAAAACTTTTTGTATGGGACTAATATCGAAATCGCGAGAAAAAAATCAGCTGTATGGGACGATAGTTTTTTACGCATTTTCGATGATGGTCCTAAAGAGAAAGTTGTTCAGTTTGATGGTCTGATCATCCCCTTAAAAAAGTGTCAGCATATAAAGAAGGATCATGTGTACAAGGTGCTTTTCAATATCTGCCACGGCTGCAATAGAAGAAAGTATTGCGTAAAATAGATTTAGCAAAGAAACTTTGTGCTCCGGAATCGTTAAATTATTTGAGAAAATTAAGAAATTCAATAGAAATCTACTTGCTTCATTGTGCATACAATTTCAGCTTAAAAATGTGAAGCGATATGACATGTATTCGATGTCGTTCGTCACTTCGAAAAACATTGAATTCACGAAAAAAATAACGGTTATTCTCTCCATTATTTGGGTCACGTATGAAACGGCCATAGACGTTTTCTAAGGAAACATTTTTTTCTTAATTTCGATGTTGGCAGATGTGGTTCGTTTGAAGTTCACACATTGTATAAAGAAAGCGACTTAAATCTTATTTAATTTTTATTTGATTTTGACTAGAAGGGAAGTTACATTTTTATTTTTGTTCATGTAAATTGTTATAAATTTCTTCATGTATTTTGTTTTGCTGTAACAACTAACAAAAGGCAAATAACAGTAACTTTGAAATTAGAAGTACAATCGTCCTCCGAAGTAACTGCTTGTTAGACTAAACTCAACAAACAGATTGCAGACATTGATAAAGTCGTCAAGATAAAATATTTTGCACTTGCACATAATCTAGACATACCTACGTGTGGAAATACCGGGGACACAATGTCGCAACGGGATTAGAATCCAGATTAGTTCAGTCAAAGACCTGAATGCTAATTCGGATACTTTATTTTTAATGCTGAGATAGATGAAGTAAATTCTAAAAAAATTGACGACGAGTGTTGTCTGGGAATACCCGATTTACCTAAATCTAGTAATTCAACAGAAGTTCAAATTGGAGTTATATGATTTTTTTTATATTTAGCGATATTGTAGCTTGACGAGCCATAGTATACCTATTTCGTACTTACTTCTGCACGAGGTGTTAATAAAATTACGAGTATGAATACACATTATCCTGGTCGTATACATGGTTAGAGCAGAAGCAGACACTTTACACCGTAACAATGTAGGAAAAATTGTGTGAAACTCACCCGAGATTAAAATTTAAAAATCGTATAAAGAAAGAAATAACAATATTTTTTCATCATTAAAGGCACAATAAGGGTATCAGGTATTGTTGGTTTTTCAACATCTATTAAAAAGGTTTTTGTATTAAAAACCTGAAGGAAAACAAAGAGATCGAGATTCTAAACATTTTTTAAATTGATGGGAAATCTGATGATTTGAACAACGATTCGATGAAAACAGATTTAAGAAATCTTCTTAACTCCACCGCGTCCTTGCTCTAATTCAAAACTAACAATTTGTGTAATATTCAAATCACTTTCGATTTCTCGACTTCCTATTGTCGTTGTTTCGCGCTATTTTGCATAACATCAGTCACGATTCTGTACAAAACTCTTTAATGTTCGAGCTTCGAATTCGTAGCGAATTCTGTAATGGGGCATACGGTAAACGGTAACATTTCGCGGTGATCTAGTTATGTTATGCCACAATAAGTCACGAATGCTTACGACCTTGATGTGATGACGAAATCGAAATTTGACGGTCCGTTGAAGAGCGTGCTTACATGCGAATGCGAACAATGCATTGGCTTAGATTGGTCTGATACGTTTGAAAACGTAACAGAAAAGAAACGTTGCTTATTAGATCTATAATATGTTTCAGATCCTATCGGGAACTAATTTTGGATTCAAGTACGAAATAATCAATGAATACACTTAGTTGTGTGCGGAATAGGCTCTTTTTAATATATTGCCTATGAGATAATTTAGTTGAAGGTTGGTGTACCTAAACTACATGTTATTAAAGTTGAAAATCAACTCGCATTTCCTTCCGACATATTCAATGTCATTCGTAGTAAAAATGAAAAGAATGAAACTTCAACCACTAATAGTAAAAATATAATAGGGCAAAGAGAGAACAAGTTCGATGACACGAACTTTAAACTTAATATCTTTCGAACGGTTCGGTCCCCACGGTAGTATCACGACTTCTACATAGAAAACATTAACAACGTTACCCAATAGATTTATTTGAGTTCCCCAACCGATAAACAGCGGCTAGACCGCGAAACCACTTGAAAATCTAGGAACGAATCTTATCCGGGATGGAAAATCACGGGAATCTCGCAATGCGGTTTTATTTCCCATAGATTCAATAACAACAAAACCAATATTAGATGTTGATAGTTGTTAACTCCGGAGTTTTGTTAGAAATTTTGCAGAAGGCAGTATGGTTTGAGTGAAATGAGGTGCAATACATCAGAGATCGAATGGAGATTGCATTGTTGGCGGACAATAAAGCGGACTGAGTGAGGCGCTGCATAGTTGATGCGGTTGCGTGCTATGGGAACTAAATCACATTCGTAATTTGTTATAAAATTGCTAGACTTTGTGGAGTTCCAGGTAATGCTGAGCATTACTGTCTAGTTTACTTCTGATCGTATCTTGACTGGTTTAACTTTCTTTCGAGACTTGTTAAGCTTCCGTAACTTATTGTAGCGACTTATAAGCACATATTTTAAGAGACTGGTTGAACGATGAACTAATTAAAAGAATTATTATTGATTGATGCAGGCATGATAGTGGTCTACTTCCTGTTAAAGTTTATTATTAAACTAGTCTATCCTGAAACCTTCTTGAAACTTTAAAAATATTAATTGTTGACGATGATGATATTATAGGTACTTGATAGCATCCACCCTCATCAGCTGATAGCACATTCGATCCGGAAGTGAATGAGTCCAATAACTCCATGAAACAACTGGCTGATCACCTTGCCTTATTAAAAGAAAACCAGTTCACTTTTAAACGGGTCCTTTAACAATTGCTTCACGTACCTGAGTTGATGATCCTGGTTTTAAGGTCGTCTTTTAAATGGGTTTTTTGTTCGCTTGCACTAGTGCAGTTTTCTTTTTGTTTCCGTGTCTGGATGTGTGTTATTTAGGCTCATTTTGTACTATAACGAGATGAACTTTAATAATATTTTTGATAGTACATCAATCATTTTAACAACGCGTAAAAAATAAGTTTTTAATTTCACTTTTCGGTAAGAACCGGAAAGTAGGTAAACAACAATATTTTGATACTTCGTTGTTTTGTTTTTAAACTTATCACTTAAATTAAGTGAGAAAAATTTCGAGTTTATGTGAAAAGTTTAAAAAACAATGAAATCAAAACCTGACAACTTTTGTAATCAATAGGTTTACAAAACCATCCGGTTGATCTAAACCATCGTAGCATGAGGCTATGCGGGTTCATAGTATCCGCCTACCCCCAAAGGGACAAAGTTTTGAAAGTCACATGTTCAAATCAACAGAAGAAAATGTCAAAATTACTATGCAGATTATGCATCATTCGAATATGATTTTGAAGATTCAAAAATATGAGGGGGTGATTGGTGGGATGCAGGTAGTGTCCGTACTATATGTATTACTATATACTCTTTCTTATACTGCGCCTCGATGCAGTTTTCACTTAGAGCTCGAGGAAATTTTGAAGAAGTTTCCTTGCTTTTCAAACATGAGACAGAGCTGATACCAATTTTAATGATAATGCTCTTAAACAATTTGTAATTGTACGTTGTATATTTTGTTTAATTGTAAGATGTGAGATGTCCAACGCGGTGGTAGAGTCAAAAAATGACGTCAGAAAGCTATCTATGTGATATTATTATGAATAAAAAAATTTTGTTTTAGTTCAAAATTAACTGTCTTATTTCGTTAACTCTAATAGAGTCAAGGTCGAAACGACTTTGATTAAACGTTACGTTGGTAGTTTCGCGTGAGAACATTGCATTATAAAAATTAAATTTTTGTACATTCGTTGGCAATTTGTTAATGATAAGTGTACCTAGAGGTCGGCTCATTGTTATAATCGGCGGGGGCTGCGCAGGCGCTCCCAGAGCCCTGCCACAAGGTAACTGTAACATTGTCGACTGTATCTTTAAGCGATAAGTCATCGTCTATACAACGTGCTAATGAATAAGCGCAAAACCTCATACACCCCAACAGATTTATAACAAAATAATTAAATTGAAACAATAATTTTATTATTTTGATAGTTAAAATTTAAAGTTATTCGCATTTTAAGTTTAGAGGAAAAAATTATTTGTTATCATTTCAGCAATGAATGAGAGTGCTAACGTGCTCATGGATCCATTTTGAGAATCTTGTTTTGGTTGTGTGAGGGGCCCTCTCACCACGAGCGGTGGGTTGCGATCGATTTCAGTAAATTTTAAATTTTACAAACAAATTATTTAATATTTTGAAAAAAATATCCTATGTTGAAACCATGATAATTCGATTCTGCTCTCGATTCTAAACAAACTACTTTCTAGTTTTGCGTTAGTTCATTAACACGTTGTATAAGATATATGTTAAGATAGAAGTAAATTGTATGTAAGGAATACAAATAAACTACTAAAACTGTAAGTATACAATGTGTTCAAGAATAACGAGACTGATTCAAATTTATTATTTAAACCTACCCTACTCTTAGGGGCTATTAAAACTCTACAACAACATGATAAAACGGATGATGAACTGTTAAAGAACCGTGAATGATGAGTCTTAATATCAAGCATGTAAAACATATACATTGAAAGCTGATGATGACAAGCTTTACAATGATCATAGTAAGATTGATGATCTTCCACTATTATTAAACAAAAATGTTAAAGAAGTGAAGTGAAGATGTGCAACTTTTTAAATCCACGATGTTATTGTAAATACTAAGAGTCGATCACGAGTGACTTGACGTTGGGGTGTCCTTGTAACAGGTTACATTTATAAATAATAATTTATACACTGTTAAAATAAACATTTATGATTGATATGTTTTATTGTTTTTCTCAGTATCTTTTAGTTGTTAATAGTAACATTAAATCGAACAGTTGAACATCACTGACATTTAAACACTTAAGCCAAGTCATTTTTTAATGGGGTGCTTGTTATCTTTTTCATTTGCATGTTTTATAATTACATATTCGAATGAATTATCTATCATATCGAATGTGTACATTTTATACACCTAACAAATCTAGTAGGGGTTTTTATGCCCATAAATTGAACCGATGCCAATAGAGAAACTGTCATGAAAATTGTGATTTGGTAGACAACACGTATCCCGAGTACGTTACTGTTCCTAATACTTTAAGAGAATATAATTCGGAGCGCGCTCCATACAAACGTACTATGGTAATATTTTCAATACTAACCAATTAAACTCAATGAAATTTTGCAGAATCAATCTAAAAACAAATTTCTATGCTTGTATAGAGTCAGATTTTCGTTAAAATGTATAGTTTTAAAGTTACAGTGCCTCAAAGATTTCCATACAAATCTTAAATTAATCCTAGCATTGAAACTGTATATTTAAACGAAAATCTGACTCCATACAAGCATAGATATTTGTTTCAAGATTATTTCAGCAAAATTTCATTGAGTTCAATTGTTTAGTATTAAAAATATCACTAGACTTCGTTTGTATGCAGCGCGCATTTACGCATTCGGAATAAACTTCTCTTAAGAACTCTAACCATAATTTCATCATGTAGGCAGAAAAAGTAATACCTAAGTGAAGAGTTCTGAAAAAACATGTCCTGATATTTCAAACTTTAATGATCAACAATTAACTTCGTTGCGTTTGTCGGCTGTAGTCAACACCTGTTTGCTGTTTAATATGATATCTACTTAATTAATATCCCAGTTGTATACTGATCTTAGTTCCTGGAGTCTGCAGTTTATACACTAAACTGGCTTTCGAAATGTCACTATTTTTTATTTGCACATTTATTTTTTAAGAAGGTAACCCTTTAGCCGCTCGTATTGTCGCGTAGGCGTCTTTTGATAAATATTGTTCTCAGTGTAATATTATAATGGACCATTTTTCTGGTTTCAGATAAAGGAGATGACTCTTCAGTCGTCCCATGTATCTCTGTCCGGTTGCTCAGCGTTAGGTAATTTATTAGCTATGACAACTATTGTGTAAGAGTCGCCTTAATATTGCTTTTATGAGATTTTTCTGCTGATCTTGTTCGTTTTCTTTTCTATTGTGCTTCTTCGTTCCTTGATACGATGAAACTTTAAATTTCTCAAGAAACTTCTTTAACAGAAACTAATAAAGTTCACTTTTGAAGTGCAGCTCATCAGACAAGTACAAATCAAGTAATAATTAAATACATTAAAAATAGTAGTTCAATTACTTACACAGGTTGATTAAAATATGCGGAACTTGATTTTAAATATGTTGGTACAAAACACGTTCGTTTGTACATGATACGACGACGCCTAATAAGTTTCGAACCTAATTTATATTTTTATTAAGTGCCCCAAACTAATAATATGGGTTGGACAAAATCATTTCCTGCTTTTAGTTTTTGTTTTATAAAACGAAGATCTTGCGGTTTTATGATATACTGAATGAATCTTATTTATTCGATATAAGAATGTTAAACAAAATAAAATCTAACAAATAAGTTACTAAAAATCCCCGTGGAAATATTTAGAACGAAATCATTAAAGAAGGTATATTAGAGAAGCTAGTTGCACTCTAGAGTGTACAATCGAATGATTGTGTTAAAATCAATTAATGCATTAGCAGAAATTTCAATATAAAATACTGATTTCCAAACTTACACAGCAACGGTACGACCCTAAATGAACAAAAGATATCTTGAATGGTCTGGTTATGATTGAAAGCTGTACTTAAGAACACCAAGACTTTGATAAGATATGACAGGACATGATGACTTTCCTTTTGGTAATGGACTGTTAACTTTATAGAGTACCACCTAAACATACCTATATAGTATGTAGAACTTTATACAGGGTCCTTCTTAATATGCTGACACTTTTTAAAGGGATGATCATCTAACTAAACAACATTATCTGTAGGACCAACTTCGAAATCGCGAAAAAAAAAATCAGCTGTCCCATACTTTTGGCTCGAGTAGGTTTTCTTTTCTGTATGGAACAGTTGACATGTTTTTCGCGATTTCGATGCTGGTGCCATAGAGAAAGTTGTTCAGTTTGACGGTCTCATCATCTTCGTAAAAAAGTGTGAACATATTAAGAAGGACCCTATATACTATTACCTATTCTGTGCCTATAGCTAACTACTGAAGTTTCTAGAAAAATCAACGCTGAAGGAATATTTTTAATCTGATTGATAATAATTTACCCAATCAAGTATAAAACAAAAAGTTACAAACAAAAACGTTTGATATCCATTTATTGAAGATTAATCGTGGCCGGCCACCAGTTCGCATTGAACTTGAAAAGATGATCATCAAACCTAAAGTTTTTAGTGCGGAAGGTGAAATTTTTTGTACAAAATATGAAGTAATGTCTATTATACATCCTACGTTTTCATATTTAAAAATATATTTAGACAATATTATATTGTTCATACGCAGGTAATATGTAAATTTTGTGGAAATGGACTTTGAATTTTTGAGATTCTTTTTGTTTGTAATTTTTTATTTTGTTATAATTATGTCATATTTAATTAATTAAATATTTACTATTAAAATAACTTATATACTTTTTGAACATAAAATTCGATCATCAATTTTCTTAGATTATACAGGGTCCTTCTTAATATGCTTACACTTTTTAAGGGTATCAGACCGTCAAAGTGTACAACTTTCTCTATGGAACAAACATCGAAATCGCAAAAAAAAATCAGCTCTTCCATACAAAACTGCAAACCTACTCGAGCCAAATGTATGGGACAGCAGATTTTTTTTTCGTGGTTGTAATGTTGGCCCCATAGAGAAAGTTGTTTAGTTTGATGGTCTGATCAACCCCTTAAAAAGTGTCAGCATATTAAGAAGGACCCTGTATAAATAGTCTAAAGTCCGTTTTATTAAAAATTGAGACTCCTATGATTTCGCTAGATTTATAAGTTCTACAGTTTTAAGAAGGACATTTAGTCCTTAGACAGTAGAAGAGAAAAAAGAAGAACAGACCGAAGAGATTTAACCCAGATTTAACGTAGATAGTATACTTGTTTTATAAAAACGTCGCAAACAGAGAAAATTATTATTAGTCTGATTCAGATAGACTCCTTGGGATCATTAATAAAACCAAAACGAATTCGTGAGAATGTGATTTTTTCTTCGAACTTCTAAGAAATTTTGAAGTAGCAATTACCATATGGAATTTCTCGTAAAAATTTGAAATAAAAGTATTACTAAAAGAAGTGATTTTAGCTCCATAATATAACTGTGTCAATAAAGAAGGCCCAGTAGAAATCCTAAGAAAGCGCAAGGATTTATTACTTGGATGTAAATATTTTCTATTAGGTTTTACGCACGGCTTCGCCCTCAGGAATGATGATGTTCTTTTCCTGGATACAAACTTATCTTTATTTCACGTACAATTGATAATAGTATAACAAACAAATTTACGGAGACAGTACAAAACGATAAAATCGTTGTTTTTTAAAGCTTGAATATCAATTTTGAATATTGAAACATACGAATCTATTCATACTATTGTTTCAAATGATTTTGGGTAGTTACACCTCTAAGTAGATCAGTATATAGCATAACGTGTAAGGAACTGAGAATATTCTTTTAGAAACCAAAGAATTCCACAAAAACTCTTTAAATAAAATCCTTGATTTCTACATTTATAAAATTTCCATGGGCAGCTAATTATTATTCACACGGCATTGCATTAGCAATATCACAGTATTGCCAACTGCTTACAGAGCTAGCTAAACTTCAAGCTCGTTGACCGTAGAAAGCAAAATGTATTGTTGGACCAAGGTCGCCTGCCGCCTTGACAACCGGATTCTGTCAATTCAGTTCCTACTAATACCTGGTAAACAAATGGGTACGAAACTTTGTTTGGTTCTTAACTACATTCCAATGTTCGCAGATAATGGGTAGTTATTAGTTTAGTAACGATCAATATACTAGTCTGTTACCTCTACTAATCTTGTACCTATTTATAAGAAGATTTGTATCTAATACTTGGCTACTGCCTCAGGCTATCGGCTAGCCTTAATGATATCGCTACAATACAAATATTAAGTTTATGTATTTCATTAATAGCTGTTGAAATTTATTGCATAGTCTAGCAAATATATCTTATTCTATCATAGTATGTAATGTCCTTTACGTTACCAACCTTCATTCTTTACAAAATTTATTTATTAACCTACTTCACACACCGAAAAGTAAACACCACTAATAAATCCCATCATCTATGTTCGTTTAAAAAGTTGGCAAAGCTCACATCATTATTCCCCTTTTTGTATTAACTATTTCTTGCTAGCAAATAATCTGCCTTATACATACACTGATATACTAAATTATCAACAAACCTGGTGGAAGTTTAGACTTCAGCATATCCATGGCGACTACGTTGATGATGAGTACCCAGATAGGGCACTCCAGCAGGTCGCTCTCGGACTTGACGAAGCCGATGGCGCTAAGGCACTGGGTCTCCAGCCTCCTGCGGTCAGGGTACGATCTCCGTAGCTCACGGTTCACGTTTGATTGGAACTTCTTCATGTCGAACAGCTGTGGGAAGGTGGTATGGATTATATTGGTTGTTTTAAGTGTAGATGCTAATGTTATTTTAAGAGAGTTGTTTTTCTTTTTTTATCAAGGATAAAACATTTGTAAAGGCTAATAAGAGAATAGATAAACAAGAGTTTAGATTAAAAGATTAGCAGTATTGAAATTAAAATGGAAGTTACGAAATAGACAGTTTACTATCACCATCAAATGTATCAGTTAAAAAGATCAATAATAAAAAAGAGAACGAACTTTTTATCTTAATTAACCAAACACAATGATGCTAATCTAAACAAGCAGACATACCAATAGATGAATTAATGTATAGAGATCTTATCGAATTAATATTACATAACAAGGCATCACGCGGTAATGAAAAGACAATCGTTCGATCAAACAAAAGTAGAGACTTAGACGCTGGACGCGCGCCTTTAGATAATAAAGTTATTTAAGAAAGTGTTTTTCTATTAGTTTTTAATCTAAACCCAATAGCATGGAACATTTAATGAATAATTAAATATCGAAAATTGGTTTTTGGTTGGGACGCAAAAAAACTTGTGTTAATATATTATTTTGATAGCTAGCTTTGTTAGCCTATCTATAGGGTTCCACTTGAGGCCAAGTGCATAAAGAGGAGGGGGTGGGGAGTAAACTTTATTCCTTTAAGCTGACACTCGTCATCACGGTGGCTAAAGTCAAATTCGTGCTCAAACTACTTTCAGAGTACGTATATTCAATATATATTTTCTGTCTCGCCACTCTACTCAAAATGTATATCTATTTATTCTACTTTATGGACGAATCCAAAGTCTATAAAATTTATAGCATTTCAAAACGTACAACTTTACAAAAATTTACTCTACAATGTATGTTAATTCAAAATATTTGCCAAGCTTATTAGCTTACTCCATACTAAAACATAACCCTAAAAACAAAACCTCAAAAACCGCAGCGTCAGATGCATCGACGAAATTGAATAAGGCTTATGAAGTTGTTACACAACCGGTGCACTTTCGAGACGTCACTGAGGTCTTGCATCAAGATGTCCGTCAGAAACAAATGCCGGTAGACAGTATACAAAGCAATGTCGATGCTATCTATTAAAGTCGCCGCCTTCTTTAGTAGTAGTTCCTACATTGAATTGGAGCATGTGAACAAACAAATTATCGGGTTCGTTTTTCTTATCCTTTGTGTTCCAGAACATCGAGTTTGTGAACTGGACCTATTCTCCTAACGGACACTGATATACCGCTCATTTATACCTCTGTAACTCCTGTTAAACCAGTGTCATCAGTTACGCTGAGCTTTCCGCTAAAAAGCCAAATCTGACGTGCTCTGATCTTTACTGCCATTCCTGAAAGATGCATTACGCAATTTCATCGCTGTGCAGATATTGATCGCGTAATTTCTTTGTTGCTTTGTGCTCCATTAGAACGACAGCTTATCATCAAGCGCTAACTTTATTGGTCACTACACTGATGGGCTTTTAGAATATTTTAATTATTGCCGGCATGTTGGTGTTGCCACAGCTATTGTTGTCTTACGAAACTGACAGTTACGTCTCCGGTTAATTGGAAACGTTCTCGGAACACTCATGATGAATTAGTTTTACGTAAGACGTTTTAATTTGAAAAAGGATTACATTGAAACATTCAATACCAGCCAGATAAAGCTATTCGGGAACCGGTTGACATGAACTACGATAACATTGTTTTATGCAAGGGAACCCAATGTGAGAATGGAAGCGAATCGCACAAAAAAATCTCAGGGATCAACACAACATGTTTCAACACTTGGTATTGTTTAGGACATTGTAATTTTTAATTAGCTATTTTCAGTCTAAATTATTGTACTTGTATCAAAATCTGACAGTGTTTAATCAAGTTATAATTTCTTGCTTCGTTCTACATTAGGTGTAGTTTTGTACTATCTCAGATTGTAGACAAAGTTGAAAAACATTAGTGATCTTTGTCACAGATTTGTTTTAATCGTACCTATTATTGATATGAATACCTACGAGTAGGTATTTTACAAATTGCAACCAACTGCCAATTGTTGAAATCTTTCCAATATACACGAAAAGCTATCACAAAAGCTATTAATTGAGTCTGAAGCCCACATTGTTTTAGCTCCGCTTTGCCCACGGACAATGCCCTGCACTTTCTGCGAATTCGCTTTCGTTACTCCCAAGGAAATAGAATAAGATCCAAACAAATAAGTGAGGCAATGACCATTCTTTTCCTCACTTAATGGTGCTATCTTTCGCATTGTTCTTGCTGACTTACGTAAGGCACGGTAGTTGATGGTGTTTGAATTTACGAATTTGATACGTTGACTATGAAGAATCATGACCATTGTTTTTTAGTTAGCTTTAATTAATTATCAATTAATATTGCTTGATTAGGGATCGTTTGATGGCTTTGAAAGGTACAAAAATAAGGTTGGGTCCAACACTTCTTTATCCAAATACTTTTTCTTGATGTAAATCATTAAATATACACATATTTATATTAGTATAGAATGTGAAGGGTGACAAAAACGGTCTATTCACTGAATTCTCTTATGAAATTTCTCACGAATAAAGATCGAACTAAATAAAGAGAGCAACGTCAGAAAAGATAAGAGAGATGGACATGATAAATAGTTTAAAGGTCTGATGGGTAATTTCGTAATCACGTCAACTAAAAAGAAATTATGTGGCCATGTCATGGTCAATGTGAAGGTACTCGGTGCAGTCGTGATGCACCATAAATGACTGACACAATGCAAGGCGCATTAGAGTAATGTTCACTCTGAAGTCTTTCCTTTGATTATTGTCTTTAATAATGATGAAACACACGGAAATGTGGGTGAAGAAATAGTTACTAATGTCGTTTGTGGATTAATGTTGTTGCTTCTGGACTGATGAGATTTAAATTTTTAACGACATTAGCACTTAATTACATAAAAACACACAAAGAAGTAAATCGGAATAGGCAAAGTTTATAAAAATGTAAAGTAAGGATTTTGAAAAAAAAAAATCTATTCTGCAATACAGATCTTCATTTATTTGTGGAGCATCTTGTCTTCTGTTGTATTAATAAATAAGAGATACATTAATATTACTTGGTAACACAGATTACCTGACTAGATAAGCTCTTTTGAACCGAATCTAACTAATAAAGCGGAACCTAGTTCAAGATTGCCCTGAATCCTAAATAAGCTATAAAATTATGTGGGCAACCGTGAAATTAATAGACCGCTGTGTTTCGACATCTCACTCATAACTGCTACCATCTCAAAGTTAAATTATTGCTGGTAAACACTCATTTGGATAGTTGTAACAAAATAGCCCAGTAGAGCTATTTTCTCGTATATTTCAAATAGATTCATATACCATTCGAAATAAGGATGAAAATAAGTTTGTTCTCTAGTTTGAAGAAGTAAGGTATAATTTTGTAGAGTGCACGAAATGGCAGCAAGACGAAGGGTAAATGCAGGGCATATAATTAGATGCATCTATTGGAAATCTGACTACTGACTACTGAAGACAGTAATTTGTGTCATAACATTGCAACTACACTGTTTTGAAACAACGATTTACAAACTATCGATTGAAATAAATTGATCTGATGATTGAATCGATGATTTGTTGCAAGTCACTTTCAATTTACCTGTATACAATACGATGTTAATAGTAAACAATGAGATTAGAATTAAGTAATAATGTGAACAGATAACAAAACAAGACAATTATGTAAAATTTCTTTAATAGAAGTCAAGTTTTTCGAAGCGATTCTGATACTTTGATTGGTACTAAATAATCTGTGTGTCCCCAAGGACCTGTTTATTTATTTAGAGGAATTAAAACATGAGGGTGGATATATAGAGAAAGAAAGAAGAAAGAGGTTAATTAAATTTAAAAAAAATATAGATATTTATTTATAAACTTTATACAACTTTTTTAGTTTTTATCGATTCTATGTTATTATGTTTTTAAGACTTACCTTGAATATTTTCTCCTGTTCGAGCGAGTAGCCAGGTAGTTTCAGTATGTCCTGCCCTATGGCCGTCTCCTCATTGCTGGTCGCCGCTGTACTCTTCACAAATACACTACTCTTGGAGTAGCGTCTGATGAGTATGTTGCCGGCATCGTCCATTTTTATTTTGACACCCTGTGGAAAAATGTTTTCCTTTATTAATTCAGATTTTTCGCTTTCATTACTTTAAGAATATTTAGGGCCCTTAGACTAGTAAAACTGAACCAAATTATCGTTTTCTCTTTGCTCGTTTTATATTTGGTTATTATTTTAGTTTCTTTATGGAACGTGCAAAATTAAGTAAAGTTTGTTTTTCGTACCGTTCAAATTACAGCATTGTATGATTTAGATATTAGTCTTGTATTGCCAATTCTCATGTTTACATTTTGATTCACACATTTTATAAGGACAATCACCTTTAGCACAAAAACTGGGACTGTATGGCAAAAAACAGTTACAGTCGATGACGTCACAAAGTACACAGCCCGTCCTTATCTGATCATCTACAAGTACAAGGTCAATGCCTCAAGACGTTACAGTTCTTGTTATATTAACACCATCTATCTTATGATTTATGACATGACAGAGGTGTTCAACAATAGAATAGGTTCCAATAAACATCTGACCTATGACATCAGTGGCCTTTAGTTTGTCGAGGCATGCCAAAACGTATCTATTGTTACGGATATTTAATTTTTGAGAACAGATTTAATTTGTATGCCATATGCGGAAGTTTTTGCGTGACTATGTAGAATTTGATGAATCATGGGAATAAGGAATAGAAGCATGACTGAAACAAATTGATTTCCGAACATAATTGGTATCATTTTCTACGCAAATCTAATTTAGGAGGCCATAAATATGTAAACTACCACACAACCTAAAAAGTACACTTGCGAACGTAGGTGCAAGGATCTCCCAAATAGATGCAAATCGTCTACCTACGATGCCTGAATCTGAATGTAGCAAAAAGTTATCGGAAATTAAATCTAGGTGTAGCAAACTTGTTGTATTGCTTACCAGACAGGAAAATACTACAAAAATTTGATTTCAAATGAACAAAATATATTAAAACCGATGTATATTTAAATGACAAGTAACCTTTGACTGTATGCAATGACCTTGTCCTTTACTAAGAAAGCAAATGGTATTATTATGAACAATGTAGCATTTGATCTGATTAAATCTTAACGAATTTATTATGATCCATTGCGTTTCATCCTTTTAACTGTCAGTCTGTCATCTACTTGAGTTGATTATCTGCTCTATGTAAATAATTGTTTACTTTTGATCATATATAGGGTCCTTCTTAATATGCTGGCAGTTATTAAGAGGATGATCAGATCATCAAACTGATCAACTTTATCTGTGGGACCAACGTCGAAATCGCGGTTGTTTGATCATCCCTTTAAAAAGGTCAGCATATTAAGAAGGACCCTGTGTAAGACGAATGTATTAACTACCTTTTGTAAACAAACAGTTTTATTTATATAGTTAACAGCTATACGTTATTCCTTTATCATAATATATAATAAGTTGCTTTCTATATCATACTTACTTTATTTAGGTCATAATTTTCATTTAAATCATCAAGATATTAAAACAGATTCATGTTTTAATCATTTGAGTCCAAAGAATATACGTATACTACTAGGTTTTCAGTAATTGCCTAACTATAATTATTCTGCCATCTAAAAGATTAGACCCTATTACCCGCGCGTTACAAAGTAATTAAAGGGCCCTAAAATCCCTGTAGTTTAAGCGAAGGTATAAAAAGAACATTATCATTATGACACATATCCGGACTTGTTTCTAACGACAGGGTGGTGTTAACATTGCCGGCAGTGGGAAGTGTAGCAATATTGAGGTTTGACGAAACGTGGCTTAATCGTCGCACGCGCACGTCAGAACCAAATGCCGCGGGCTCACCCGCCCGTGGATAATGAATTCATAGACAAAGAAATATTTATATGGAACATAGTATACCATTCTTTTTATGAAATGATAGAAGATATGCTCCGTATCGAATTACACAGAAAAAACCGGATGGTTTATAAAAATACTGACCTCAAAGAGTTCATTAGTCATAAAGACTAGTGATTTGATTCAAGTACACACAATATTAGATACGGTTCATAAAGTCTTTTGATCATTTTTCTCATTATGCTCCCGGCCTTACATTTGAAAAAATATCGTTCATAAACAAAGTAAAGTAACAGTTGTAGTCATAAAAATTATAAATAATTAAATCTTAAATTAATTTAATCGATTCAATGAGAGTTGATTGAGTAATATTGACCATGGCATTGCTTCAGGCTATCAATTTGTCTTTTTATTAAAATAATGAATGTGTAAAATTAAACAAACCTACTAACAGAGCTAATGTGTTATTCGTGATTTAGAGCCAATATTTGCCTACAATAAAATTATTACCAACCTTGTATTAGACAGCTTGTTATAGAATCTCATTTGACTGTCATAATTGCGATCCTATTGTTCGGATCGTTTGTTTCTGTACAACGATTCATGTTTGATTTTTAAACAGGATCCCTACATTTTGTATTATCTCTTCATCTACTATTGATTCACTGACGTCTTTTGTTTCTATGATTGATTTGAATTCTAAACTGACATAATTATCAATGTGATTGTTTACTATAAATTCTATTATTATTTCATTTGCTTAATCTCTGATATCATCCTATCATAATTTTATTTTTCTTTTGTTTTAATGTACCTACCTACAAATCTTCGTCTATAATTACGATTTGTTTTGAGTAATGGTCAACTTAATAAGTGGGCGTTAACTAATATTCATTTTTTATAAATGTGCCATTGATCTGGTCATCTTCTAATTCATCTGATGGTCTTTGGGTTACGTCATAATACGTGTGTAATCATCGCAAAAAACCACACGGTGTGTTAAAGAATTGATTACAATTATCTGGTTGTGAACTCATGTCTGTTTTTGGCTGTATCAGTCATAAGATCATGATTATTGCGATATTTCATGGAGAGTCCAGAATTTTTTACAAAAACGTTGGCAAAAACAACGCACAATCTTTCAATTCAGGTCTTTCAATAAAGCGTTCATTATAACAAAGTCTATCTTGCTAATATTTTATTAAATACCTTCTACATCAGTTCACGGAGTTTTACCTCCTTCGAGATTTGCCTAGTGGTGTCCGACTAACCAACCGAGAAACCAACATAGACGGGTCTTGTAAGAGGAGACTAATCCCTTCAGGCATTGTCAACATCTCTGATGCCAGCACCCTGTTACTACTAAAGTTAGAGACGTCACTGCACCCGATTGCTTCTCTGAGCATTGCGGTTTTCCGTTCAATCAGATTAAGATTCAGGAGGGTAAGGATGAGAGAGTACATTTCAAACTTACGTACTTAACTCTGCATATGACTGTTTTTCTGAACAAGCAATCGATGTAGTCGAAATGATTATAAACACGCCGTCATCTGATCCGTGAAGCTAATTCTTATCGGTTAATTGTGAAATATTTACCTGTCCTATATGTCTTTTTAATTCTTCTGTCTTCTGATCTCTGTGAGGATTATCGAAACCGCAAAGGCCAATTCTGTAAAGATAGAAAAAATACGTAAGTACAACAAATAGTTATCTACTTATTCAAATCACGTGGAAAAGATATTTTATTATTGGGATTTTTGCATAGTTTGGAATGATGCCAAGCAAAAGTATGAAGGTGATAAAAATACTGTCAAAGGTATAATTCCCATTGTTTACAAACATCTGCAATAATTTACATTATGCCATTCATGCTATCATGGCGACACCTTTTAGTTATTTATTACTTTGATTCTTTATGTTTTAATATTACTATTTAACCCTACGATTGGTTTTTATACAGCCTGTTTGGTGGCCCACTGCTGAACCTACTCGTATCTTTTCTTCTTCTATTACAACTTACACTAAAAAGTTTGGATCGTTATTTATATAAACGTTCCACTACAAAGTAAATGCTTTCTTTCATAACAAAGGCCTTCTTGTGGTCGCCATTAACATGATTTCATGTTTAATAAAAGTAAATTATGAAAACAGACATTCCAAATAAAAGGTTACTAAATTCTACATCTTATTTACATCTGACACAGATTTTAGTTTAAACACTTTGTTTTTTGATAGCCCATTCAAGTATTTGGTTCTCATGATACAAATTGAGAAATGACAACATAGGAATTTGTCCAACATTAGTATTTAGACGACGTACGCTATCGGAATTATTGTTTTCTCAAAACCGTTCGTTGGCAGTGCCCTGAGAACATATACAGCGGTCTCATTGGCATTCATGGTGTATGTGAGCTTCTGTGTTGCTTACTGATATCCATTTTCTATTCTATATAATACCGTAGAATAAGCAGTTATGCATTGGATGAAAGTGTTAAGTTCGATGGTAGTTTAATTGATGGCTAGTGCCGAGAGTTGATTCATGCTTTAATCGTATTTTGAATTTGGAATTACCATAGAAAGTGCCATGTCAAATACTTATTTGCGTTTCTCTTCGTTCATGTTAGGTTTCCAATAAGTTTGCTATAGCCTTTTAGGGTTCCGCACCCAAAGGGTGAAAACGGGACCCTATTCATATGCCTACGTTGTCCGTCCGTCCGTCTGTCCTACCTATTTAGGGCTGTAACTTTTGAGCAGTAATAGCTAGACAGTTGAAAAATATACAAATATACGGCGGATTTGCTAACACATAATAAAAATATCAAAAAGGTCCTAATACAAGAAACTAATTTTTTTTCAACGTTTTTTCTTTTCGCACTAACGTAAAAACGGTCATACACACAAACGTCAAACTTGGTGTGAATATAGAACAAAATCTACAGTATAAAAACAAATTAAAAAAACCGGCCAAGTGTGAGTTGATCTCGCGCTAAATGTCCTGGTGAAAACAAAACTTTTATGTAATTTCATATTATTTTGTGTAGTGGTGTGGTTCGGGACCCTCGGTGCGCGAGTGGCCCGACTCGCACTTGACCGTTTTTACTACAATTTAAAATAGCAAACACGTTGTTAAATGTTTCCAACACCATAATAAATTTCAAAAGCACCGATTGTTGGTTTACGTGAGTTTTGACGTGAAGGTGATAATTTACCGTAAATCGCATGATACGTAGCTGTCTCACGTACTACGTAACGTTAAATTAAGTTTCAATAAGCGTATATTTAATTTGACCTTTCAAATGCTATGATTTTAGAAAATGTGGGTCAAGATTTACTCTATGAAAATTTTAAATCATGTCAGTAATCTATAGTTGAGGTGGTAGGTACACGTCATTCATAAATTTGCGAAAGAGGGATGATAAAACTGATAATAAGAGATTCTTGCAGCACGTCTGTGAAAAGGGTATGCCAACTGACAGAATTAAAAACATTTCAACAGGCCCAAATGCAAATCATGTGCTAAAATCGCAATAAATTTAGCAACATCCTCTACCAAACCTGATAAAGTGTCTTAATTTTATCATACAGCAATAAATTTGAATAAACCAATTTAGTTATTCAAGTATTTAGTAGGCAAAATCAATGGGTCGTCGAACTAGTCACTCGGCGCCTAGCGCCTGTGACTGCGAGCTGCGCAGGAGTGAGTGGCGGCCTTGGCGAGGCGCGCGTGCTCACTCAAGTCTGCTACTGTGTCACTTCTTGCGCGTGGCGCCCTCTCTTCACATTCCTTCTTTAATTAAAAGAATGTTATCTTTATTCTTAAGTTCCATTGCAATTTGTGTTGCTAGATATGAAGTTGCAATAATATTGTAAGATCTATTCGAATTGTTGTGCTTCTTTTGTTTAACATCCTGTTTGAATTCCTACATCGTTGTTTTACAAAGTTTTTTCTTCCTGATCAGATTCTAATTAATCATAATTGTTATAATCTCAAAAGGTGAACATATAAATGCTTGAATCTTTTAAACAATTATAACTAAGGTGATGAATTGTAAAGCACACCTACATTTAAAAGCATTGTTTTCAGATTTATAGCTAACTCTTCCTGATTCATTTTGAATTAATAAATCTTCATGACCTCATTGTTTTCATCTGAATAAGTCGATTACTTCAAGTTACCTACCTGTCTCAGTAATAGGTGCAGCAACATATCTCTTACATTGATTGGGGCCATGCTCATGCGTGACTCGAGTCAAGGATGTGTCAAGTCATAATGAAATGGTACGAAACAACAGACACTCGTTATCGTTAATTCGATACTGTTCCGTTATCTAATTCAATTATATGTTATTTCGTTATTAACTCGTTATTAACTGCTGTAGTCACGATCTCCTTAATGAAATTGTGGTTCGTTTTGTGGTATGTAAATTATAGGTAGATCTTGATTGGTGCACAATATTTTATTAGATTACAACAAAGGTTGAGATACTGTTTAATGGCTTTTTACATTAATGCTTGGGGTTGCCTTGAGGAATAGATTGGAAATCGTAATTAACCTACATACTACTGTGGCCTGCCTGGCTGTTTTTAATGAATTCTTGACTTGCTAATTTTCGTGTTGTATTTCACAAAATGTAGTTAGTATACATATAGGGTCCTTCTTAATATGCTGACACTTTTTTAAGGGGATGATCAGACCATCAAACTGAACAACTTTCTCTATGGGACCAATTTCGAAATAGCGAAAAAAAAATCATCTGTCCCATACAAAACTGCAAACCTACTCGTGCCAAATGTGTGGGACAGCAGATTTTTTTTTCGCGATTTCGATGGTGGTCCCATAGAAAAAGTTGTTCAGTTTGACGGTCTGATCATCCCCTTAAAAAAGTGTCAGCATATTAAGAAAGACCCTGTATAAAAATTATATTAATATTCTTTCTTCAACTGCTTTTCGGGACTTTTATTCAGTCAGATTTTAAAATATATTTACTTTTATCTAATTGTGGTTCTGTGGTCCGAAGTCATCTTGATAATGGGAATGTCCTAACCGCAAACATTTAATCACATTGGATCCTATCTCAACAACTTCTAACAAATTAGATACACTATCTTTAGTAGTTTCTTATTGTAGTTAGTGTTTCGTTATAATAGTATAGTTTTCTTATAATGTAGTTTTTATATAGATAAACACTGGGTTTGAAGATGGTAGAGGTTTGGATGTGATTGGTTTCAATATATTTATTGAATACCAAATATAATCAGCGAATGTAGGATGTTTGTTACTTTATGAACAAAACGGTATTATGTATTTTTTTTATTTGGGTCTGGTATGCCGAGTTCAATAACTTAATTTAACTCTTATGGTAATAGTTACAAATAATAAATGTCTATGAGGATGATAAATATCCCGCAAAAAAGCTAGTACCTACAGTGTAGATGTAGTACAAAACGTGTAGATTCTACACGGAATGTACTTCGTTAAATCTTTGGTCTTTAAAATTTATTCAAACTTCGTTCACATTCTAAATCTAAGTTAGTTCTATCCAATCTTTTATCATTTCAAACACTTTGAAAGGAGTCTTCAAGAACATCCCCACGCTCTAAATATTAAATCACTATGCACAGTCAACGTCAGACGCTTTCCTTGCAGACCCCTAAATCAGGGTATTTTCGTTCTTATTCTGAAGTTGTACGAGTACTGTCAGGGGTCTTAAGTAGAATAGACTGGATGGTAAAGTTACACAACTGTTGCACGATGATCACGCTTATACTCATGTGGTTTAGATTATAGGTAATTGCAGTTTGAGATGTTTAACTAGCTGTGCTAAGAGTCTAGGATATTAATTTTGTTTAATTTATTTTGTGACTTTTGAGTGAAGACGTTTTGTAAACGTTTCAAGTTTGTAAGTTTAGGGATATTATTGAGGATAGTCTGTATAAAATTAAGTTTATAAAGGCAATTTCTAAATTTTTCAATAATTTCTGTTTGTTTAGTGATAGATCAGCTTCCCATATAAATATATAAGCCTTGTCTTTATAATAACACTAGAGTTAACCCGCGACGTCGTCCGCACAAATTATATACCAGATTTTAAGTCAAATCATAAGCTATCAAAAAAAAAAGGTTCATCTAAATCGGTTCAGTAGACCCACAAATACACAAACAGACCCACAAAAATTCTAAAAAACGTTGATTGGGACTATTTTTTTTTTAATATCTTCAATGTCACACACTCCTGTTACAGTTCTATAATAGTTAAGATTACGGACTAATTAAGGAGTTAATTCAAAAGATTTTTTTTAATAATGTGTTTACAACTCTCATGTTTTTAAAGTATTTAGGAATACTGAATACCTAATGTTTAGTGCTTCGTGAGTTAAAGACATGGTAGTAGATTCCTGTACCCCGATAGTCCGTTATGGAATTTAACATTTGAACTTTACTATTTGCGAAACATAATTGTATTTTTGATCTATGCCGAACATTTAGCAGATAAATGAGGATTAAAGATGATTATTACCTGTCGGATTAGAAAAAAATATCTTCTGTTTACTTTTCGTAATTACATAACTTGGATAAAAACTATGTGTAGCAAAAAAGGCATTCCGTTTTATAAGGAGGTCAGCATCTACTAAGATAAGGCATTCTGGTTCGATTTATGTTATCTTTGTAAATCTTAATTTTCTTTATTAATGTTCTTCTTATCCTGTGGGCAAGCCCTGGTGTCAGTGTTTTCAGACCGCCTTACGGCCTCTGACGTGATTTTTATGTATCGAATACTACCGAAGCACGGAATCATCTTTCTTTTCAGACAATCAGGTGATTTGGCCTGCAATGTCCTAACCAACTGGGCGAAAACGCACAGAGTGACATATCACTATAGGTGTCCCCCTAGGTTATTTTTATTTGTATCTTCTTTTAGTACATAAATATGTTTAGAGTATAGCATGCATTGTAAAATATGGGGTTATGTTTCATTGTGGTGGGCAGGGACACTATTTGATCTCCACTTGCTAACAATCCTGACACAATGCTCAATTTAATATTGGTAAGCACATTAAGCGCTCGTTGGTGTAGTGGAGCTTCGGTATTGGAAACGATCACAGAAGTTAAGCAACGTCAGGTCCGGTCAGTCTTTGGATGGGTGACTGATTAGTGGTATTTCATCTCGAGCGTTTCTTCGGAAGGCACGTTAAGTAGTTGGTCTCGGATAGTTCCGTCAGATGGGGTTGTAACTATTCGTTAAGCCAGTTCACCGGCTTGAAAATTCTCTGACAGCAAGTTGACCACTAACTTGCCTACACCAACACGCACTGGGCCCGCGTGGTGGAGTATGGCCCACTCCTTCTCACCCTTATTCGTGAGGGGAGGTCTTTGCCCTACAGTGGGATTCAACAGGCTATATCATACCAAGCAGATTGCGTGGAAGTAATACTTACCTCTGCAATAAGCTTTGTACTTGAAACACGGCAGAACTTTTCCTTTAGTTCATCGAAAACAATGGTTTATCCGGGAAAGTTAATCAAAGTAAACGTCCAAGTTCAAGCCATGGTCATCCGGACCTATGGTCGATTGAGCCGTGAAATCTGCGCGGTCGATCTATTGTTTCACTGAAGTTTCCACTTCATTTGGCTTACGAGTCACTGATCTGACTAATTTAACTTTAAGATCAGATTTCGTTTTTATTTAAGACCAATTCGATTCATTGCTTTAGTATTTTTTGGTATATTATAACATCATTATATGTATACACAACACATACACAAACTCAAGACCCTTTTGTTGACAACAACTTATAAGTAATCAAAACAACATCATTATCACTATCACGATTACTATCACCATCACCAACTATCACTATAGATTTCTTGATACGGTTTTCACTAATAAATAGACTGATTCACAAGGATGGTTTAACTGTTATCTCTATAATCACACCAGAGAAATAGCGGTACCTTTGGTGGACAAAACAGGCTCTGCTTGTTTTTTCAGTTCTTTCACATAAAATTTGACACATACTATTTCATGTTTATGGAAATCAACTTTTATCACGCCTCTAGCCTACATAGCTTATTGGTTCGACGGCCCCATAGCACAGTCGGTAGTGAACCTGCCTGCTGTGCCAAGGGTCGCGGGTTCGAATCCCGTAAGGGACAAATATTTTTATGATGAATATGATTATTTGTACCCGAGTCATGGACGTTTGTATCTATATATTTATTCTATATCGTTGTCTAGTCATCATAATACAAGTCCAGGCTAGTTTCTGGTACTTTAAATGTGACTAGATAATTTGTGTGACAATGTCCAAGATATTTATCTACACGTATTTTCACATTACAAAGTTTGCAATTACCTTCACAACATCTGGTAGAAGCTTGCACCAATACTTACTAGGAACTAAATTATGTACTTCTTGAACAATTCTAGTAACTATCCCTAAGCGGTAGTTTTCTATAAATACATGACTGGCGTAGTATTAACGCACGACAGGATAATTGAAGAAGAAAGTGTTCGCTGTCATTGATCTGCATACTTGATGATAAACTGCTAGTGCTGTAGTGAAGGGTTGATAGGATATCGATACTTTCTCCGAGATCCTTCTAAGCTTATTAAAGATTTAGTGTGAAAATAGGTAACAGCAATGTGAGTTTAAGTTTAGCGTCACGTCAACGTTTATAAATAGAATACAAAAAAAAAAAAAAATCAGCATCAGCATACATTTGGCTCGAGTAAGATTTCAGTTTAGTATGGAACAGCTGATTTTTTTTTCGCGATTTCGACTTTGGTCCCATAGAGAAAGGTGTTTAGTTTGATGGTGTTATCACCCTCAAAAAGTGTCAGCATATTAAGAAGGACCCTATATGTCGCAAAATAATTAAATTGACTGTTTGTATTAAAAATTTTAAGTTCTGTTTAAAGGAAAGAGAAACGCTGTTGAAATTGTATCCTATATTGTTTCTACAGTTCCGTTTATGTGTTGGTTGTGAATAAAGACTTATTTCTATAAACATTAAAAAAATATTATTTAATTTAATATATTGTTGGTTTCATTGACATTATTCCTCTGGAAAGCATTGAAGAATTATTTGAATCTTTATTGTTTCATTTATTATAAGAATACAATTTTAAAAAATGATAATTAAATTTGCTTTGGCTTCATACCATTGGTATGACCATATATGTATGGTCATTCCAATTGTATATTAAAACTAGAGTTTACCCGCGACTTTGTTCGCACAAATTGTATACTAGATTTTAAGTCAAATCATTATGCTTTCTAACAAAAAAAGTCTCGTCCAAATCGGTTTAGTAGTTTTCGCATGATGCTCGAACAAACAAACAGACTGACCAAAAATCCTAAAAATTTGTAATTTGGATCAGGGACACCTAAAAACCATATTTTAACATTTTTTAAACATCTTCAATGTACCGACACACTACTGTTGCAATTGTATAGTAGTTAAGATGGAATATCATCAATTTACGCCTACATAACTTATTGGTTTTGCAATTTTGAAGTGGACAACAATTGTTTAGCAACCGATGTCGCCGTCCTCATAAAGTTTTTTTAAATACGTTTAAATAATGTTAAGGTTAGTATCGATGATTTGACGTTGTTTTGGTTTAGATGCAAAAACTAAACGCGGAACTTAAAACTGGGACAAAAAATTATCGTGATCACTTATTTATAGCAAACCTCTTAAAAACCGATCTAATGTTTTTTAATAATCAAAGATACCGCTCTCAATTCTGGGAGGAGGGAGTGATTTATTTTTGATGATACATTTTTTGTAATAATAATCTCGCCATGATTCTTTCTATTTTATTGGGAGGATTGTAATATTAGAGTGAAAGCTTTAAATTTTAACTGACATTAGAGTTAAGAAATAATTCTTTTTAAGCATTACTCAAATAGTTTTAATATGATAAATCGTTAATAAAATAATTAAGTACGTTAACGTGTATTTTGCAAGAAAATTATTGATTGAAATCTTAAGCGTTTCTTTTTTCGTATTCTTACCTGACGTAACGTTAAAAATCGTAAACGTAAAATTTATACAAAAACAATTAATAATCGATATCGATAAATAATAATTCCGCAACTCGAATGAAAGTACTTTCGTTCGCGGAAGCCGGCGCGGGCGCAACCTCATCGAAAGTAAAAGCTGATTGGTCGGTACCGGATTTACCTACTTGATGGTTTGCGTTAAACCACGTCGTTTGTTTTGGGTGAAGTGACGTTCAATGACCTTTGACTATGAGTTAACTATTTGAGCATTTGTCAAATATTCAGACTTTTTGAACGTGAGAAACTGTTTCATCATGTAAATGTTAAGAACTGGCATTAAAATGCAAATGATTCAAAAAGAAAAAAGTTATTGGAATAACTTTTGAACATAATTGCTAATTGTTATATTTATCCCAGGTATTATCATTATTTTCTAGTCGGGACTTTAAGTAATTCTGTATTTCCAGTTTTTCATTGATTCAAAATAAACTAGCGAACTAAATACTGGATTGATGCAAAACCTACTTTATCATCATTATCATCAGCCTATACATCCCACTGCAGGGCACAGGCCTACCCTCGAGGAAGGTGAATGGGCGTTTGTCACCATGCGTGCCCAAGGCGGATTGGTAGACTTTACATACGCATCAGAATTTCTTCTTCAGCGTATGCTGGTTGCAGATGTCTGCTTATCAATAAGGTTATTTTAGGTTACGATTATTATTGTCCATCCTGTACATTATACGTTTCTCTGCAGGGCACAGCTGCTCTCACGAATAAGGGTCAGATGTAGTGGGCTATCCAACACGCGAGCCCAGTGTGGATTGGAGGAGGATTTTTATACCCATAATAAATACGGCTTAGGACGGCATTGACTAGTGCAAAATCGTCAAATTTCCCGAACGGACTAGTTCCCCAAATCGTCTAATCTCAAAATGTCTAGTGTCCTAAAATTACTCTTATGAAAGGCCAAGAATGGCTCTAAGAATGCATAGTAACTCCAGCAAATAATTTAAAATCCAAAATCAGAAAGCTTGCTAAGTAACTACCTAAACCAAGTGACGTCCTTGTCAAATTACTTAGATATTTAACACTAATTAAACATGTAACAATGAATCGTAAAATAAACAATAGTTTGTAAATGTTTACAGATACGTTTATTTTACAATTTTTACAACCCTGTGCCTGTAGTGAAAAGGGCACAAGTAGAGTTGGTACATGTACCTTTTTTTAGCTATTTCAACACAAATAAGAGATAATGGATACCTAATAAGATTTTAGATTTATATTGCAGTGTGATCTATTATTCGATAAGTTTATTAAATCATAAAACCCAAAAGATTCTATAAGATAATTCACATTATTTTTATTACTTGCAGCAAAGTTTCTGATGACCTCTAAATGGAATATGGTGGTGAGACTATGTGTGGGTATGCGAACAAATATTTCAAAAAGCTACAAAAAGTTTTGACAATTCATAATTAAGGAAACGAATATAGCATTTAGGCGATGATTAAATTTTAATGGAGTACTACATGATATTTTTAAAATGTTTAGTTGAGTAAAATATCAATCATCCATCATTCCGGAAATCTTGAGCAAATTAACAAGCACCATAATATCTTATAATTGGTGTTTGCTATAGTGAAAGTGGCACATGTGGATATGTAATCGAAGTAGTTATTGACCGAGACCTCAGTAATTAAAGTGATAACGAGAACATGTCTAAAATGAGACAATGATTAATTATTAGAAATAAAGTGATAGACGATAGTGAGATAGAATTAAATATTTTCTTCATTTTGTAAGACTTATTTTTTGCTTTGATCATTTTTAATTATTTGCAACACATAGTAGCTGACTACAATGTAACACGTAGTTAGATAACAATAACAATAAGATTTAATTAATATATTTGTACAGGTATATAGCATAATTATTTTAAGATGCAAATCTAAAAAAAAAATTTGTTTAGAATGACTTTCTCGAAAAGTACCTAATTGTAATTGAAAACAAAAATAAGCAGAAGAAATTACCTAACATATACCTTAATAAACCTTTAAAGTATCAGCAATGTTTAAACACTTCAGTGGAATATAAATTACAGCATGTACAATCAATACAACACACTTCACATCTTCAAGGACAACTATTATGTACATCTTCGCATTTGTTCTTCAATCTATTTCAAACGAACTGCAAACGGAAAGCAATTAAGAGTGCCCTCCACAAATCCACTCTCACACATCATAAAGATGTCCGTTGTAGGTCAACATTGTCTACATTATTAACGGAATACAATAGCAAGTGATGTGATCCATGAAACCGAGTCGATGTATCCGAAACCATCCGTGCCAAGGACTGAATCACGGTGATTGTGTCGGATGCGCCAGCGCAGCGCCGTTCTGTCACCTTGCATTTAGAATAGGGTCAATCGAACTTTAGAGGATCACGATCTAAGATAATCTTTATGCCAATATAATGCTAAACGGAGTTTACTTCGTTTTACGTACTCTGTGAGTCCCTTTGAATAATTATCGTAAAATATCCGATTGCCAAGGTAATGAGAAAGTAAGCGCAGAAAGTAAAACGCAAATGATGAATTATTTACAACACTGGAGCGTGAAGACAATGACACAAATTTGTTTACGAAATTAATAATAAAACGATTTTCCGATATCCAGTTAAATCTTAATATTACGTCTATTACAACGTCTCAAAGTTGGATATTGAATGAAAAGTTAGAGACTCGACTGATTGAAGTAGCGTATTTAGAAATAAAACGTTTCCGTAGCGAACTGCTTTCCGTACTGCAATCGAGATCAATTGATTACACTTGAGTAGCATTACTTTCTTTTATCATTATTTTGTGTATCTTTAACAACGCTCTATTTACTGTCTGTTACGGTTTTAATTCCAATGTCAATAGAACTTTCGTTCTCTTTGTATTTCAAGGGTTTCGCATTTCTTTACTATTTTGTTGTTTAATGGTATTTTGTACCTATTTATTGGTTACTTCAGAAATATTGTTGAACAACTTCCATTTGGCTTGGCATTTGTTCGAAATGATTAAATGGGTCGCTGTTTCTTAACACAATCATTATAGCTCGTTCGTTTGAGATTTCAAGGCACAGGCGCAGTTTTGAAAGCAGGCATTACTAGACTAGCACAAAGGCACTGACACTAAATGGCTGGCTGCAGGGCGGCATGCCACGCCAGAGGCACTGATATAACCAATGTACCTACTATTAACTAGAAAGTACCTACTTCAAATTTGTCTTCCGGGTTTTTTTTTGACAATCGTAAAAATAATGCAGCACAAAAACTGAAACAATTATTAATGCAATGATTTAATTTGCCTATTTTAACAAGAATGACGACGAAGTAGTCCATTTTTGTTACTAACAAGAAAATTATGGTAACGTTAACAATATTGAAGCCATCAAAGATATTAAACATTTTGACATTATTCAAACAATGTTTTAACGTGATTCGAACGATGAATAATGTTACAATAACTCATTGTTTCGTATTCTATCGATCTAACATTTTGACTGCTAAACTTTGTGGCAAAGTTCAGGACAGGCATAAATTTTCTAAACAGCACCCAGTTATTTGAAATTTACCGAGATATGCCTTGCCTAGCAAGGCAGACTACACTTTTCAATAGACAAAATAAATTGTATAAACTATAAAATTATCTAAAAGAGGATAGTACTCAGATCCATAAACAACATTAGTCACTGAAAAGACTAGATTTATTAATCTCACAACTCTCCATTTTGACATCCCTGTCAACATAGTTGCAATTATATCCAGTGACATCCAGACCGCACCACATACAACTAATGCCAGATCATATCTCACTCATCATACTACAATGGTACCTCACAAACATTGCTAATGCGTATAACATATGTAAATCTTGACTTACAATGCGTCGTATACATTCAAGAAAGTGAAATTGTTGGATTTATTAAAATAAACTGACCATAATAGTAAGTAACGATCACTTACGGGCGACAAGTTGCTAAAGTTACAAGAGAGAGTGAAAATAAATTTCCAACAAAGACGGTTAAAGATGGAAATAGAAATGGAATCACATAAAATGTAGTAATGGCTATCAAAGATGATATAACAGACTTTGTAGTCATAATGTTAGCATCTATTGCGAATAATATAGACTAATAATATACAATAAATGGTAGGAATAGAAACTTCTATTTATAAATCTAAATAACATAAGTGATTGTGATTAAAATTGTTCCTTTTGGTCTTATTTTTCTAGTATCTCCACAAAAAATCGTATTATACTGACTCCTTTTGAACCACTAAACTAAAGGAAGATATCTTCATTGAAGAGATATTTTTTGCTAAAATCTTTCAATGGTTATGTTTTATATATTTTCCTTCTCTTAGGACTGAAAATATACAGTATATTTCCAGTTCTTAAATGCAATGATTAATGAAATTATTTTTGACTTTTTTGCAGATAATTCTGTGTTTATATCAAACCAATCAACTTGATTATCATAATCTTAACTATTATAGAACTGTAACAGAAGTGTGTGTTACATTGAAGATATTTCCATGAAAAAGATTACGATATGGTTTTTAGGTATCCTGGACTCCAAATCAACCTTATTTAGAATTTTTGTCTGTCGGTTTGTTTGTATGTTTGTAACAGCATCACGCAAAAACTACTGAACCAATTTTGATGAAACTTTCTTTGTTTGATAGCCTATGATCTGACTTAAAATCTGGTATATAATTTGTGCGGACGAAGTCGCGGATAAACTCTAGTAATAAATTAAGTTCTGTTCTGACTTGATAATGTCACTCAGTGATTTTGAGTTCACGCACTAGCACCGAACTTGGTGGCCTTCAGCCTACCACTCCTACCGAACCTAAAGTAGTACTTCAAAAACAGGATGTAGCCGTCACGACATTTTTGTATTGCATTTGCATTTTATGACGAGCCGTTTTAAAATCATCCAATAGACAAGCCTTTTTTGCTTAAGTTTTAAAATCGGATTTAGTCTGATTTGGTTTCGCAATTTCGGTCTATTATACAATTTAAAAGATAAAATCTCCAGTTTGTTGTTGGAATATAATTGAGACATCTCAAAAGGATTAACTTTGTTTGTCAGGTTGTATTTATTCCGATTGTGCCGTGATGTTTGCAAGAAACTCATTAGCTTTGTAGATTTGTATAAGTACAATAATCTTTTTCGAGTTAACAGACTTTTTTGACTACTTGTTTAACGATTTGTCTTGAATTGTAAATAAAGAGGCTCGACGTTTCATTTACACTTTTGTCAAATAATACAACGTTCATTTTAAAATTAGTGTGAGGTTTTAAAGTACCTAATTATGCACAGTATTTAGAAATATTTTTCTACACACCCGCGTTTATTTCACTTTCAGAATATTAACCCCGCGTGTCAGATTTCTTGGTAATTGCTTAAAATGGTTAAGGAGTGAAAGGAAAACTAGAAACATGATAATGTTAATAAATTTTCATAGTTTGTGCTCACTTTTTACTACCTTCATTTGTCCGTAAATAGAATACCACGTTTTCACAAAACATCAACTATTTCGTCGCACTGCTACCTCAAACATAATTATACTTTGTCGTCAAAGTTCATGAAAAAAAATCATTCTCTTGAAGATTAACATAATCATGAATATGATGTTCACTGAACTAGGTATAATTAATTCTTATCTGCCTAATAAGTAACACTATAATTATTACAATAACTACTTTAGATACGATTCTTTTATCTAGTCTACTTATTGTTTCAATACCAAGGACTTTCACATCATAAACCCTGTAAATACAATTTCTGACTTTCAATCAGAATCTTACGAAAACTTGGCTAATTTTCAACCTGCTAGTAATTATTATAGGACAATGCACCTTATGTGAATGTAATTAAGGTTAACGTACTATTAAGCAGTAGCTATTGTAGACTCATTATGATGTTATATGAGTGTATCATGTTATTTTTTGCATGTTATGTATTTTTTTACAATTACATTGTGGTTTATTTGCTAATGTGGTTTCAGACCAGTTTTATTCATAATGTTAGCATTGGTATTATACAGGTAGTTAGCTATTTTTATTATGTTACCTTAACATAGTTTCAACCTGTTTAGTTTTTTTTTTAATTATATGTATATATATATATATATATATATATATATATATATATATATATATATACAACGTGTTAATGAATAAGCGCAAAACCTCATACACCCCAACTGATTTAAAACAAAATAATTATATTGAAGCAATAATTTCATTATTTTGATACTTGAAATTTAAAGTTATTCGCATTTTAAGTTTTCAGGCAAATATGATTTGTTATCATTTCAGAAATGAATGAAAGCGCTAGCGTGCTCGTGGATACATTTTAAGAATCTTGTTTGGCTAGTAAGTAGGGTGAGTGTGCCCTTGCGATGGGCTGCGATCGAGTTCAGTAAATTTTAAATTTTACAAACAGATTATTTAATATTTTCAAAAAAATTACCTATGTTGAAACCATGATAATTCGATTCTGCTCTCGATACTAAACAAACTACTTTCTAGTTTTGCGTTAATTCATTAACACGTTGTATATATATATATTTTTTTTTTTTATAGGGGCTTTTAACCCAGAGGTTATGCCAGCCCCATCGTGCCTTAACCTTGAGATTACACAACAATAAAATGAAAACCTAACACATCCAAGTTTTGTTAAAATTTGTTTTTTTCTTAAGAGGCTATGTGAAAAAAATAGGATTCTTCAAAGCATCATATCTCATGGAGTACTAACAGTAGGAGTATGATTTGCGGATATGTGTAAATTGAACATATAATTGAAGTTTTGATTAGAGCCAAAACACGATTAAGACACATTTTCTCGATATAAAAACAAGCCAAAGTAGCCTCCGTCTCTATCGATAAACGCTTGGAAGTGCTAAACGGTGAATATTAGAAACAAGAGGCTTGATTTAAATTAAAAGAGATAGATTTTTTATAAATTGAACTTACATAAATAGTACAATTACAATTAAATAAAGTTTGTTTTATGCTTGCGTCATTTCAGGCGCGCGCGCCGCCCTGTCTCTTTCTCTCGCATCAGGCAGTAATATTTTTCGACATAAGGCTTAGTTTTATTTATTTTTTCGGTATTTTATTTTCTCCATAGCACCTATCTGTCTGTCTGTCAATTGCTTGACATGGACATTTAGTTCAAAGTAGAAGACAAAAAGTTTACCCAAAATATCTAAAAGACCGCCTTATTATTATCAGACTTAGTTTTATTTTATTATTCTGCAATAATATTTATGTTCGGTGTAAATGAAGTAAGTAGGTATACAGGGTCCTTCTTAATATGCTGACACTTTTTTAAAGGAATGATCAGACCATCATACTGAACAACTTTCTTTATGGGACCAACATCGAAATCACGAAAAAAAAATCTGCCGTCCCATACATTTGGCTCGAGTAGGTTTGCAGTTTTGTATATTAGGTTTGCGATATTGATGTTGGTGCCGTAGAGAAAGTGGTCCAGTTAGATGGTCTGATCATCCCTTTAAAAAAGTGTCAGCATATTAAGAAGGACCCTGTATTTCATTGATTAATTTCTATATCAACAAAAAATAATTGTTAAAATAAACATTGCAATAGCTATTTACTTAAAATTGGTATTTTACAATTATCTAGTTACAGTCAAGTACAGAATTGGCAAAGTATTAGTCAATTTAAAGTTGTGTAATAAATTAAAAATTACTAAAGTACTGGCCTCAAGCGCCGTACCGTACAAAATAATGTACGTATTTAAGTAATTACTTACATTCGTGTAGAATTACGATGCATCTTCAATCATTAAAGTCATATTTCATTTTTGACGTACTTTATTCATAATGAAGTTTAAGGATAATTATAATAATTAAGAAAGCGAATTAAGAAAATTGATATAATAGTATAGTACTGTATGTGTGTGTGTGTGTGTGTGCGTGTGTGTGTGTAGAAATGTAGTATATCTCTGACTATATGCGAGTCGTGAGCATATGCGTATGCTGATATAATAGTAGGTAGAAAAGATTTTGGATAGTTTTACCATTTTCACTATGGAGTCAATTTGAAATCTCCATCTGCAGTTTTGTATACATGGAATAATGGATTAAATGTTTGCGATTTCGAAGATTGCTCTATTTATTGTGATTTTAATTAAATTACGCAGAGTACCTGTGATAAAGGATGAAGTTTAGTGTACAACACAAATTATTTAATATTTGACTAGTTTTGACTTTCGTTTCAAAAATATGAGTTCTACGCGAGTATTTTTGAAACCATATCTCAATTTACAACTTGGAACTTCTTGATTAAGCACATCCTGCAAATTAAATGTCTATAAGCTAAAATCACCTTTATAAAGATAGGTAAAAGGTCACTTGACCAATTTAGGGAGACCAAATACATGCGTGTGTCGACACAGAACGGCGTATCTTGGGAAATAAGTATGTTAAACAGGCAATTGGTTGAAGATGGTCGGATGTTCGCGATTTGATGTGAATAACTTGAATAAGTGATTGCAAACCGGTCGAGTTTAAGAGTCAAAAGGTTGTAGCAAGTATAAGTAGTCAAACTACTTAGGTAAATATTGTGGAAAGGCTTGAGTCGTCGTAGAATTACGCAATGGGGATATGTTTACACATACAGGGTTCAACTTAATATGCCGACGGTTTTTTTAGGAGATCATTATGACAATCAAACTGAACAACTTTTTTTATGGGACCAACATCGAAATCGCAAATAAAAGAATGGACCAGATGTAAGGGACATTTGGGTCGATTAAGATTGCAGTTTTGTATGGAAAAGAAGACTTTTTTTTTGCGATTTCGACGTTGGTCCAGTAGAGAAAATTGCCCAGTTTGATGGTCTGATCATCGTGGTATATATTTATGCATTTATTTTTAATACATTTTTCACGTCTACGTTTTTTAATTTTAACTATAGCCATAAGTTGTATATGACCTACTACTATTACATACATTATACTTAACACTCAAGTGACACAATACATTTTTTAATACTTTGCATTTTGCTACTCCTTCAGAATTTGGGTGGTTGGATGAAATTCTCAAAAGTATTGTAATGAGGAAATTATATACCTTCCATATAACTAGTTACATATCTACCTATGCACGTATGTAGAGCGTTTCCTCTTATCGCTCCGCTCACCAATATATCAATACACAAGGTCGTTCAAGGCAATAACAAGTGTAATTTAAGAAAAGTTTAAACGCCTCGAGCGTTATCTAGCGTGATATGATAGCCATTATATTAAAAATGTACGGGTCGTGTTGTTCCATTAAACTTTATGAACAACTAATTGTTGTTTAACGAAACGCTTTTAATGACGTCTGTTGTAATGTAACAATTTAAAACTGTATATTTTATTTTGTTGTTTGTTAAATGCAGTGTTGTTTTTAATGGAAATATAAGGTTGCATTGTGTAATTTAGTTTTGTTAATATTTTAACAATAGTGCACGAAATAAACATTCAATAATAGTCTTATTAAATTTTTATTTCGTCCATTATCGGGACTTGCAATGAGAAAATAACAGTATAATAAATATTTAATAGGATTTTATTACCCATTGTACACGAAAAATTTAGTCCGTCATCTTACAATTATAAAAAACAACGTAAACATTTTGTAACTACTTTAAAAATGTAATTGCTTTAAAAACGTAAATGGAGTTTCAATCCATGAGAGGTACTTTCTGGCGTTCATCATACATACAGCTGGACAAAGAGCGGATAGGGGATATATTTAGAACCTATTTGAGCTAATAATAACCTGTGCAAAGTCGCATGGATTTTTCGACCTAAACATGAACATATACAATTTTGTCACTGGTTTTCGGGACTTTGTAAGCTCATAATTTTGTTTCTCTTATTCTTCATTCTTCTTCCTTCAAACTTTATTTATTAGCATTTACATCGCATCTTTTTATCTACATAAAATTGTATTTGTTAGATGGAAGATATGTCGACAATAATTGTTGTATACGTATAATAGTATGTATATTTCTTAATGAGCCGAGTGGCGGTTTGAAATGGGTGTCATATGAGGCTACTGAGGAGGACTGAGGTTTCTTGTGTAGTGTTTTTGTGGGCGAAAGGTTAGCTACCTCTCACCACCTGACAAGTCATTCCATCGTGAATTCCTTCAATGTACTTAAAATGAGCTTTGCTACAACTGCATGCTTAAAAAAGTTGTTGGTAGTTGTAGCAAGGCTTCGGACCACCCCGAAAGGGATTATGGAAGTGTATGTAAGTATTTCTTAATGAAAGTGTAAGAACTTTTTATTAGTTTCAAGGTTTACGCGATTCAAAAGCACGGCAGTAACAACCATTCACGACAAATGACGTAAACATTACCTATGATTGATTGCCATTTGAAACAATAAACTTTCTGCCCATTCCGAGAACAAGGTCGCCGCTATCGAGAACCGTAATCGATCAAAATCGATACATCTGTTGGATTGGACAATAGTTGAGCCGATGGTCTCGATTGATGTAGGTGATGTAGGTCACATATAGGGGTAATTTGGGTCATACGTAAGGTATTGTTAATTGCTTTTATTTTGTGGCCTTTGAATTTAGATAATAAACGTTTTGTTCTCAGTCTTCTTATCGTGTGGGCAGCAAGCCTTGGTATCAGAGTTTTTTCAGACTGCCTTACGGCCTCTGACGTGGTTTTTGTGTAACGACTACTACCATGAGAGATAGTAGCCGGGACCAAAGGCTTAAAGTGCCATCTGAAACACGGAATTATCTTTCTTTTCAGACTATCAGGTGATTCGAATCACTAGTCTGAAAAGAAAGATGACGGCCTCCAATGTCCTAACCAACTGGGGAAAAACGCACAAAGTGACATATAGGTGTCCCCCATGGGAATCGAAACCACGACCTCTGTGTCAAGAGCCTAATGCTCTTAACCATTAGACCACGAAGGCAGTTGTTTTGTTCACAGTAAAAAGGGTGAGTAATTTTTTGATAAATTTTGCAATATTCTTTCGATATTTGTTGAATTATAATCAACCTCCAGCAATCAGCACTGGGCCCGCGTGGTGGAGTATGACCCCTCCTACGCCTACGCCGTCTCACCCTTATTTAAGAGAGAAGGCATTCGCTCTATGATGGGTTTCTACAGGCTATAACTAAATTTAATGAGGGATTTTAAAGCCTTGAGAGATGACGTTGATGACAGATAGATGAGCAATTTTCCGAAAAGAATACAAATAAAATAGCAAAAATTCGAGTTTTTAAGTGGAAAGCAGAAAATATGCATATACTGCGTCAACGGATGCATCAGACTCAGTGACATGCATATTTCTGTTTACTTTAAATCCTAAATTTCCATCGTGACGTCACAAGTCACGTCACCGCCATATGTTTTAGCATTTTGAACCACGTTTTACTAACTGTTAGAAAGGAGTCACGTTGCAGTTTCTAACCCGAGCACTTGTCTCGCGTGTTGTTCGCGTGTTGCGTTTTTGCCTGCCACAAGGCCCCGCAATCCTCAATCTCTGCTTGTTCTTGATCAAAAAGAATCCCTGAGATTGGGATAGATTCTCCCAAAAACTACTTGACATTGGCGGAAATGCAGTGCTGACGCACAAGCAAGAGTCCATTAATTATAAATAAAATAAAACTGTTAGAAAACTCCCCATTGTACCAGAATCAAAAAATTTAGTTTTATGAAATTGTTAAACTATTTCATACAAAATGCACGATAAGTAAATGCCAGATCACAAACAATTAAGAACGTAACCTTACCATTCTTGCATTCCAAAAAAAGACAACCACCACGTCGACGTACGTCGCCTATTTTACACATTTCTCTCATGGTCTCCATTGAATGACATCTGTATTGCACCATACATCTCTCTTAACGCCTCTAGATGACTATAAGATGGTAGATTACATTGTCATCTACTGTTGACTTTCACTTGTGTTGCCAGCTGTCGTCAATTGTCACATTTTCACGCGGAATGTTGATAGATGTTAATGTATGAGGAATGTGTGTAAGAATACGTGGTTGATGTTTAAATGGGGGTTTGGAAAAGTGGTGAAAGCTACTTTGAGTGCCACTGAATATAAAACTTTGTATTTTAGTATAATGGTTTTGTTTAGCTAATGCCAATGGCAAGGGCCGAATTTGTAAAGTGTTAGTTGTTTTCTTTGCATTAGATCTCAAAAATTGAATTTAGTCTCACTGTTTTAACATTTAAGTAAGCAATCATTAATACCGATCCAATAGGATTATTAAACCAATAGGTAATAGGCTACTGCACCAGATAACGTTACTTTTATAATTTTTCCTAAATGTTTTCTCACTCAACACCAACATAAAATGTAGTAATTAAAAAAGTTGTATTTTCCCTTTCCGCCTTCCATATTGCTACGGTGCTTGTGCGTGTAACTAACTCTGGTGTATAAATCACTAAATTAAACCTCCAGGCCTGCAAACAAGACTTTCCTTTACATCGAACCACTCATGCCACCAGAAAAACTACAGTCCACTAAAACCTCTCCAGCGGAGCCGAATAAAACACCGGTAGGCCGCGTTCCCTACACCGAGCTTTGAAGTCCGACTGATTATCTCTTCTTATGTTATCTGAAAAATTACGACCAATCTAAAGAGGGGTTCAGGTAAGAGCACAATATTACGAATTTAAAGGTCTGGATCATTTTAGGATTACTTTAAAAATTTTAATTTGAAAATTATCGATTTATTGTATTAGTCAATTACCTATTTAATGTATTAGAACATTTTGTTCCGCGTTTAGCGATTTAAGATGAATTAAAGAGTTTAATTGTTTAATTTGTGAATTTGTTTTAGTTTGGATTTTATTTACAACTTAAATAGGATAATAGTAATTTTTGTATAAGATCCATATTAGCCTACCTCACCAAGTTTTACCCACTATTTGTCCATTTTGTATATTTTGTTTATCGTATTATATAACTATTGTTATTCTCAAAAACATTAACAACATTAGATACCTGAAACGACCTTTTGTGTAAAAGCAAGGAAGCTCATGTCAAATTCATGGCGTACGCAGATCTAAGCGCAAAACAGCGGGTTCTAAACCATGTGACATTCATCTCGAAGCGAACATTTCTAACAAGAGATACAAGTTCACAATAAGGATGTAACACATATGACACTATTTTATTGACGTGCCCAGAGACATAAATAATAAAATATTAGAACAGAAGAAACTATTATTTATTATTTAGGTGTTACGGAAAAAAATTAGCTAACCATACATGGTTACAGACTTTAGAGGGTGCTCCAGACCAACAACTGACATGTGAAAGCAATAAATGATTGTGATTAAACTGAACAACTTTTACTTTTGGACTAATATCGAAATCAACAAAATTGTTTTGTTTCGCAGAAAATTTTAATGGCTACTAAAGCCCAATTTATGGAACAGGCGATTTTTTTTCGCAATTTGGATAATAATAATCCCAATAGAGAAAGTTGTTCAGTTTGATAGTCTTTAGTAGTTGAAAATTCGTCAAAATATTAAGAAAGACACTGTATAGGTATTAGGTACATAGGTAGGTACAGAAACTCATGTGAATGTCCTCTTGTGGTGGTTAGATACATTTATATAACAACCAACGACGTTTAAAATGTTACTTATAGCAAGATTCACCTTTAGAACGGTTGGTAAGTCGGTAATATGAATAAATATTTATTGTTTCCGAAAGGACGAACTTTCCATTCCCTCATCAATAAAAGTCCATCTACATTTTTACGCCATCTTGTGAAAGTTAAATTAATATTCAGTTACGACAACAACGATATTTTTTCTGAACTATGTATTATTAAATCGTAAACACACATTTATTATGTCAAGACTATTTTCGCTTTTGGGATGGTTGGAAACTATTCTACAATTAATATCTTGGACATTGTACATTTTCACACAGATTAGATCAGACTAGTCCTATTTAAAGTACCAACATATATTATGATGACTAGACAATTTTACAAAGTACCAAATATTCATATTCATATTATATTTGCGAGATTCGAACCCGCAACCCTCTGATCGGCAGGCAGGCTATTAGGCCGTTAAACAATTCTTAAGGGTACGTTGGTCTTAGATTTATTTACATAAATCGTGCATTGTACATGATATTTTAATAAGCAAAATATGAATTCTAGCGTTCGTGTGTAAACCCTCTAATGCCAACAATCTTGCACGGTAACACGCTCCCGTGCCCAGCCGTGGGCCGAATCAGTCCCACTAATCTTCTATTAAACGACAGAAGCGAGCAAACTGGCCCACGTGCGCAAGACCATCAGATTGCAACCATTTGCATACATTGACAGTTTAGATCTAACATAGCAAGCGCAATTTATGCCATTGCAATTTAATCACTTAGACGTAGGCAGTAAAGTTTTTAATTAGTTTTCGAAGTGTAAAAGTTGTCAGGCTTTTTAGGGTCAGGTAGTGAAATAGCAAAACTAGGACGCTTTCGCCTCGTTTATCTGTCTGTCTTTCATCTATCAAAAGTTAACTTCTAACATAGACTTATTTCGAAAATTTAAATCGTTGGCTCCGTAATGTGCTGAAAAAATATGTTATTACAAAACAAATTAAAAATAGATCTCGTTATAAAATAATCTATAAAATGTTTGATTGCTTTGACTTATTCCAAGCTTAATACAGTAGTATTGAGTTTTACCTGTGAATCTCATTCAATGTAGAAAATTAAGCGTTTTCTGGCTTTAGATGAAAGTCTGAAAAGCGTCTTGGCTACCAAGCTAATTGTTACTTATGTTGCTGAGTTAAACTGAGGGTTTTTACTAATACATAATGTTTAAAATTGTTTGCTTTGATTTACCAAATTAAGATTTAATCTGTATTCTTCTTCTTTCGTGTCAGTATGAGCTATATCGGATGACAATTATTCCTATAGTAGTGGAAAGATAATCCAATCATCAATGAGTTTTATTTATTCGTAGCTACGGAACCCTCTTTCCTGTTTACTCTGACACAGACTTAATCAGATTTTAGTAAGAACGTGTGTAATTGGCGTTAGTTGTCACGAGAACGTCGCATGTGTAAATTGTATTAAAATCTTAATTGACTTCTTACGAGCTGTTAGAAGGTGAATTGAGCATTTTTATTGTTTTAAATTAGATCTATCACGCAAGCGTGGTTAGGTTTAATAGTCGATTTAGTGCTGGAAAGAGCTTTTTAATGGAAAGTGGCTTTTTAATGTGAGTCGTGTGAATTGGCTAGTGTCTATTGCTTTAGGGTGAAAGGGAGAATGTTACTGGGCTTATATACCTTATAATTTGATTCCGGGTAGGAAAGTTTTGAGTCACTGCGCTTGCAAAGACCAATCATGAGTCTAAGTTTGAGAAACGATACCTTAACAAACTCAAAACAGAAATACAATTAATTCTATTGAAAATTTTGCAAGAACACTCAATTTTTTTTTTTTTTTAATTAACTTGCTAAATGCACATTCAAAAAGTTGAATTTCTCGACGAATTATGCATTTAATATACATAATAAATAAGCTACTTTCTCATCAACAACATTCAAAAATAAATTTCAAATAATCCCAGAAAATAATATATAGAGTCCTTCTTAATATGCTGACACTTTTTAAGGGGATGATTAGACCGTCAAACAGAACAACTTTCTCTATGGCATCAACATCGAAATCGCGAAAAAAAAACATATTTTCCATATAAAACTGCAAACCTACTCGAGCGAAATGTACGAGACAGCGTATATTTTTTTCGCTATTTCGATGTTGGTACAATAGAAAAAGTTATTCTGTTTGATGGTCTGATCATCCCCTTAAAAAAGTGTAAAAGTAATTTAAGTGCATAATTTGTGAAGAAATTCAACTTTTTCAGAGTTTTATCAAGTTAATTCAAAGAATTTAAAAAAAAATTGAGAGTTCTTGCAAAATCTCATGTAATGTGATGTGAATCAATGTAATGTGCTAATTCGCATATTCGATATGTTCTAACATTATCAACTGAGATATTTGTCATAATTATCATCATAAACTCGATAAATCTCAAAGGCTCTTCCCTCGAGCCATCTACATCGATTAAGTAGATAAAGACTTCATAAAACAATAAAATCCCAATCGTTTAACAATACAAATCAAATCACGATAACTTGCATAATCTGAGACAAATCGTTGACACTGACCACGCTTACAAAAGTCTCGATTCAATGTCGCCCTACTTTCCAAACGATACCATTACTGATACAAGAGATATAGCAAATAAACAAATTATTTTATCATAAGAAGTCCTCGGATACAAACTGTTTTCATCCTTACTGCTCAAACATTAAGAGTTACATCAGGGGTTTTCATACATTGAATGAATAATACGTATATCACAAACACCTTACTTACAGCCTCATAACTTGACTGAATGTAAATAAAGTCTTTAACTTGATGGATTAAAGTGCAAAATGGAGTGAAGCAAGAATTAGAACTGCAAATGATATGGTAATAGCAGGAGACAATAGAAAATCCAGAGCAATAAGTACATTTAAGCTACTTCTAAAGAGCTTTATGTCCATGATTTACTTCAAGCTAAACTGTGACGTATTTGTACAAAGTTTATGGTTGAATTTTGGTTGAGGGGTTATACGACCAGGATATAGGAGCAGTTGGCGCCAAGGTGTGCATTTGGTAGCAAATTATAAGGACAATTACGAAATTTAAGGCAGTGGGAGGCTAATCTACGATCTAGACTGGTTACAGCAATTGAGCTGAATGTTCGTAGTGGTGGGGAGGAGTTTCGTTATAAGTTATACAAATGCCAGTTATGTTTACAGGTAATCTAGGTCGGTTACATTAAATTTCGATAGGGTGGCTTGCACCAAATGTATTTAGGCTTCAACGTCTTTAGTGAACCCTCTGTCCCTGCTCATACTGATGACAGTGAAAGCATAAGCGAAATACTTGTCGGTGACAGCCACCCTTAATGTAATATACATAAGTACAGAAATTTACGATTGTATAATCTAAAGGAGTAGACGAATTTTTGCCACATCAATCAACTGTCCTTAAAAGGGTAAAAAAAGCAGAGACAGGACTTGCTGATAGCCCTGGGCAATCAGCAATAAGGAAACGTTTGTTGCTGATTGACAAATCTCTTCAACACGATCGCATATCAAACTCAACGACAAGCCATAGATTCGACTAAAGAGGATTTTTAGAAAATTAGTGAGTTACAAGATGGAAAATAATATAAAATTGCAGTAAGACAATTTCAATACGAAATTAAAAATAAACTGAAACCAATTTACTCTAAAGCCGCATTTAGTACTACCGTATTACACTTTTCCACAAAAACCAAGGTTGCTTGCAATGAGCCATTGTGCGTGTTAGTACAGTCGGCTAACAAAATATGTATATTCCACCTTTAATTATTTTTCATGCTAGAAATCTAGTTAAAGAACAGGATAGCAAGGTGAAATACTACATAACATGGTAATTTTTATTTATTTAAGTATAATACGACGACACGGTTGGTGTACTTAATGGCTACCACGCCGGACTGTTAAACCAGAGTCCTGGGTTCCAATACCGGTTCGGTCATGGATGATATTATGTTTGTGCCATTGTATGATTTCCATAATAAAAATCCTAGTAGTTTACCTAGGATCATTATAATGTATAAACCTGTAAGCGTTATCTTTTTTACATTATATTTGACTAGCAGTAAAAAAAATTGTCCAGTTTGACAGATAGTCTCCCATTGCTATAATTGCCACACAAGAAAAATTCTTTCATAATATTAGGTTTTTATAATTAATTGAATACCAACACCGTGATCAGATCTATTTATACCCCTAGCAGCCTTATCCCTCTCCACTTATTAGTAAGACTTAAGACTATCTGACATAAAATTATGAGTAAGACTGTACATCACACACGGGTAATACAAACTAACAAAGCGAGATATCGATAAGAAGACAATAAACAATAACAGTTGGCATGTATTTGCCATTGATGTTGCAACACTTAATAGTACTGTTGCCGCAGTCGGAAGTTTGTTTATATGCTGTGTATAAGCCATTAAAACCACTACAAATATCTTTGGAAAATTCTAAAGGAAAAGAAGCATGCTAGGAAAGGGAAATTTCGGGTACTGGACGTAATAAACCTAAACGGGCTAAAAAGGAAGACGATCGGTAGATCAAAGAAGAAGGAAGGTAACAAGATGCCTGTGTCACAACCGTCACACCTTGGACCCTTAGATGTTATTTGATACATATGGGAAAAATTTACAAGAAGAAGAGGTAAGCATGTGTGATACTGCGCGAGACAGGAATACGCCATTGATTTCATTTTCAGCCAGGCTTTCTACCAAGCGGGGGTTAGGTTAAAATTGGAGGGAGGGCAGGGAGTGTCTGTACTGTGTGTAGTACTAGATAACTCTTTCTTATACTGTACTGTGTTAAGCCACAGAACAACTAATAGTACTACCGTAGTCCATGGTGGGATACGTGGCTGATTTAATTAAGTAATTCACGTGTCGTTTCTGGCCGCATATTCTCTACAGCGACAAAACGTTCCGACGAGGTGGTAGCTTTAAAAAAAGATTTGACGTTTGATAAGTGTGCTTAAAGCTCCTATATTGAATAAATTATATTGACTTTTTGACTTTGACTTTGTCAGACAGAGTATTCTATGTAGGGAACGTGGCCTACCGGTGTTTTATTTGGCTCCGCTGGAGAGGTTTTACTGGTAGACTGTCGTTTTTCTGGTGGCAGGAGAGGTTCGATGTAAAGGAAAGTCTTGTTTGTAGCAGTGGAGGTTTATTTTAGTGATTTTGACACCAGAGTTATTTACACGCACAAGCACCGTACCAATATAGAAGGCGGAAACGGAAATACAACTTTTTTAGTTACTACATTTTATGTTGGTGTTGCCAACATTCTTAACAACGAGAACGAAAATGACAGACGAAACCAAACTTTCTATCAGACATCAAAATCGTACGTTACAAAACATGGACGGTGCGCGTGCGACGTCGCGTGGGCCGATTGCATCGATAAGGCTGCATTATCGACGGGGCTTGGCAATTGGCACATTTGGGCCAGTCCATGAGTACAATCATTGACCAGGTGGGCTTTGATAACATAGCAGTTGTGATTTGTTGCTTATTTGAGTGTTGACACTGAATTGTAGAAAATTACTTGTAGGTAGATAGATTATCTGGTTTAGAAACAGTAACGTTATAAGTTAGATACTTTTGAGTACAAAATTCAAATAAAATACAGTATTTTTGTAGTTGGTTTAATTTTGGATCACCCCAAAAGGGTTTACGGTCTTTAGTTTATGTTAGAGTATAAATACTCAACTATTAAGTCAAAATGTTTATAATGTTACTTACTTAGTGCCAGTTGCACGTACGTTCATTAAATTTAATCCATCATTAAATCTCTTGCTGTCACTTTTTGTCTTGTTGGCTTAGTAAAAGTTAGCAAGAGATTTAATTGAGGATGACTTTAATGAACGTACGTGCACCTGACAGTTAGTGTACATTTTTTGGCTCAATTAAAATTATTATTCTGTTGTTGGGAAACAGGAAAGTTTTATCAAACTATTGTTTAAAAAGACATACCTACCAACGTTCGTTACCAGATGACAATGCATTTTCATTTTTATTTTTATTGCTAAATATTTTAAGTCAAATTGAAGATAAAATCTTCTTTCAGTAACACTACATTCATCGTTTAAAGGTCATCCAATTTATCAATCTTTTTATTCAGAAAAAATACAGTGCTTTGTACCTGCCAAGCTTAAGAATTATCTTTAGATATTCCACCCCATTTTTGCTTAACGCGACAGGGGGGCTATTCTTTAGTTTTGTAAATAGAGCGATTGTTACCCTTAAACAGTGGCATTGATTTTATTTATCGCCCACCACAGGGGCTTATTCTGTCGTAGGAAGATATAAGATTACGATTAGATTTCAAAAAGATATACTTCTGGTTACTACAAGATACAGTAGGTTTCACGATTTGTTTCCGTATTTTAAAACGAATCGAATTGCCAATTTTCAGTTCACTGGATTTTGAGAGGTGAGTTCGAAAAATAGTATTTTATTAATTACTGAAATAAATGATGAACATATATCTTGTTTTTACCTACACATACGAACGACCATAGACTATCCCGATGATGGGATGAAAGCAAAAATACAATGGCAATAAAATTTCTCACATTATAATTTTGCTGTCTACACCGCCTTAGATTACATACGATTATATGGAAATATGTAACACCATAAAGATCAAGAACAAATTACCTATTGCAATAAAAATTTCGACCAATCCCAATAACATAACATATTTATATCTAAAAATAATAATCATAATCTCACGACTATATTCCCCGACGGGGTAGTCAGAGATATTCTGAAACCTCAGAACATCCACGTTTCACCAGTAGTGCCGAAACTCTGTCCAGTGTGACAGGGGGTGAGCCCGTCGCCACTTATAATGGACAGTGGGTACAATATATGCCTCGAAATTGAAGCATTCAGGTTTCCTCACGATGTTTTCCTTCACCGAAAAGCCTGTGGTGTTACAAATCGTACATAAATTCCGAAAAACTCATTGGTACGAGTCGGCCTGGACGGGGATCGAACCATTTCCTCCTGCACGGCAGGCAAGGTTTTTCGCCACTGGACCACCACGGCTCATAATAATTATACGAATATTTAACTTCAAAGGCCTATTCCAAAAAAGCCTTCTCAACAATCTTGCCTTTAAAAATAAATTCTGAAACTCGAAAAGGAAAAACCGTAGTAGGGGCCTATTCTCAGGTTGAGTAGTATCCTGTACCATTGACAACGGACCAATTCGACGTCCGATTCCAGAATATTTATTATTTTTGAGACAATGCAATGTACTACTTAGCGGTTTACCTTTATAGGCATTTCAGATGGTATAACCTTTTATCTAGTCAATTTAAAGAGATATACTGCGCCCTTAATAAGTAGATAGTTTATATTATATTACCTACTCCAGCTTATAAGCAGGAGTTTGCTACAGTAGCTTCTTTACAAAATTTAAATGCACTTTTAGCATAGGAATAGAAACGGTAGCAGAATAGGTGGATAGTTGCTTAATGAAGATGGTGATCACCAAAATTTGACTGCCAACATAAATAAATCAGATAATGATTATAGTAAACGACAAAAGAGGTAGAGAAATTCAACAAGCATCGATAGTGTCGGTAGTAGCGATTGGCAGTTTGCGGCTTAAAATCCCGTACTGTAATTTTTTTAGAACTAATACAGTGAAGAAAAGCTATTTCTATCCATCGATTACCACTAAGTAGAATAGATAAATCCAATTAAAAAGGCAAATACAACGGTAAATCTCTTCCTACACTATAAATTCAATTAATTCACATAAAATTAACTCTAAAACCACTATTTCGCTATCGGACGTCGAACAAGCCCTAATTATTAGAGGAGGGAATGTTCGATCTTTATTGTTCGCTGTTAGGCTCGGTGTACATTGCGATCTAGACTAATTAAATCGGGGTGTAAGGGCTTTTGTATGGCCATGAAATAAGATGGACAACTATCCCCGCCTTATCATTTGAAATTCAAATTGATATGATTAGGACTAGGATTATAGTTTGTGTGACAATGTTTAATTTTATTTTAAACAATTCAATTTCTGGATTATGGCCTATTCCATCTCAGACTCTTTAGTAGTTCGCTGCTTTGCTGCAGTATAGTAGTATCACAGAGTACTATAATAGTCTACAGGGAAAATCTTACTAGTATTGTTAAAACAATTGGTTCCTATAAACCCTACATCTATCACTTAAGGTATATTCACACCGTCGCACATCCAATGCACATGCCTCGTTTACGTTATTATTAGCCTATGGTAGGACGACTGGTCATTATCATGATGAATAAAATTAAACTAGATTTTAACCGGACGTTATAACTAAATAAATCACGGAATTTCTCTACATTCGAAATAGTAATTTTGACATACGATTTTGTAACCATTTTAGGTGACCTGATTCTTGGAAAGATATGTATTTAATAGAAACCTTTGACCATTATTAACAGCCTCTTCCTACTAGCTTTACAATCCTCTGGTTGTAGATAGTGAAGTGGTTACCCTCACACTTCCTAAAAAGGTAGCCCTTCAACCTTACCTTTGAATGTCTACTAATATTTCTTAATGCAGACCTTGCTTTTAGTTTTTAGTCAACTCGAACGTTCGACTATCTATCGCTCATTGTGTGGCTCGAACACAACCCGAGCTAGGTTTCATTAAAATGGCGATTTTCGTGTGTGCACATCTGATAGTGCACGAGCACCGACGCAGGCGCAGGCGACACTTCCTACTTCGAACACGCGACGTAAAGACCTAAGACTTGTTACGAGCTAAACTGCTTCTTATTTCAATCAACAGAGGTATTTAAATTGATTTGCAAAAGACTGATAACATTTCGTCTAAAAACGATATTGCAAAATGTTGATAATATTATCTATCATAGACGTTATAGTATGCTTTTGCTACTCATAAAATAAAGATTTACTCTGACTCCAACTTGACCTTTTCCCCTTATATTGGTATTGAACAATCAAATTATAAGATACCTAGTTTGACTATACAGGGTCCAACTTAATATGCTGACACTTTTTTAAGAGAATGATCAGACCATCAAACTGAACAACTTTCTCTATGGGACAACATCGAAATCGCGAAAAAAACAGCTGTCCCATAGGTACATATGGCTCGAGTAGGTTTGCAGTTTTGTATGCAACAGCAGATGTTTTTTTCGCGATTTCGGCGTTGGTGCCATAGAGAAAGTTGTTCAGTTAGACGGTCTGATCATCCCCTTAAAAAGTGTCAGCATATTAAGAAGGACCCTATATACAAATACTGTACACAGGACTCTCGTACACACTCTCGACAGGCGCGGCGTATCGGACTACGCTAATATACGTCTTAAATAACTCTCTATTTTACTCCTGAAACCCAAAATCTTCTAAAAACTTAGTTTTCCATAGGTTTTTACTATCAGTAGCAACAAGCCAACAAAGTTTCTTATCAGTCTCATCACCCCAAAAGGGACGATATGCTCCTTTACTTACTTGCAAAGTCTCCTAACCATCTTGTCTATCTACAAAGACCCCTATCACAATACCCTTTACAATAACATAAAAGTTCCCTTACTTTAAAGTCAGAACTTTCTCAACCCAACTCTTCAACACTCTTAAACAAGTTCAAACGCCAGTTTATCATGTTCTAACCAGCGTGTTTCAGCCGAGAAGCTTTCGTGTGGACAGTTAACAACTGCGATGATCTACGGCGCGTGCGCGGTGAGGTGACTTCCGTGTCATTATGCCGCGCCCGCGCTGGTGCCGCCGACGTCGCAGCTCTCAACCGATCACATCGGCACGCCTCGTCTATTGTCTGATCATAGCCTAATACTGTTTTACTAGTCGTTTATACCTCAGTTTATATTACGTTCTTATAAGTTTGTCTGTAACAGTATCAAATCAAGTGTTATAGATTTATGCGGACTGAATAGAAGTAACTCAAATGTTCAAATGGAAGCTGATGCAATTAAGTGTTTTGTATGTTGAAATGGCTTTGGGAATAATGGCATGATTCTTTTATAATTCATTAAGTAGGTACTCCATAAACAGAGTTATATTTACAATAGAAAGAGCAGTTACATGTTTATTTGGACGCTCAGATATCAGCTCCGATATTATTTCAGGCATGATTATTTGATCTGCCATAGCTACTAATTGAAAAGGCCGCTGTAAGAACAATTAATGTCACTAGTCCATACATATTTACCCAAAACCCTTTGAAAAGATGTGTGTTGTAGAATTTCTGGTCGCATCTTCTCTGCAACGGAACACCTTCCGACGCGGTGGTAGAGTCAAAAAAATTACCGCAGAAAGCTATCTATGTGATATTATTCCGAAAAAAAAGAGTTTGATTGAAATTGAATTTAAATTGTCGTATTTGATAATATTAACGTTGCATTAGTAAACTTTCACTCCCCCTACTTCTGGATGATCACATCAAAAGGTCTCTGACAGTGCCATTATCTATTAATTTCAATGACATTTGATTTGAGACAATGGTGTGCTCATCTTCGATTGATCTCGCCATCTTAAAGTCAAGGCTTCATACCTTACAGGTTACCAATTGTGAAAGACATATTGCCCTTTATTTGGCCCTATATCTAACATACATCAATCAATTACAATAACATTAATAAAACGTCTAAATTGTTACCAAAAACGACCTGAACTCCAATACATCACGAAGGTCAAACCCATCGCAAGCCAAACTGGGCACGATTATGTCAATAAAGATTACAAAATAGTTAACATGTCAATTTAGAACGTAATATCTGACTTTTGCATCGTGACGTTAGGCAACTCTGCTATAATCGATCGGTTACCGACGTACGCGCACGCATATCAATTATACAAGGTGTTAGCAAAACCTGAAAAACTTTTGTCCAGAACGGATAACTGAACAACATTTGTGGTAAGATTTAATGGTGGAGTACAATGTCGGTTTTCGCATTTTAGTATGAAATATTCAAACAAATTGATATTAGTATGCCTGCGCTTATGCTGCAGAAATGACGCTTTTTGGTAATACTAGGTAATTTACTTACTATACCTAACTTTCCCTAATAAAAATGTTAATCGAATCGTTAATTAGATACCACAGACCTATGTTGTTTCTTTTCCTGATATCTTACATAACGATTTAAAACTTTCTTTTGGTCTTCGTAACATTTAATTAAAAGGTTATCATTTAAATTCTGTTTTTTAAACCTTAAAAAGTTCATGATGCAGTTTCTAATACATAAACCTCACTAAAAATTAAAAACACTGACAACGGGCTAGCGCTCATTGCTCCAAAATTAATTGCTAGAAAACGATTCAAAATAATAAGAATATACATCATCATACCATCATCGTACCTATCTTGATTATGATAAGCTAAGGTTTTCTCCACCAAACTGCTCAAACCCAGTGTGATAGAATATGGCCTGATTCTGCTACTGCGCTCTACATGCGATTACGATGTTCATGATTTATAGTTTTTGTCGTCAAATCAAGAATGACCATTTGTAACCCCTCTAAATCGAGTTTGTAATACAGATAGTAAAGTCTAGCGACAGAAACCTTAGTCTTAAATACAACCTAATAACACTTTTTCACCGATCCCAGCTACCCAATCCGCCGCGTAGCCCCAGCAACGTCCTATGCTGAGGTCCGTACCCCTCTGGGTGCCCGTAGGTCGGTTGCTTAAGTTCATTCATTTGGCTCGGTAGACCCTTCGTGGTCCCTCCAATAGTCCGCAGTAAAAAGCAGTAACTGCTCCCTGAGCAACGCTGTATTAGTCATTTAAAAAAAAACAATATAGAATAATAATAACACTTTTGACAAAATAGATTATCGAATATTTACGAGACACGACTCCTTGCCTAATTGTTGGAATATCTTGACAGGTTCATACGTAAGAACTTTCACTATCACACGTGCTGGCACGAATTAAGATCAGATAAATGTTATTTGCCATAAAAAACAGGTGAAACCGCAGTAAACGGCCGCTGTTGTAACCTTGCCTGCCACGCTTGGCTGGCCCCGTCTTTGTTTAACACCCATATTTATATCTGACGGTAAAGAAATAGTATTTGTAGCTTGTTTGTTTAGACAACGATAGGAGTAACTTACGGTAATGTTGTAAAGACAATGAAGTAGCATTTCTCAACGTAGTCTGTCTAGAGGAAAGTTTACGTAGAAGAAAGTAACAGTATATCAATAGACATACCATAGCATAGCATATGCTCACGATTATATTCCCCGAGAGGGCAGTCAGAGATATTCTGTAACCACAGAACATCTACGATTCACTGATATCGAAACTCTGTCCAGTGTGACGGGGAGTGAGCCCTCGCCCCTTGTCAATATCAATAGACACAAATATCAAAATATGTATACGGGGTCCAACTTTGCATACTGATGGTTTTTTAAGAAGATGATCAGACCATCAAACTGAACAACATTACCTATGGGACCTAAGTCGAAATAGCGAAAAAAATATCTGCTATCCCATACAAAACTACGAACTGACTTACGAGTAACCCAAATGAATGGGACAGCCGATTTTTTTTCGCGATTTCGTTGTTGGTTCCATAAAGAAAGATGTTCAGTTTGACGGTCTGATCTGATCATCCCCTTAAAAAGCCGGCAGCATATTAAGAAAGACCCTGTATAATATAAACTCATGATCGTTTGTGCTTTCACGACCGTCAGAAATATTCCTAAAACTCCCAAATATTTTTAAGCGACTTGATATACAGGTTAATTTCATGTATTTTAGAATTTTGGGAACTGAGGATAAATAGTTCTAGGGTTTTCAAGTTTGGTGTCAGCTTTTTATACGTGACTAAGATAGTTCACTCGCAAAAATATTGTGAAAATGTGTCTTTCAATCGCCTTATACAAGGTGTTAATGAATAAGCGCAAAACCTCATACACCCCAACTGATTTATTACAAAATAATTAGATTGAAACATTAATTTCATTATTTTATTAGGGAAATTTTAAGTTATTCGCATTTTAAGTTTTGAGGCAAAAATTATTTGTTTTCATTTCAGCAATGAATGAAAGCGCTAACGTGCTCATGGATACATTTTAAGAATCTTGTTTTGGTAGTAAGTAGGGTGAGAGTTCCCGAGCGGTGGGTTGAGATCGAGTTCAGTTAATATAAAATTTTACAAATTATTTAATATTTTGAAAAAAAAATACTTATGTTGAAACCATGATAATTCGATTCTGCTCTCGATTCTAAACCAACTACTTTCTAGTTTTGCGTTAATTCATTCTTCTTCTTATCGTGTAGGCAAGCCCTGGTGTCAGAGTTTTTCCACGAGAGAGATAGTAGCCGGGACCAACGGCTTAACGTGCTATCCGAAGCACGGAATCATATTTCTTTTCAGACTATCAGGTGATTCGGCCTGTAATGTCCTAACCAACTGGGGGAAAACGCACAAAGTGACATATCACTAGGTGTCCCCCGTGGGAATCGAACCCACGACCTGCGTGACAAGAGCCCAATGCTCTTAACCATTGGACCACGGAGGTAGTTAATTCATTAACACGTTGTATAAAAAACCTACGGGGATCCATTCTAAACTAGCAACCACATGACACTTTTATTTAAATAAGCAACTTAAAAATGTCAATGCTAATTTGGTTACCGACCAAACAAGTATGCCATTCAATCGATAACTGTATGTAATATCACGACTATTCACGACAGCGTGACTTCAGTAACAGGTCTCGTATTCGTGGACTAAACTTAATATAGCTCACTCGTGATTTGAATTGCACAACGCCAATTATAACTGTGCCATTGAGAAATAATTAAACATATTAAGTACTGCCACCGAAAAATAACAATGACGAAGAAACAAGTGTATAGAAGTTGATTAGGGGAAAGCGAGGTCGGGTATATCGAGTAAGTCAGTGGCTCTGAACATTTTTGAGATTAAATACCTGTTTATTTTTGTACTAGAGCGAACAAATTGCGGTTTTGTTTGTCAAGGTAATACTTTAAAAACATAACCCTCCTTCTGGCGCAGTTGGGTAAAAAAAAACCTGTTAAGGAGCTTTAGGTTCAGACGAATATTTTCTATGAGAAACGCTAAACGAAATTGCCCAGCCCTCCAAAAATCTCTCCGTGCGTCCGTGTGCCGTATTTTCGATTAAAAAGAATTAACAAAAGTACTTTTAATAGATTTTTTTATGATTTCACTAGATAAAATAATGTTGAATATGTGAGTTGACCAAAAATCTGAAACTAATTTAAGTTCTTCTAAAACGAGAAAAATGTTTAAAATACATGAAAACACACCATCTTTATGACGATTCTATCGAGTGAAGTAATTCCAATAGTGTATTCAATTTATGATTTCACTAGATAAAGTATCAAAAAATACTGAGGTACTTATTTATTTGGTTTCGGTAAATTGTATAAATCTAAACGAAAAATAAATGATGCCTCCAAGGTATTTCGTCTTACTATTGCGCCTTAAAGTAAATATATAATTTTTACTAATGGAAGTAAGATAGAATCTTTGACTATTTATATGTGGACTGGTTACGCGTGTAATTCTACTAACAAACATTTCTGCCACTTTTTGCGGGGGGCGAGGTAACATGAAATCCGAAACTTTGGATTTTATTCCCCATAACTTTAGATTCTAATTTTGAATGTTAAAAATCATGAAAAGTAGTCTCGTGTGAACCCCAAACGTTCTAAGTTCGAAGTTATTATTTCGCAATTATAGGCTGTCTCGTTTAGTGATAAGGTGTAAAATTGAATGTAAATGCACAAGATCAATTGTGCTTATACCGTGGCAGAGGGGAAATGCTACCGCAAGGCTAGTCCTTATAATAATTAGTCAAAGGATAGAATGGGTCATACTCCAGAACACAACACAAGGTTTGTGGAGGCGAGTAGTCGACCTTGTGTCATGTGTTATCAATATGACACTAAAATTCAGAGCGTAAATAAATAAATTAATGTAATTAAGTAATGTTTTTTGCCTCGTTTGCCTTGATTCGTCATTTAATCCTGAAACACTAAAAAAGAACCCAGCTACAATTATATCACCCTTGAAAAGGAAGGATTTGTAGTCAACTTTCTGATCACCCGAAAGGGATTATGGTCGTGAGTTTATTGTACCTACGAATTTTTTCCTAGCTACACAAACAAAAGAGAGAACGAAGACTCATAGTACACAGAGTATACAGGTTATACAGGGTGTGAAGTTAAATACGTTACATAGCAAACAGGATGCTTCAGACCATCAAACTGAACAACTTTTATTATGGAGCCAACATCGAAATCGCGAAAAAAAATCTACCGTTCCATACTATACATCACATTTTCAAAGTTGGTCCCAATCAAAGTTGTTTAATTTGATACTTTGACTATTTATATGTGGACTGGTTACGCGTGTAATTCTACTAACAAACATTTCTGCCACTTTTTGCGGGGGGCGAGGTAACATGAAATCCGCAACATTGGATTTTATTCCCCATAACTTTAGATTCTAATTTTGTTAAAAATCATGAAAAGTAGTCTCGTGTGAACCCCAAACGTTCTAAGTTCGAAGTTATTATTTCGCAATTATAGGCTGTCTCGTTTAGTGATAAGGTGTAAAATTGAATGTAAATGCACAAGATCAATTGTGCTTATACCGTGGCAGAGGGGAAATGCTACGGCAAGGCTAGTCCTTATAATAATTAGTCAAAGATTTGATAGTCTGAAGCTCCTTGTTCCTGATATGTAACGCGGTTAAGTTTACATCCTGTATTGTGGTGATGTTCATTCTTTGAGATCTCACAGCCCACCATTGGTCCGGAACCACTGGTACACAATTAATTGGCTAACTAACTACAAAGATAAATTTGTAGCAGTTAGAGAATAAACGAGATAATAATGGTAATGTAGGGCAGACACGTGCCAAGCTTAGAGTAAATCTCTGCTGTAACCCAGAATGCATTTAGCAACCAATTTTGCAATTCGATACGTTTTGCAGCTGTATCAAGCTTTAGTTCTAAGTTGTAAAATTATTATATTTCGTAATTCCTTCTATGATAAAACATGGTGTTGTTTATACGTTTAGTTATTGAACTAATTACAGACAGAATGCTCTAGTTTATAATTTCAATGTTCTGTCATTAAATAACAGTTCTAGTTGTTGAATTACAACGTGTTAATGAATAAGCGCAAAACCTCATACACCCCAACTGATTTATAACAAAATAATTAGATTGAAACAATAATTTCATTATTTTGATAGTTAATATTTTGAGGCAAAACTGATTTGTTATCATTTCAGCAATGAATGAAAGCGCCAGCGTGCTCATGGATACATTTTAAGAATCTTGTTTTGGTAGTAAGTAGGGTGAGAGTGTCCGAGCGGTGGGTTGAGATCGAGTTCAGGAAATTTTCAATTTTTACAAACAAATTATTTAAAATTTTGAAAAAAATTACCTATGTTGAAACCGTGATAATTCGATTCTGCTCTCGATTCTACACAAACTACTTTCTAGTTTTGCGTTAATTCATTAACACGTTGTATATCTTGGGATTTAATTGATTGAAAAACTATACCTATCAAAGATATAAGAATGATTTTAAAATCAGGTTCTTGCCAGCGTTGTAATACACTATAGTGTATACGAATGGGATCTAGGATCATGTAGACTAACTAATTCCTTTTTAAAGTCTTAAAATAATGAACAGTTATTAAAAGTCAGAATATACCCAAAACCTTTTCTGATTTACAACAGCTGGAAGATTGAACCTTATTGTTGTCCTGTACTGTAATTGGGCATGTCTATCTTTAAGGAAACAAATTAGCGAGTGTGCTCAAATAGTAACCTATTTACTTAAAATTAATCATAAAATCGTTTTAATGGAAGAGTATCCTTTGTCGCAACAAAAGTGTAACACTTACCTCATGCCGTCAAAGCCGTCATCGGAGCCGTTGATAGTGAGTACTGGTGCTCGCGCATATGCCTTCGCGACGCGTCTGTTCCTCTCAAAAACTATCACCTTCGCCCAGATCTCGTCGTCGATCTGTGTCCATTTGTCTAGCACTTCCTGTATGTGTTCCTGTTGACAAATGAAAAGATACGTTAATGCTTGTGGATTAGGATAGAAAGTTGTTGATGACATGAAGATAAGGCGAAATCTAAGTACACAACATAACCAGCATAAGCTGGCCACGCGTATGTTGAATCACATATAACGTTCCAGGCCAGCTTATGCTGGTTATGGATACTTGAGAAATCGCCGTACGTAGCGCTAATGATGTCATGATTATGGATCTCAGTTATAATAGACGTTTTGCTAATAACAGTTATTTGATTGATTCCAGGCAGATTCAATATACCAGCTCATAATAAGCTTAATCTTATTTATCCTTTCGAGGCACAGCCCATAAATTAACTTCTTCTTTCGTAGTATAGTTTCTGACTTCCTCGAAAGAGATTATGATCGTGAGTTTTTGTAGATATCTATGTTGGCTATACATTTTATTTTAAGAATACAGAGATACTTGACTTAACTAATCTAAACGTATAGCCCATCCCTGGTCGAGTCTTTCCCAAACTTTATTGCTCGCAGCATTGCTACGTTGGACGGCCAATGAGATAATGCTGGCCATTAAAAGACCCGGACCGGAGACAAAGCTTCTCTCCCTGAGCCTGTTACCAAAGTCCTTGGCACAAACTTTGGCCTCGGCAACCCAAGGACCTGCCGATTCTACCGCTAGAGACAAACAAATATGAGCCTTCCAAGGCATGATATGTATGTATAGTAGGACAATATATCTATACTTTCTTCATAAACCGATATTATTTCTCACAATGTCATTGCCAACCTTACAAAACAAACCAGCAACATTTCTCGACCTTGCCTTACCTTGGTGTTTCTTTTGTAAGCAAAGATTAGCAAAGTTTTAGATATTAATCCTAGTGTGGCAACGGTGTTGCAATCATATGACATCGGACTGGCTGCGCCGGCGCACCGCAACTGTTGTTGTTCCGCTCTAGTAACCGAGTTGGTTTGAACATGTGTGTTGAGATTGGTTGTCTTGCCTTGTTTATCTTGTTCTAACTGGTATTGGAATTTAGAGCTGATTTATTTGAAACATATTCGGACCCTATCTATATATCCATTCAATTTAATTATTTTAGTAATAGAGGGACAAATTCATGTGCATAAATTGTTTAAGCTACCGAGAAAGGTTTGATTATAATTTTTCGGATACAAAGTCGTGACTGCATCATAACATTATTGGACAGCAGCAAGTTTTTGCGGCATACGGCTCTAACAAAAGTTTGATTAAATCGATTCTGCTATTGAGAAAAGAAGACAAAATACATCTCGATTGAAGAGAGACAAACAATTAAAGAAAAACACAGAAACTAAATTAAAGGAAATGATTTAACCGAGTAGCTAGCGAATCAAAGGAAAACTCACCAACATAAAAGTAAAAGTGTTCTAATACAAACATTTTCACGCTTGTTTGCGCTATAACTTCATAAACCGTAAGCTTTTTTGTAAGACACATCAAGCATTCACGGAACCAAATCGAAAGTGAAAATATTTTAGTTTACCTTTAAAGGTAAACTACACACTTACACTAAACTAAACACACAAGAAGAATATTCAAAAACGAAATAAAACTACACCAACAACCTTTCTACTTAGAACTCTACAGGTTAATTTATAAAGTACATTTTTCTAAAACAATCTTGCAACCCGTATTTACAATTTGAGAGTGCACTAGCCTATGTAAACGAAGCCAACTTTTTGCTTACACGTAATATCAACGTAGCAATTTAGCCAGAAGCCATTCCAAATAGACCGTTACTCAGGGCAAAAAGTTTTAAAATTATAGCACCCACTTGGTGGTAAAATTTGTAGGGTTGGCACTAATAACTTACGTTGTATATTACTTACTAAAATACTTTAACTTCCGGTTAGACTCCCTTTTCGACAGAAAATTAATCTTTAGTGCTAGGTAGTGATTGAATCTAAAATGTTACTAATAATTGTTTCATTTGTTAAAACAGTGAAAGGGCTTTGTGAGTAAAAGTCATCAGAATAGCTCTTATCGCCATGATTAATAAGTTTAAGAACTTAATGTGATATGTCACAAAGTGTGTGTGTTAAAGATATTAAAATGTTATTAAGATTCCACTCTTGTCTGACTAAACTGGTAACTACCTTTTACCATTGATATATTTTCAAAACTTTTTTATTTGCGTTTCTTACATTTGCAATATTTTTTAAACACTTTGCATTGTAAAACTTGTAATGATTATAATTTACGAATTTCTCATAAACAAAAACTCTACAGGCACAACCCTACCAATCACAAGCATTAGATAGATGTTACGTATCATTTCCAATTGTTTCCAACTTGTGTAATAATTATCTATCATGGTTGTTAATATTTTTTGTCTCTCCGCTTCCATTAGAGCAACGTAGCGAATTTACTTTCGATTTTATTATTTAAAATACTGTTTGAAAGTAAAATTACAGCAGTTATTTTGGAAGAAAACAAACCGTGTAATTATACGAGATCGTATGTAATTGACTTTCAATTTCTTTTAAAAAAATAATAACAGTTATACTAAGTGGTTTTGAACATATTAGTGATAGTTTTTTTATATCCTTTCCATTTCAAATTAAGCATTTATTGCCAGTGTATTCATCTCATTCACTCATTCATACTCACAACCATTATCTCTATTTGGGTAGTCAGAAACCATACAATTTTGTTTTTACAATTTGGATGTTGGCTCCATAGTGAACATTTTTCAGTTTGATGTTCTAACGCATTTCATTTTACACCCTGGATACATTACAGTCTTTGTTGACTGTGTTAGTCTTCTGAGAAATTTAATTTTAACTAGATAGCCTAAAGAGAAAGCCAAGTCTTAACTTTAAACTAATAGATAGTAAACGTACTTACGGAGATTAAATCTCATTACTGTTTACGTGACTAGAACATGCAAACCTTTAATTTATACCGGTTCGATCGAGATTGATAACGATTATTGCAAACTTTCTTCACTTGTATCTACATAGGTTAACGAAACGAGCCATGTAGTTTCCAGTTTAGAAACAAGGGATATGGTTTCATAGTTTTGTATTCTATAGGCTAGCCAATACGCACACACACACACACACACACTTTATTTAATTATTATTCTGTTTTGAAATACAAGGTCCTTCTTAACATGCTGACACTTTTAAGGGGATGATCAGACCGAAAACTGAAAATCGCGAAAAAAAATTTAGCTGTCCAGTCAGTTTGCAGTTTTGCAGAACAGCTGATTTTTCTCGCGATTTCGATTTTGGTGCCATAGAGAAAGTTGTTCAGTTTTCGGTCTGATCAACCCCTTAAAAAGTGTCAGCATATTAAAAAGGACCCTATATGAAACGACTGCGACTGCATTTGCCAAAACCTAAAGCATTATGGATAGTTGGACGACAGTAAAGTAGTACCCAAATAACGGGATAAAGACATGAAGATGAGTTCAAGAGTTCTATCAGCATGCATAGCATATGCTCATGACTATAATCCCCGAGGGGATTGTCAGAGATATTATGAAAAGTTCTATAATGTCTTTATATTACTTCTGAATCGATATACATACGGCGACACATCAAGCTATATAAAACCAACATAAGCTGGCCGCGCGACGTTATACGCTACTCGACCAACGCGCGGCCAGCTTATTTTGGTTTTGTATAGCTCGATGTGTCGCCGTGAGTACATTCAACTAATAGTTATAATTATTTGTCACTATGTGACTGAACTTTGATCGCGCCGAAAGTCGTAGGCGCGAATTGTGCTCACTCGAAAATTTTTAGGTTTGATGTACGAACTATCGAAGTGTAACTATAGACCTAGAGTTAGCTTAAAATTCAAAGAAAAAGTATAAATCAGTAACAAATTTATATGTTAAGGATTGTTTAGTTTGCGTGTAGGTACTACACATAGATTAGATACGATAGGCCTAAATAAAAAGCCCTGAAATACAATCTGAATAAATAATAAAAGGTGCATGTTTAAAAAAACATCTTAAGAAGTACAATAAATACAGATTTTCGCTGCCTTGTGTGTGATATTCAAACTGAACACAATAATGTAAGAGTAACCGTAACAAATCTACTAACATCACTTTCTCTACATCATGTTTCTTCAATTCATAATCAGAACCATCATAGTCACTGGTCAAATATCACGAGGGACCGCACATGAACTACGTTCTTAAAGTACGTAACGCAGATGACAGAAAGTCCTCTGCAGTCTTTTTAAACCGAGAAAAGGTATAGTATAGAACTTGACAAGCAAAAATAGGTCACGATTTGCGGCGCTCGTAGGCAGTCAGTGCATACATTCAGTAGGCATTATAATAATTAATATCAGGAAAAAACTGAAAAATTAAACTTAGTTTGAAAAGTAATGCAGAGTGAAATTATTTCACTTAAATACAAATAGATCATCATCATTATTATAATTGTGTGTTTCACGCATGACTTCCATACGCTTACTATAACAAATTTATAACAAAACGCCCGAGTAATATTTAAAGGAGTTGTTTAGTTTAGACCATCAAACTGAACAACTTTCACTATGGACCCAACATAGAGGAAAAAAGATCAGTTATGGGCAACGGGACAGTAGATTTTTTTCGACGTTTTCTCCGAAGTGGCAGTGTGATGGTCTAAACCACCCCTTAAAATATTACTATACACTTTGTATAACATATTCAGATTTCATTTCCTGTGCCTAAACTGTCGAGTTTGACAACCTGTGACCACTTTGAATGAATATAGTAAACAAAACACACCACGAAATCGAAGCATGTTGTATGCAGTGCATCACTATTCGGATATTTTGTTAGGCCAGTTATCCTTAGGTCCACCACTGTCCATCATTACCTTTATTGTCTAATACTTTATGTACAACCCATCACAATATCAATGACATGACTGATAATACTTTCGCTAATGTCCGATTCATGCCACAATCTGCATTATAATCTAGCTCTATTATTATACAAACCTACCACATATATTATAGAAACGCCATATTTGTTCGTGAATAGTGCTCGTTAGTATTTTCATACTTATTCGCGAAACTCCGGACAGTCCGTCATGCTTTATCATTGTACTGATTTATAGTGACACTGGTATGGTATTGTTCCCTTTTAAGGAATGCAAGCTAGTTACTTGAGATAAGGTTGATTTTATTTTAGGCGCAGTAACAAAATATTTGAATTAAATGTTAATTGACTGCATACATAAATCTATCAAATTAATAAATACATATATATCTTGGACATTGTCACCCTGTGGAGTGAATTATCTAGTCACATTTAAAGTACCCGAATCTAGCCTGGACTTGTATTATGATGACTAGACAACGATACAGAATACATAAATAGATACAAACGACACTACCGACCTGAGCTATCGGGCCGTCGAATTGGAAACACTGATTAAAAAGTGGCAATGGATTGCTCAGGCCCACGTGATCAACCATCAAACGTGATTTGGGAGTCCCACTACAGGGAGTAAAACAAAACACCGTAGCCCAGAAAAACAATCATCCAAAAGTGGCCTACAAATTCCGTAGCCTCAGTAGAATAGACGAACTAAAGAATAAGCCAAAATGGTGCGAAAAACTACAAGTAACTTCGAGGAATCATGGTAATTAAAAGGTGACGAATTCTAAATTTAATCCTATGCAAAAATGAATTAAAACGCAATCAATATAAAAAAGAGAGGGAGAGAGATGAGTGATTGTTATACGATATGGCTCGTGCTGACAAGAAAGAAGAAGAATATAAAAAGCCATTATGCTAATTACAATCAATTCGGGTGAAGGTCACGATACTAAGGATCTTATCTTCTCCTTATTCTACCTTAAATTTAGAATAAACCTGTTCATATTAAACACAAGTAGGTAGTTGTACAAGCTGTGAATTTTTATAATTTGTTAATCCAGTTGTACCATCCCGAAACCATAAATGCTTAAAGTTAGCACTCAATTGCAACCTTAAAAAGTTGGTGGTTGTAGCAAGGAGCTTGACCACCCCGAAGGCGAGTGCGATCGTGAATTTATGTTTCTAATCCAGTTGTCATCATATCATTATCATATTATATGCTCACGACTATATTCCCCGAGGGGGTAGTCAGAGATATTATGAAAAGTTCTATAATGTCTTTATATTACTTCTGAATCGATATACACACGGCGACACATCAAGCTATACAAAACCAACATAAGCTGGCCGCGCGACGTTATACGCTACTCGACCAACGCGCGGCCATCTTATTTTGGTTTTGTATAGCTCGATGTGTCGCCGAGAGTACATTCAACTAATAGTTATAATAATTTATCACTATGTGACTGAACTTTGATCGCGCCGAAAAGTCGTAGGCGCGAATTGTGCTCACTCGAAAATTCTTAGGTTTGATGTACGAACTATCGAAGTGTAACTATAGACCTAGAGTTAGCTTAAAATTCAAAGAAAAAGTATAAATCAGTAACAAATTTATGTGTTAAGGATTGTTTAGTTTGCTTTTAGGTACTACACATAGATTAGATACGATAAGCCTAAATAAAAAGCCCTGAAATACAATCTGAATAAATAAAAAAAGTTGCATGTTTAAAAAAAAACATCTTAAGAAGTACATTAAATACAGATTTTCGCTGCCTTGTGTGTGATATTCAAACTGAACACAATAATGTAAGAGTAACCGTAACAAATCTACTAACATCACTTTCTCTACATCAAGTTTCTTCAATTCATAATCAGAACCATCATAGTCACTGGTCAAACATCACGAGGGACCGCACATGAACTACGTTCTTAAAGTACATAACGCAGATGACAGAAAGTCCTCTGCAGTCTTTTTAAACCGAGAAAAGGTATAGTATAGAACTTGACAAGCAAAAATAGGGCACGATTTGCGGCGCTCGTAGGCAGTCAGTGCATACATTCAGTAGGCATTATAATAATTAATATCAGGAAAAAACAGAAAAATTTAACTTAGTTTGAAAAGTAATGCATAGTGAAATTATTTCACTTAAATACAAATAGATCATCATCATTATTATAATTGTGTGTTTCACGCATGACTTCCATACGCTTACTATAACAAATTTATAACAAAACGCTCCAGTAATATTTAAAGGAGTCGTTTAGTTTAGACCATCAAACTGAACAACTTTCACTATGGACCCAACATAGAGGAAAAAAGATCAGTTATGGGCAACGGGACAGTAGATTTTTTTCGACGTTTTCTCCGTAGTGGCAGTGTGATGGTCTAAACCACCCCTTAAAATATTACTATACACTTTGTATAACATATTCAGATTTCATTTCCTGTGCCTAAACTGTCGAGTTTTACAACCCGTGACCACTTTGAATGAATATAGGAAACAAAACACACCACGAAATCGAAGCATGTTGTATGCAGTGCATCACTATTCGGATATTTTGGATCTAAGGATAACTGGCATAAACTGGTTGTGCCAGTTATTGTCTAATAATTTATGTACAACCCATCACAATATCAATGACATGACTGATAATACTTTCGCTAATGTCCGATTCATTGCACAATCTGCATTATAATCTAGCTCTATTATTATACAAACCTACCACATATATTATAGAAACGCCATATTTGTTCGTGAATAGTGCTCGTTAGTATTTTCATACTTATTCGCGAAACTCCGGACAGTCCGTCATGCTTTATCATTGTACTGATTTATAGTGACACTGGTATGGTATTGTTCCCTTTTAAGGAATGCGAGCTAGTTACTTGAGATAAGGTTGATTTTATTTTAGGCGCAGTAACAAAATATTTGAATTAAATGCTAATTGACTGCATACATAAATCTATCAAATTAATAAATAAATATATATCTTGGACATTGTCACCCTGTGGAGTGAATTATCTTGTCACATTTAAAGTACCAGAATCTAGCCTGGACTTGTGTTATGATGACTAGACAACGATACAGAATACATAAATAGATACAAACGACACTACCGACCTGAGCTATCGGGCCGTCGAATGGGAAACACTGATTAAAAAAGTGGCAATGGATTGCTCAGGCCCACGTGATCAACCATCAAACGTGATTTGGGAGTCCCACTACAGGGAGAAAAACAAAACACCGTAGCCCAGAAAAACAATCATCCAAAGGTGGCCTAAAAATTCCGTAGCCTCAGTAGAATAGACGAACCAAAGATTAAGCCAAAATGGAACGAAACACTACGAGTAACTTCGAGGAACTATTGTAATTAAAAGGTGATGTACCTACTCTAAATTTAATCATATATTCAAAAATCAATTAAAACGCAATCAATAAAAAAGGGAGGGAGAGAGATGAGTGATTGTCATACGATATGGCTCGTGCTGACAAGAAAGAAGAAGAATATAAAAAGCCATTATGCTAATTACAATCAATTCGGGTGAAGGTCACGATACTAAGGATCTTATCTTTTCCTTATTCTAAATTACATTTAGAATACACCAGTAGGCCACGCATGCGCGTGTGCTGAAAGCTCCTATATTGAATAAATTATATTGACCTTTGACTTTGACTTTGACATGCCATCCCCGAGAAAACGATAATCATCGAGATGTGCCTCCATCCTTATTATTTTACGTATGCTAGAAAGAGCGCGCATGACGTTTTTCTCGTTTAAACGCTTTGTCGTGGGTGGCATGCTAGCCGTGCTGTTCTTATTAAATACAAGTAGGTAGTTGTACAAACTGTGAGTTTTTATAATGTTTTAATACAGTTGTACCATCCCGAAACCATAAAAGGCTTAAAGTGAACACACAATTTCAACCTTAAAAAGTTGGTGGTTGTAGCAAGGAGCTTGACCACCCCGAGGGCGAGTGCGATCGTGAATTTATGTTTCTAATCCAGTTGTCATCATATCATCATCGTATTATATGCTCACGACTATATTCCCCGAGGGGGTAGTCAGAGATATTCTGAAACCACAGAAGATCCATGTCTCACTAGTACCGAAACTCTGTCCAGTGTGACAGGGAGTGAGCCCGTCGCCACTTGTAATGGACAGTAGGTACACAGGTCACGATGTTTTCCTTCACCGAAAAGCCAGTAGTGTTACAAATCGTACATCAATTCCGAAAAACTCATTGGTACGAGTCGGCCTGGAAGGGGATCGAACCATCGCCTTCTGCACGGCAGGCAAGGTTACTCGCCACTGGACCACCACGGCTTAGTTAATCCAGTTGTCAAGAAGGATATTTTTTAACTCAGTCACTAACTAGTTTATAGTCTCATTCACGTAATACAGTTTATAATGGAGGCACTAAACAGACACGGCTGACCAAGGCTGACCGCACCTCACTCGTTTACCTTACCCGATTTGTATTTTGTATATCATTTACACCTACTGTCTCACCTGGTCTGATTATAAATTTCATTTTAATTCTAGTTTATTTAGTTTGCAGTTTGTTTGTAGGTTAGGAAATTATGTACGATTTGTACGAACATCACTGGCTTTTCGGTGAAGGAAAACATCGTGAGGAAACCTGCAGGCTTCAATTTCGAGGCATATATTGCACCCACTGTCCATTATAAGTGGCAACGGGCTCACGCCCCGTTCCACTGGACAGAGTTTCGGTACTACTGGTGAAACGTGGATGTTATGAGGTTTCAGAATATCTCTGATTGACCCCCTCGGGGAATATAGTCGTGAGCATATACTTATGCATGCTTATCTAGTTTGCATGTATGCTCGTATACATTGTTGTACAGGGTCAATGTCCAGTCACATATAGGTATATACTTCGACTACATTATCATAACCTGAATTTTAGAGAAATAGCCTAAAATCGCTATTTATCGTCAAAGAACTTGTTCGATTACAATTCTTTTAGAAAGATAACGATGCACTACAAAAATGAAGATTTAACAGAAAGATAGAGCTCAATTTTCAAATACGTAAATAAACTTCTTTATGTTATGTATGATATTTCTACGATTACGTTTTTAATCTAATGAGTAATTTGATACTTTTACATACATACGTACATATATATATACATAAACTCACGACCTTAATCCCATATCGGGTTGGTCAGAAACATGAACTGAAACCAAAACTGAACTTTGAAACTTTTAGATGATCTTAAAATATCAAGTTGTTGATACCCAACTATCAAACGCTAACAGTCCTAACCACGATCAACGCAAAGAATCCCAATTTGAATACATTTTAGTCAGAACTTAATCTTTGCAAATATATTACCCACCTAAAATCTGTCACGTTTAAGCATTAAAACCTTTTAAGGATAACATTGTTTCAAAAACGAATTAAAAGGCACAAGGATTTAGCAATTTAGTATCTTAGTAGATAAAAGGATTATCGTGCACTCGAAATTGTATATAGTATATAAATAAGGATGATAAAGGAAATGGACGATTTTGAGTTTTTAATCAAGCAATCAATGAATGCCGCGCATTGTAACAACTAAAAGTTATACAATATAATACAATAATAATATTAAAATCTTTGTTTCAGTCCCAGGTCCATATTGGTGTTAGTAACAAGTACTTGTATACTAAGTTACAATACAATATATAATACAACTGTAATACAACAACAACAAAAAATATATATATACATAACATTAATTGACGAAATCTCCAACCCTGTGTATAGTGCTGCAGAATAGGACAGTCGTACGCGACGGCGCGACGGGCTGTATGCGATGACTTTCCGGAGGCTGTTCAGGCAGCCTCGGACTCAGCCCATTAGAGATGCAAGCATTAAAAATAGTTTTTGAGAGTTCTAGCTTTAGCCTAGATTGGAAACCTTATAATTTAATACCATTTTATGGGTTTCTAAATAGTCTATTCCCGATTTTGGGTTTAGAGGTTATGAAAAATTATTTCATTAGCTTCAGTTTTAATTATTCACAACGTATGTATACCCTTATAATAATAGAAACAATTTTATGAAATAAACAAATAACTTCGTCCAAGCACGTAAATAAACCTTGTAGCTCGCGTTGATGTCTAATGTATCAAGAATAGCTAACCCGCCATTTGTTTCGATCGTTTCGTACCAAATACAAGGCAACTGTTAAATATAATGTAACTAATACAATTATGCAGTTATAATACACATCACAAGTAATTACTTATAACACCTACAGCTAAGGCTACAACAATAAAATCTATAGCGATCTAAAACAATCATGGTACATTCCGTGAAACTATCACGAATTATTGAGCAAGCTTGCATAAGTTCGTTGCAAATATGCATCGGACCATACAAGTGTATGAACAATCATAAATTGCGATATTAACTACCGGTGAAGGACGAATTCTGATGGAAGTGTAGATATTATTAGATTGTTAGCAACACTTTCGAATGAAGATAGACTGACGATTGTTGGGAAAGTTTAATTATGAAATAGAAACGTTGCTTAATTTACTGGTGACGAAATACATAAATAAAAAATATGCAATGACTGATTAAAAAATAATTAACTTACTACCAAACTGACTAATATGGCAAGTTAAATAAAAGCTAGCAAAAGAACAATTAATTACATATGCGTAAGTAAAAGTACTAACAGAAATTTTCATTAAATGCAACTAACGGATCTAAGCCATACAAATCAATATTTGTATTTTATTTTTCTAACACATCTTGATAACATTTAGTAGGGCCACACTATAAGAAAGAGTATCCAGTACTATATAGGGTCCTTCTTAATATGCTGACACTTATTTAAGGGGATGATCAGACCATCAAACTGAACAACTTTCTCTATGGGACAAACATCGAAATCGCGAAAAAAAAAATGCTGTGCCATACATTTAGCTCGCGTAGGTTTGCAGTTTTGTACGGAACAGCTGATTTTTTTTCGCGATTTCAATGTTGGTCCCATAGAGAAAGTTGTTCAGTCTGATGGTCTGATCATCCTCCAACAAAAGTGTCAGCATATTAAGTTGGACCCTGTATACAGTACGTCAATCCCTGCCTCCCATTAATTTTATCATCTCCCCCACTCGATAGGAAGCGAGGCTGAAAATTTAGGTTTTGGCATATTCCTTTCTCATTTGTATAAAAGGACATAATATTGAAAGAAAAAATACCTTTATCTTTTACTGCTACTGAAGATATTAGCAAAAATATTAATTGGGGACGTTTTGGATACGTAATGGAATTTTTAATTATTACATTAAATCAATTTTTAAAATTCTTAGTCTGTATATCTGTTTGTATGTTTGTTTGTGCACGTATTATGAGTATTTAAATTCAGTGGTCTGCGTGTACAAAGTCGCGGGCGCCGCTAGTACATACTACATACATTTATATACAATTATATACCAGATTTTAAACAGAGGAAGTTTTATCAAAATCGGTTCGGTTTTTACGTGATGCTGTTATAAAAATACAAAAAAACAAACAGACTAACAGACAGACAAAAATTCTAAAAAAGGATGAATTGGAGTCCGGAATACCTAAAAACCATATCGTAAATCTTTTTCATGTAAATATCTTCATTGTACAGACACACTTCTGTTACAGTTTTATAATAGTTAAGATTAATCAAATTTAGTCCAAGAGCTATGCAACTAAAATCTAAACTATTTTCAAAGATTTTTTCAGAGTTATTATAGTTTTAATAAGGTAGGCAGTGACATAACACATTTTATATAAACAATTATTCAAAAATCCGACAAAACAAACAATTGTATTATGTCATAGGTAACATCATCGTCAATTATACAACAAAAACTAAAGTTCAATCACAAGTAAGTTACCTAATCGATAAACAATAAACAAGTAAAGATCGTGACTAATGAATTAGGAACGATAAGGTATTTAATTGCGAGTCATTTAGGAACATTACATTACTCTAACTTAATGACACCAATGTTAACGTGAGGTTAACAAAGGAGATCTTTTTGGGGTCCCGTCGGCGTTATAGGTAAACTGTGGTCAATACTCTATAACTTCTCACCGATCCCAGCTACCCAATCCGCCGCGTAGCCCCAGCAACGTCCTATGCCTAAGTTCTATGCTTAAGTTCATTCATTTGGCTCGGTAGACCCTTCGTGGTCTCTCCAATAGTCCGCAGTAAAAGCAGTAACTGCTCCCTAAGCAACGCTGTATTAGTCATTACCAAAAAAAAAATACACCATAACTTTTAACTAACAACAAACTCCGCTGGCTTACTGACCGACCCAAAGTTGGTCTTGGTCTCCGAAACCAGAGGACGCCACATTTCCCGATCCTGTGGAGCCTCTCGCCAGTAAATGGCTTGAACTGATACCTAGGGTGACCCACTAAACGTTAGCCAGTAGGACAACCCAGTTATGTTTTCCTAACATGGCCGATCCTCACCGATTATTCTAGATACGATTCGCTTCCTTCCAGTTTAACCAGACGCCTGAGCGAAAGGGATTGTCTAACAAATTGTGACTAAACCCGAGATATATCACACGCATATTTGGGAATTTTTAGATGTTCTTCCATTCAATGATGAGAAAATGCGATTGCAAAAGATAACATATTATATCATATGATGATGGTAACATTTTACACTGGAACAAATAAAAACATACTTAATATTAGGAATAGTTATGATTAGAATAAGATAAGAATAAGGAGATCATATTAATTTCTTACTTATAAACTCGTAACTACGTTGGTGGCAACATCGCGGTTCATAGATAAACTTAAGAAAAAAAGCAGAAATTTGTCTATGATACAGACCAGTTACGTCAGCGTAACTGGTCTGTAATTATTATACTAGTTTTAAGTTATTCCGGGTTTATTAGTAGACATTTTGCTAATTCTTAGTTTATTCTTGATATAACATTTTATACCACGTTTATTTGTACCAGGGTTAATTTCTAATAGCGAATTGAAGTCTTTCTAACAACAGTTCATATTTATTATCTTCATACCTTTTACATTACACGTCCTTATCATAAACATGCATGTAAAAACTTCTTTTTGAATTTCCGCATTCATACGCATATTAGATCTTGTTGTACAAACTTGAGCGCTATGCTGCTAAGAATAAGGTTGATATTGAAACAGAGATCGGATTAGATAGGCATTGCTCTACATACGCAAGTAACAGTACAACGACGGCCTTGCAGGGTCAAGTTTCCGCAGTTTACATTCTTGGGTAAGCTTGTATTTAACTGCCTATGAAAAAAGATACTATTTACACCCATACCATATATTTACATTAGTTATTCTCTATATATATCTATTAAGTATGTGTATGTCGATGGATATACCGGAGGAAGACCGAAGAAAGGATGGATAGATTGGAAAATTGCAGGTGGAAAAAAGTGTGCAAAACATGACTAATAGAAAAACATAACATTCAGACAGACATAGTAGGTCAAACATCATTATAGATGATGAGTTATTCGGTTGTCCACTGGTGGGACCGTGGGAGAAAACGATCCCAAGATGTTAAATGACTTAGAAATTTTGGAAAAAAAAATTGCATGTACAATTTAAAAGGCATTTGGTAGGTACAATGCATCGTTTTGCTTAATAATTTGTGGGATTCTCGAATGAAATCGAAATTTCACGTTACGAATAAAGATATTTTATTGAATTTTGAGTTTTTATAAAAACTAAATTCAGTTTGTCCACATAAAAATGAATTTATCGCCATCGCTCCCTTTGAGTTTTTCGGTCAAAAACCCCTTTTATTATTAAATACGTTTATTTGCTGTAGCTTAAAATGTCAAAAATGGTTTATATCATTTTAGTTCAGTGCCTAAATTTTATGAACGACTTCTTAAGAAGTTATTTTAAAATTATATTGTTGAAACATTGAACTTCACCCTGGTTTTGGTATCTGTAACTACTTATTTTTATGAAATACTCGGCTAATAAGAGAAATATAAGTCTATATCTAGTTTTCAATAATACAGGGTCCTTCTTTACATGCTGACACTTTTTGAAGCGGATGATCAAACCATCAAACTGAACAACTTTTTCTGTGAGACCAACATCGAAATCGCGAAAAAAAAATCTGCTGTCGCATACATTTGACTCGAGTAGGTTTGCAGTTTTGCATGGAATAGCTGTTTTTTTTTCGCGATTCGATTTTTGGTGTTATAGAGAAAGTTGTTCAGTTTGATGGTCTGATTATCCCGTTAAAAAAGTGTCAGCATATTGAGAAGGACCCAATATTTAAATATCTTAAAAACCAACCAAAATAGAGTCGCTAATTAAGTTACATTGATTTTTTTTTTTTTTAGTTACTTTGATTGAAAACTTTATTTTCTTTTGTAAAAATACAACGTGTCTGGCCCAGAATACACATTTTTTTCATGATGTTCTAAATATCAGTGTTCATAATATTTATGAATTGAATTTTTCTTTCAAAACCGAAACGAAAGACGATAAAAGGTTACATCTGTACGCTAGTTAATCATTATAATGTGTTTGAATAAAGCCTATAACATAAAGTCATCTAACGCGATGGTATTTTTTAATTGCATCTATTAGCAGTATCGTTTGATTTATTTCAACCTTTAATAGAGCAACCTTGAACATCTCTGGTTTACCTTTTGAGCTTTGCACGTCATTTTGTAAAGTGAATGGTATAAAGTATCCTCACACAGACAGACACATCTTCTAAACGTTGGAAGATATTTATCTTTACAATTACTATTCATAAAGAGAGAGGTCCTGACTAACTTGTCATGTTTACTGTCCAAAGTTATGGAACTGGAGATAAAACTGACGTCCAGGACTGGAGAAATCATGGCTTAGACTGAACCGTGCTATTTTTCTTGTGGATGTTGAGCTTGGCGACTAGGAAGGATGCTAGGTTTTTGTGGGCGAAAGTTTAGCCACCTATCTCCACTTTCGCCCCTTGCCTCATTTATTCCATCTTGAATCTGTTGATATGCTAAAGATGAGCCTTTATACACTACTGCTTGCTTAAAAATATAGTTAGTGTTGTAGCAAAGTTTCTGTTCAACCTGAAAGGGTTTATGGTCAGGAGTTTTATGTGTGTAATATGTATGTAACTGTTCTTCTGCATAAAACAATATGATCGAAAGAAGAGAGGGACAAAATAAATATTGATTTTATCAATTCATATTTTTTCCTTTCATTATCTTTGCCGTAAGCCGGTTTGTGCCCTAAAGATTGACAAAATTATTTGAGAAATGTTAAATTTTGATTGTTAATTCACTCCATTTTTGTGATCGGCACTCCAATTCACCTGATTGTAGTTTATTGTTTTTAATAAGATCAGGATGTTGCTAATTAGTTTCATCTATTATATTCTAATTTTTAAGTTCTAAACGATTCGTTTCAGTTTTGCATACATTAAAATCCAATGTATTCAAAATCTATTTATTAGATTAGTTAGAAGCAATGCTAATAAGTCGGACTGACCTTTGACAGAGCTAGTCACGAACCTAAATACCATACCCACATTGTTGTATCGAAGGTGGTCTATCCTTGACAAATACTAATGTAATCGATATTGCTTTCAATCTTGTTATAATTAATATGGGATTATATAGACGATTAACTAGTTGTTGTGATGGTTACCACAACATGGATTAGAAAACCAAAGGTTTTGGGCTTTATTCTCGTCTCGGTCATGGATGTTATGTTTGATTCGTTGTTATCTGGTAAATTTCCAAAATATAAGTTTTGGAGCTTCAGTTTAGGACGACAATAATGTACGTAGCTGTAGGCGGAGAGGGTGAGTTTGCAGTAGTCAAGAAAACATTAAAAACGAACATGAGAAACGGGATAACCAAATGTATATGTATAGAGAGAGACGATTCTATGGCACTAGTCTTAAAAGATGTTAGTCTACTCATCAAACTAAAATTAGAATACCACCATACCGAGAAATGTTTTTAAAATTATTGTACTGCATTTCCTCTTTAGTAAGAAGAGGCATTTGAGAACCAGCGTAGCATCACACCAACATGGTCGTCAATTATTTACAGTACAGACTAAATCTTACTCAATTTGCTTCACAGAAATCGCACCATCTTCCCATTCAATTGTGCATGTAACTTTATTTGAATGTGAAGTAAAAAGTATTAGCGAATTTTATATAAGTTTTTAAATTGAACTAGTTACACAAGCAAATGCACGATTTTATGCAATGCAAATTGAAGATGGAGAAGATCTGCTAATGGTTTTGACAGATGATTGGTAAATACATCTGCAAATCGTGATCCGTTTGATCCAATTAACTTATATGATCATGTGTAAGATGAAAAGAAACTTTAAGATACAGTGCATAGAGTATATCAAAAGATTAATAACACAACTAAATGACCTAAAGAAGAAAGCAGCAGCACGAGCCAACTCATTTCTCATTTCAAAAGATGACACAGTTAATTTAATTTAGAGCGTTATTTCGTAATTACTCCATTCAGACTGACACCAAAACTATTCAAGACTAACTTTGTATAACACAAACAGGTGTTACGCTTCACAACTGTCTACTTAGCAGTCTACTTCACAGATGCCTTTGCAGATGAGTCAGTAACTTTAAATCTAAATTGACCTTTAAGTTAAAGCATCAAGGTGTAGGTAATGATCGCTCGAGTGTAATATCAACGTGGTAATGTCATGTCCAGTTTTATATAATGGTATACACGAGTGACATAGTGTTAATGACAACAGTTACATGCATGAAGCAATTCTATCGCGTGCTGGTTGATAGATGATGTTGAGAAAAAAAGCTTGTAAAACCGAGTACTAGTAAGTAACTAAGTGATACAATTAGAAAAACTTGAATGAAGTGCGAGCATTTATCATTTAGTATCGATGAATGATGGATGGTGAAAAAACGAAGTCACTTGCGCTCATAGGTGCACTTGTGATGCACTATGTACAGTTAAGTGCGAGACTGAAAATTTCTAAGACAAAATACCTAAAAATACTTATACTAAAAATATTACTGGTGAATCCGTTTGTGCTTATTACAAACAGACAAATATTGTAAATTATCTTAACATAAACATTTAAATTCTATTCTTCTGAAAGGCTTGGACAATATGGAATGATGAGATAAATATATTTCCTTAAATAGTAAACATCCAGATTTATGCAATAAGCTAAGGATGGGAACCAGAAGCGAAGATGCATCAAAGTATTTCAAGTATGACCCGCCATTTTGTACAAATATCGTGTGAAAATCAGCGCGCACGCATTGTGCACACGCACAGTCGTGAGCGAAAGAGAGGATGGGGTGTTACGTAAAGCAGGTACTTTTAGTTGTAATTTTTATGAAAGCACGTTATTTTGGGTATCTGTCAATGTTGAAGTGGAAAACGAAAGACGCTATGATGATTTGTAAAAATATTACAATGTTTGACCAACTGCAAAGTAACCTGACAAAAAACAATAATAAAACAAATGGAAAAAAACTAAAAACTTCTCAATAATCGTACATCAACAGCCATACTTAAAACTACCTTACCGCCTCAACAAGAGAGTCTATTCTCCTCCATCGAGACATAAACGACAATAAAGTCGCAGGACAAGACAGGTGCGTTGGAAAATGAAAGTTGTTCTCTTCCTGCTTACCCGCTCGCCTCGAGACTCCCGTCCCGACTAGTATAGTGCACCGTAGTTCACACTTTGTAATGCAAGGACGTTGCAACTATGCGCTCATAGATATGCTAAATTACAGATACAGTATTACAGCCGTAGTTCCTAGGTTTATTGAGATGAAATTAATGTTGATCAAAGACTAATATCAAATTTATTTATAGTGATATGATTTGGGACTTCCGTCCTATAAACAGCAAACAATTAATTGAATCCGTATTAACAAGAAACCTCTTGGAAAGAAATACTTTGGTTTAAATTTGGTAAGTAAAAAATTCAAAGAGACAGATAAAAGTAAAGGTGATCATGATGGCAAAATAAATAAATATAACAATTTATTAGCATACTAAATTCGAATGCGTAACCCAAAAATAAACGTTTAAATAAGTAAAAGAAATCGCAAAAATATGCGACCTAAACACAAAGAAGGAAAGTTGTCAAATGACATTTTTAGGTAATCATGAAGATAAAACATTCATTTCCATCGAACAGGTTAACTTTATGAGTTTATTATACAGCACGAGCGAGATGAAAGGAAGAGTTGGGAGCTCAAATCAGCTACTTTCACTCAAGACGCTAAAAAGTGAAACTGGAATCGGCGCAGGCACAGCGATGAAATGCTAACTGTGATAATCATGACGTAGTCGATAAGGAACTTGTTACCAAATCTATAGAAGAATAGTCTTTGTTTCTTTTAATAGCACCGAATCATACCTACAGAGCGCCAAAGCTAAAAGCTACTTACGTAGCAAATTATAAAAAGTAAATATAAAACATGTCGAAAAGAACAAAATTACCCATAGTTAAACAACTGTCGCACAAGAAGGCACTTTGAAGGTCGACCACTTAACATACGCGTAATGAGGGAAAGGGAATGACTGACGATATAAGGGCAAAATTATTGAGCACATTATGCTATTCAAGACCATGTGCAAATCTTGCTTTTAAACAAAGCTGCCACAGGGAATCTTTGTTAAATTCTTCAAGTTTGTAACAAAACAAATTCCAAAAACTATTAAACAGTTGATTAGAGTTTACGAGCTCCACGAATTGGATATAAAACGAGCTATAATTACCGGTGTCTGTCGATATGATGCCTGATCCGAACGCTGTGAACTTTTGTGAACCAGAGGTCGGATTTAACCTAAATGTCAATGGATGGATTGCGGTTAAACCTGAATGAACTGGAATTCCTAGGGCCGGAACAATTTACGATAATGATCTTATTGAAAATAAATTGCATGCTGAATACTAAAAGGCGGAATTTTATGCAAGGTCATCACAGTCATGGTCTTGACGACTGGTGAAAAATTTCAATGCACTTTCTGTCAGGGGATCTGTCAGATTTTAGCGGATAACCCGCATCACTTTGTCCATTTGTTTCGTGTCAATTCGAAAACCAAACATGACAGCGCTGCCAATATGTATGGACAGGATAACATATAAAAGAAGTTTATTCTTTAGATTGCCGATAGGATCTTTCGCATTATCATCTTGAGGGTCAAATTCATTGGCAAAGGGCCAATCAAGGATAACAAAACATTTCGCATTCGATTCGCTTGCGAATTCCACTACTTTTATACTGGGTTGAGTATTGATCTTCAATGTTTTTTTTAAACTTATCTTGACCGTTCAAGTACACTTAAGTTAAAATAATTTAACGAAGCCTTGCTGAGAGTACAAAATGATAACATTTTGAATTCTTAGAACGACTTTCTTGAATGTCTCTACTATACACAGATATGGTTTACCTTACGCTGTTATTAGATTATCTATTTTGAACTTTTCCTTTTACGGTAAGTTTCGATACATTATGTGTGTGGGGATGGGTATTTCCCCGCTTCAGGTTTTTAAAAAATGATATAAACCGTAAAAGTCCACCTACATTTTTTTGAACCGGATGTAACCGAATGCTCCCCGCATTCGTGGTTTAATACGCCTGTTCGTGCAAGGACACTCGAACACGTTCAGTTCCCACATTTTTAAACTCATCAGGACTAGGGTCGAGGCTTTTAACTCGTCTCATACATTTTGTCTTTTTTTGCATCGTATATCTTAATACAAAGATCTTTAAGTTTGTTATATACTCTATCATTATCTCATAAAGACATCGCTTAATCTCCTGATCCCCAATTAGACGTGTCTGCCATTAGATACGACCTTTCCATATATTTCATTGCAATTGCAACGAAATATCAACCTTTGTAGCAAGTGTCAACTAAAACTTTCGTAATAGTATGATTACAATCTTGCACAGTCTAATGTTTTACGTAAGTTTAACTTTTGCTTAGAATTTAAATGTCAAATATTGACCCAAGGCACGGAGATGCGGCCACCTGTCTTGCTAACCGCCTATATGCTAACCGACCATGATATGCAACTGACGTTTGTGACCTGAATATAACACGATGTAATATATTTCAATTTAAAAATTGTGTCAGTATACTGTACAATAAATAATTTAATAAAGTTTGCCAGTATAAAAGTCCAGCAGTTAGTAAAAAAGTGTATATGTTACAGTCAAAACTCATGATTGGTTATGAGTTTTTAGACCCCAGATTTAACTCAGTCGGTTAGGTTAGAGAGGAGCGAAGCGACGAGCATGTTAGGTTTCTTGCGACCACAGCGCATGAGCCGAGCGAGCGAAGCGAGAGTGCCGCGGCAGCGGCCGGCGAGTTGCAGAACCGAACTGTTTACTAGAAAATACAATTATGGCTAAGGGCATCGGTCAAAACCACTTTTGCCAGATTTTCAGTCAACAGTGGTTTTGACCGGTTATGAGTTTTGACTGTAACATAATGCAATGAAGCATTTATAACTTAAACATTATTATGGATTCTTGGGTATTGATGAGTTAATAGGTTATTGGAAATCAATTACCTAAAACTGGTTTGTGCAGTTGCACGCAAAGACTATGCAAACACAGCTGTAAAATAAAGTTACGAAATGTTTAAGTGATTAGAAAGAAACATGCACTATTAGTTAAAATTAATAACGATTATTACATGAAGTTGTTTTAAGAATATTGCAATCTTGAATAACAGGGAAGCGCAAGTTTACTAGCGTATAGTTATCGCAACAGTTATAATTTTCAAAATTAAAGTTCATAAATAGAATGAATTCACACATTGTAACACATAATTTTGAAGAAAACAATATTATGTCAAAATTAGCCTAGAAAACTCTTAATTAAACAAATACAATTTATATCGAAATTGTTAAGATTACAATACCTACCTATATTTTTTAAGTGTGATCAATAGTGTCATAGGTCTATAGGTAATTATAATAAAACATGGACGTAAATGGATCCACCAGGACCACGGATGAAAGGCCCTTACAACACTTTAACAATATCCTTTCGAAAGCGAAATCTGAAGAAACAGAAAATACACAATTTTTGAGAAATTAAGATAAAGTTTATGTTTTAAACAAACCTCTAGCCATACCCATTAATACAAAACCAAACAAAACACTAACAAAATGTAAACAAGACGCAACGCTGCAACGAATTTTGACGAATAACTAAAACTAAATACACAAGCAAAGTTTTCACTTTTCGGCCTGTCTCATGTAAGAGAGATCGTTAGCATCGTCACGCAGACAGACGTAGTCGTGATGTTAGTGCAATTATATTGTCCACAACTATTATGATCTATACAATGAGTTATATGACTTATGTAAAAGATAATGTAAGATTTTAGAGAAATCAGCTTAGAGTAAATTAAACATAATTGAAAGGCAAATGTAACATACATGAAAATCAAGATAGGTATTAGGAAGTAGTGAATCAGTTGGTTACAGGCAATGATAATAGATTTCGTTGTTCATTAAATCAAGATGCTTTCTTGATGGGTCAATACTTAGGCTCACATAAACTGCACGTCTAGTATGATCTCTCTACACGCGGGCGACGCGCCTTCGCTGTATAGAAAATAACCTGTTCCTGCGCTTTTCGGAGAACGAAAGCCGCGCTTGCCGCGACTTGTAATATAGGAAAAGGCCGTGTCGCGCGCAAGTAGAGAAATCATGCTAGAGGGTCTGGCCAAACAAACTATTGGGCTAAAACGGCTAAAATCAACACGCACCGGCACGCACGCCTATTTCCCCTCTATAACTTTTTAAATATAGGTTCTTAGAATATAATTATATAAAACGAATACACAAAGTGCAAATGTAGTACATTTGAAAGAAGATTAGCATTCAGACAGTCACCTTCATAAAATAGATGATGAAACTTTTATATTCTGTCTAAACAGACAACCTTCATAAAAAATTGTTTTACATAAAATTGCAACGCTAGTGCTAATTTATTACCAGTCTTAAAATAATGACATTATAGTTCTTTTCGTAACCAAACTATTGGCGATAGATGCAATGAAACATATCAAATGGCTATAAAAACAGAGTTCTGACTCTTGTGTATTGTATTGACGCCAATAAAATCTAATATAGGAAATGCACTGTCGTATTACTGTAAGAAGTCATAAAACTTGAAATGCAAAACCAAAGATCTATTGACATAAATCCAATAATCGTAAATATACTGTTAGGTACAAAATGCATCGTCATAATATGAAGAACTGTACTATAACAAACAGCGGTTTCGTCAAAGCGATACCTACATTTAGCATCTAGAGCCGCATGAAGACGGATCTAAGAAATCATTATTTAAACTTATCATTTAGTTTTGCATTGGAAAAAAGATATAAATATGATTCCTAGACCAAACACAGACCAATATCTTGATTTCTATGATTGTAGAATAGTAGAATAGGTCGTGAGTGTAGATTCGACATTATTCGTCGAGACATTACCACTTTCAAAGGATTTGAATTTACGTGTAAGACAAACAAGAAATACTATTGACGAATAAAATTAAAAGACAAACATAAAACAGCATAGTTAACAGGTAGCAAGACAGGTGTAGTTGGCCAAGAGGTGTTTTGCTTGCGACATTCGGTGCGTGGTGGCTGCGTGTGCGCACCGGCCAGTGCCAATAGCGTAATAAGGACATAGTTGTATAATTTGTGCTAACTGTATTGACCATTCGAATATTAAACTTTATTTGGAAAGGGAGTGGAGAAATTTTCACATTCCATTCTGATACTATGCTAGTCAATTTAGAGATAGACTTGATGGAATTCGGTGCTAGTTTTTATATGAAGATACTTACTACAAAGGCGATGTAAAAACAATATTATCAAGCCTCAATGACTCTTATAAGATAGACATCATATTTTTGCAACCCGGTACTTAAAGAACAAAGAATGTAAATGAATGAATCAATTAACTTTAAAGATATTTAAAGTATTTAATATAATGTGGTTCCATTAAGTATCAATACAACTAGACTGATTGAGCAACTTTAACAATTTCTAGTTTAATATGCAAAGTAATATCAATTAAGAGTTTTCTATACATAAACTCGAGGTTAAGCACCGTTTAGCGATTTCAAAGAGATATTTTGCGAAGTCTTACAAAAGACTAAAATTGTATTAGAGCGGAATTAAAGAAACAACCTTGGACTATATCTATATTTAAGTCATTCTGTACATCTGTTTCTTAGACACAACGAATTCTGAAACCTTGGTATTTACAGAAATGCTAGATCGAAGTACTTAGGATAAATCGTGACTAAGATTTTTAAAAACAAAAATACTAGAATGTTTTTATCTACAAGTTATTATTTCAGACACAATTGATAATCATGATTGACAATGCTATGAAAAACTAACTTTAGTTTGACCTTAGGTCAGATGCAAAAAGTTAAATGAATACAAAATTAATGATTAAGGAATTAAATCTGCAGTTGTGATAAGGGCCACTATATCAATCAAAATGAGTAATTGAAAAGATGAATTGAAAAAGAACCGTGCGATTCCAATCATAAAACCGATTTGCACCGCAATTGAAAGCGTTAAGGTCATTTTGGACCACCCTTTATTAGGAATCATCATCCTTAGAGGTTTAGGTAGTCATTTTTGTTACAACAACCTCCCGACAATTTAGAATACTGTGTAGGTATTATATTATTAATGTTTCTTATATAACAAATTTTATTGGCTCAGACAAGTTGAAAGAGAAATTAATCTAATTAAATTCTAATCTTAGTTGATTGTAGAAGATCCCGCTATATGTCGACCTTCCCTCGTTATGTTTCGTAATAAAATGTATATTTTATACAATATTATGTATAAATAAAGTAAACGTACTTAGGTTGCCCCTCCATATCCCTACACAGATACTGCTGATTTTACAATCAATAAATCAACCGCAACTTGGTAGATTCTCAAGTGAAAGATTTGCAACTGGACACAATATTAGGTTTCAACCTCAGCGGAATTTAAATTTTATGTGATTGGAACCTACGTCACAGCCATGAAAATTATATTAGTATTTGACCTGCCTAAATAATCAGAACCTCAAGTTTTTAAGAATCGTTACATTAATATCAAAACAAAGTTTTCTATATAATCATAATAACACTTATGAAATAATGTCGATCAAATTACGCTTCTTATATAAAGAAAGTAATATTAACAATTGATTGACATTGCATATTCAGTAAGGTCAAATAGCGTAGACCAGATGTTTTCCGGCTGATTTGCAACGGTATAATGCAACCATTCTTGTTCACCGGTCACGATCTCGATCAATGGGTCATAGTTGACCCGTTCTGATTGATAGGCAGTCACGAAATATAGCGTTGGGTTTTAAGAAATTGCTCGTTTTGAGGCAAGTGATCTTTAAGGATTGGCTATTCGTTTTGATGTGGGCTGCAATCAGTTTTGAAATTAGATTTGATTGTAAGATAATTTAACTTTTGTGGATAATGTGCTACTGTATCAGTAGCATTAATATGAACAGTCTTTAATAATTATGTTGAATCCTATTTTATGAACAATAGAGATGCTGATATTTACACTTTCGATAAGGTCATCATGATACGTCGATAAATTAGGAATTTTGCTTTTGATTATAAGAATTCTTAGAATGATTTGAGCATGTATTAGTAGGTTTGGACGGAAGACTGCTATGAATATTATGAGTACTAGTGACGAAACCAGGCCTGTCTTACTCCACAGCTCAGGTACGCTTGATGGCCGATCCCCACCGAGGGGTGAAAGGCAATATGTTAGGTATAGGTACCGTGTTAACTTCTTGGTCAAATCGCATTAGACTTGCCGACATTTTGTGAGTAGTCATTGCAAGACTTTAAATCCCTAGCAATGTCACGCTGCCAGCACGCGAAAGAATGAAAGAGGGAGACTATGTAAAGGAAGCTTTCATGTCACGGTTCAATTTTGGTTTTTGTGACGGTTTGTAAGTTATTCGCGAATTGTACGATAGGACGGGTGCGAATTACTTTGTACCTTATTACCGTGCAGAGAGAGTCGCTATTTATTTAGATCTGTTTTCGAAGTGATTCTTATGTACGGGTAATACTAATATTTATTCTGTGAAGAAACTTTGATTTATCCCATCAAGTAGGGGCGAAAAATAAGTTTCACGGACATAACTTTAATAATGGCAGAGAAACAAATAAAGAATGTCCAACTTCACATGTTTATATTTCGACAACAATTACAAAAATAAACGCTATTCAGTAATTTCGGCTCAGCGGTCGTAATGCAACGGAACTGCACGATAACATCGTACGTTGAGGATGACCATTGTTGATTTGTTCCAGCGATTATGTTAACGGACTTAGTGCTTAAGCGTTTGATCATTTAAAAATATACGTCACGACTACGTCTCAGGAAGATAGACAGATGATAGTTCAAACAGTTAAAAACTAGACAAAAAAGATGGTTTTAGGTAAAGCTTTGGTCCAGGCTAGTGATAAGATAGAACAAAATTCTAAAGTAATCTGGATTAATAATTAAAATCACAAAACCATATTATTAATACATCAAGTGAGAAACAAGCAATAGTAGTAGTTATACAGGGTGTAAGGAAAAGTATCATTATATAAACCACATACTCTACCCATCAAACTGAACAATATTTACTATGGGAGTAAACCTGTCAGAACAAAAAAATATCAGCTATCCCATACTAAACTACCATTCCTACTCGATTCAAACGCATGAGACAGCTGATATTTTTTTGTTCTGACAGGTCTGCTCCCATAGTCAACGTTGTTCAGTTTGATGGGTAGAGTATGTGGTTTAAAGGCTAATGATACTTTTCCTTACACCCTGTATACTATAAAATAATTTTTTTCTTTATTACGTACCATACCATTCAGTTGTGTCCGTCAGTTGAGTAAAAAAGCTTCCAAAATAAATTATCTTAGATTCTATCACCAAAATATAAGACACACAGCAAGAAATAAACTGAAAAAAGTTGGTAAAATCATAAGAGTTAATTCAAACCTTTTATAGATTTAAAGTGACAAATTCGTGGTTTTATAAAAAGTTTTCAATATAGCGGATTTCTAACCACGACCACTAATATCTAGAGATAAATACGACAAATTTCACTTTCACTGTAAACCGCAGTTGCTATAATCGGCGATGATATACAAAAACTATAAATGGGGGCGTTAGCGACAGCTAATAAAGTGAGAGCCACGGTAATCATAGCAATCAATCTTAAACCGATATCAAATGATACAGAATCCAATGTTGCTGATGATAAAGCTACAGAAACTAATAAAGAAGTCAAACAAGCAATGGATAATCAAACAAACGATGGTATCGATATAAACGTAGAAGTTAAATGTAACGTGGTAATCGTCAGTGTTGCTTTGTATTATACGGTGTGTTCTCACGTCCTTAATAACTGTACACAGTCGGAAACGGTTACAAAAACGCAGCCATAGACAAAGGAAAGGAAAACGTAATACACGGAACAACTATGGGAGACAGTGTTTGGTAATGTTGTAAATTAAGTTAGCTATGGACATATTTGAAATATTTATTACTATTGTGATTTTGTGCTACTCTACTACCTATTCACACCTTTTCGAACTCGAGTATGGTTCTCCTAGTGAAAAGAAGACACTTTTCAATAATACATTTGTGTGATTTATAAATAAAAATAAAGAAGAGACTGTGACACTATTAACTATCGAAACAATATTTGAAATAACTTCGTTACGATGAGATACACTAGTAAAACTCAAACCCGTGCTGCGATTGGTCGTTTATAACTACTTTATTGAACCCTTGATAGACTTCTATCACAGAACAATTCAGTTGACCATTAATATGGAAATACCAGCTTTCCATCTGAATAAAATAATAGAGTCAAAGACATTAATTTTGTGAAAAGCCCTGCGTTAACAGCTAGGTTTCTCTTTTGTAGTTGACATAATGGACCGAATTGTGTATGATCTATCATTATTGATCGTATATAATGTTACAGTACCAGTATGAATTCAGCCGTGAACATTATACCGGCTCGATGGACTTGTGATTGATGTGTAGAAAGTATGATTACGATTAGGGTCTATGGTATACTCAGATTACTTCGTAGTACTGCTTATTAGTTTGATTTGATTTCACTCGAATAGTTTGATGATTAGTAAATAGACGTAAATTCACAAATCAAGCGTTTCGAAAAATACTGGTAGTGGCATAAGTACTCGATATAATTATCGCATCATCATTGGAAAAGATGACCTGCCGTAAAAAGGCAGTGAGATCTGAGCTTAGCTCTGAACTGATTAGATCAAAGACGTGGTATGTATCTTCATCATCATCATCCTGATGCCCGTATAACAGGATGAAATTGATATCATTAGCATCTTTTTAAACTAAGAATCTACCCATCAAACTGAACAACTTTTACTATTTTCTAACAAATCATCTAAAAATTTCAATTAGATAAAAATCCTCATACAAGAAACTAGTTTTTATCAACGTTTTTTCTTCTCGCTCTATCGTAAAAACGGTAATACATACAAGCATCAAACTTGGTGTGATTATAGAACAAAACACTACAGTATAACAACAAATAATAAAACCAGGCCAATTGTGAGTTGGTCTTGCACTAAAAGCCCCGGAGAAAAAATTTTTTTTTAAAGTTAATATGTTGTGTTACATATAGGAACCTTCTTAATATGCTGACACTTTTTTAAGGGGATAATCGGACCGTCAAACTGGACAACTTTCTCTATGACACCAATATCGAAATCTCGAAAAAAAAATCTGCTGTTCCATACAAATCTGCAAACCTACTCGAGACGAATGTATGGGACATCTGATTTTTTTATTCAGTTTAATGGTCTGGTCATCCCCTTAAAAAACTGTCAGCTTTCTAAGAAGGACCTTGTATGTACGGTACGTATGTATGGTACGGAATCATCGATGCGTGAGTAGCCCGACTCGCACTTGAGCGGTTTTTATTTGTAGATAACGTATCTCGTGCTTTATTAATCGCCAGCATCTTACCTTATAAAGCTTATCCTTCTGGTACCACACGTCCTCCTCTTCCTCTATCTGTGTGATAGCCTGTGTGAGGTCGTCGCGGGAACGGGACAATATGCGCCTACGGGACACCATCTCGCCTCCCGTTGCCACCTCGAACGGGACTAGACTGGAACAAAAAGATGTTAATCATTAGTTTCTTCATGATAATAGCTTCAATTATGTGCTTTTTAAAGAAGCTGAGTTGGCAAGAGTTTAAAAAAAAATCAAGACGACAAACACCGGCGACGTCTCGGGAAAATTTTCCGTTTTATCGACGACTTTCCTTCATTTTCTTTCAATAACAAGATGTGCAATGTCAATCAATGTCAATATGCAAGTAAAATCATTCTTATTGCATCCCGTAATAAAACTGTGTTCAGTTTTTAGGGTTCCGTAGTCAACAAGGAATCCTTATAGTTTCGCCATGTCCTCTCGTCTGTCCATCTGTCCGCGGCTTAGCTCAGAGACGGTTAGTACTAGAAAGTTGTAATTTGACATGGGTATACATATTTATCATGCTGACAAAGTGGTAAATAAAATTTTGTTAAATATTTTTTTAAGGTACCTCCCCTACACGAAAGTGAGGATGCAATTTTAAAAACCAACCAACTAATAAAATTTTCTTTTAGGCTTTATAAACCGTTAAACCGTAGTATAAAACAAAAAGCTCTCTTCTAAGTCCGTATATTGTGATAGGCAACTACGGAACCTTACCCTGCGCGTGGCCTGACACGCACTTGGCCGGTTTTCTCAATTAACCTTGATTTTTAAATTATCAGTAATGGCTGCGTAAAGAACAAAATTTAAGTAAGCTGCATCCACTTATATTCGTTTTACGCCTCTTCTTCGAGTGGATTTGCCAAGCTGAGAACCTGGAAGACTAAACTATTGGACAAAGTCCCAGCGCAACGTTGTGTCTACGCCGCGATCAGAAGCCCTATTGGACGTCCTGTGTCTGCTACGTCCTGGCCAAGGAGAGTGCGGTATTTCAGGGCTTAACGAATCGGACCACCCTAGCCCTAGGTTTTAAACCTGACCTGAGACAACTCAAATAAAATAATCAGTTCTAAAATTGTGCTCGTTTTATTTAGTATCTTCAGACAAAGCGTGACAGTGGCGATATCATCCACTGCGGAGCAAGCTTTGAAAATACCGCCAATCATATTACAAAGTGTGAACATCCCTTCAATCATATTAGCTAATCTTTATTCCGCGTACCTTTGCCTTTCAATGACACGTGAAAATCAAGCAACGGATGCAGATAAATAAAATACGTGTGGAAACATATAATAGCCTCAAAATAACAACATAAAAACGCCTGCAGTAAAAATGTTTTACGACAAAATTGTAATAATTCATTACAAGACCATTAACATCAATATGAAGGTACACGCCATCGATTAAGAACCGTTTAGAAACCATTAAAACACTAAATAGTGCGAATTCTATGTGTAGACAAGAAGTGATTACGCTCGTGCTTGCTCTCGGACTATTAGGAATATTTGAGATCTAAATTCCTATAGCCTCGCCTTGGCTTGATTTTACCTTGGAATTAAAGGCTTATAGACTTATACTGGTTTATGGTATTTTAAAAACGATAAATGCTAACGTGGTTGTGATTATATCAGAAAGGTTGTAAGGAAATAAAGATTAAATTTTTTTTATTTTCTCTGCAAAAATTTCTGTTAGTCTTAGCATATCATGAGGATTTGACGTTCTGACGTAGGTACTATGAAACTAGCATTAACATTTTGTTCATATGGTCAATGTCTATTATTACTCAATTCCAAATAAAAAAAAAATTGAAGTATCTATTAACTTTCAGTCTAAAACACGATGTTCTTTTATAGTGTGAATTATTTAATAACTCTTTCCTAACATGTACAAGCAAGCTCAAATTCGAATGAATAAACGATTACTGCCCATAAGATAATGGTATATAACCTACCTCACAAGTCTAGATACCATTGTGATCTTTCATTAGTAAGTCAAACAAGAGTCCCTAACAACCTCACGAATAATGAAGTTATAAATCAGCCTTTTAAGGTGTTAATTCTCACGTAACAAGTTCCGAAAGCTATTTTGACGAATAGACTATCGTTACATCTGAATGGAACTGATGAACAGCTTAACGATACGATACGAATGGCAATAATAGTGAGCTTTCACTAACTATTGTCTACGTTTCATAATACGGTGTTACGTGCAATCTTAATCTGTCGTAGAAAGTTTGACAATTTGTATCAATATTGATTATGATCTAATAAGTTATTTGCTAAGTAAAAGATTGTTACATTTATAAGTTTAAGAATTTTTTTATGACGATTTTAGTACGATAAAAATGAAAACCGTCACTTTATCAGCCCAAAATTACGTAAATAACTTTGTGGGGCTATTGTATAAGTTTTAGATTATATCGATAATGTATTTATGACTGTACTGGGAAAGTTTTAAGTATACATTATGTTTCCGTAATACATATGTAGAAATTGATTAACTAAATATTAAGAAGCAGAATCACCATGAACTTTCCAAAAACACCATGTCGATTTGAAACCCCTGTTCTGTCTATCATCCTCTCAGAAGACTTTTGTCCTGGACTGAGATCCTACAATGTATAATGGTAGGTATGGTGGTATAGTGTATGGTAGGTATTACAACTGTTCTTTTTTTACTGCGGTAAAAAAACTTTGTAGACTGCTTTAAAAATGTTTTGTAACCAATATTTCCAAAAACTAGTTTCATTCACGTAAACCTTAAGATAGATCGTAGAAAGTTCTAAATCCCTTAAAACAAATTAGTCTTATCATCAAACATATCTTTCTCGTTCTAAGACTCGTTGCAAACATCAACCGAGAGTGGGTAGCATCTTTTCAACGTACAACAAAAGCCTTTAGCTTTGCTTCCTTCCGAGCATTAACAATGTGTGGCATTGGGATCGACATTGGCGCTCGTAGTCCGTATCTAATGACTGTTCTACGTAACAACTCTCAAGCTAAATCTCTTATTTATTCGTGATAAGGTGGCAAATAGTTTGATTAAGATGACTTCTTAGGTGGTCCGTATCTAATGATCGAATATACTGTTCCTCCCATTCTTATACTGTAGGTTTGTTTAACTCTTGCTGATGTATTGCCGCAGGCTGAGAAAGCGCTATTTCCTAGATTTATTAGTTGTTTATTTGTGTATTGTTTGAATTAGCTTATTGTTTAATAGCTAAGTTACGTCGGTATCTTATCCATACAGACGCTGTTTGAAACATCTACTTAGATGGAATAAGGCTCATGATGACGATGATGATGTTATAGAAAAAGCGATTATAAGTAGTACAAAGCAATAGAAGACACAGCTACAAACGTACAGATAAAAAAACTAATCAGAGTAATCTATACTCCATTCAAAATAGCACCGAAAATTTAAGGCTATTTTTAATTACAGAAACAGAGATTTGAAACACTTACTCTCACTTCTTCTTAGAACAGCTTTAGTAACGTCCAAGATATGTCGGATAGTACATCTTTCTGATAAATAAATTATATTTGCTTATCATAATTGGCCAGAAAGCTGAATAGGAATCGGAAAATCTCGTCGACCTTATTTGGAATGAAGTATAGTAGAAGTAGACTGGCCTAGGTACCTACTTAGAATATTGTAGAAACGTAAAATGAACCCTAATTTTTAGAAGAAAAAACTGTTTTTAACTGACCTCTTTAAATATTCGGTGCTATTTTCATATCAAAACAAACCTAATCTATAAGATATTATGTGTTAAACAATTGTAAAATACCTTATTTGGACTTTATAAAGACTGAGAGTAAATGAGAAACTACAAAGGGTTAAAAGGGCGAGAGTTAAAAATTTCATACAAATATTTTCATTATCTTGAGATATAAAATGTCTTAGAAATTCAATCAAAATGATACCTTCAAGTTAATTGCGTACATTCAATCAATTGAATAGTCAGTAAAGACTATTCAACATTTATTGCATGGTAGAAAGCTCAATTTTCTTAAAGCAATTTTCCTGAAGAAAGTGTACGAGTAATTAAGATTTAAATGTCCCTTTGAAATTGTGTTTAGAATCAACTGTATTCTAAGTGGGTCAGAACTTTCATAGACTAGTTAGTACCCAGAAGTTGACACGGACACGAATCAAACATTTGTTTAATTTCTTATAATAAAAAGTGCAGACTGTTCTAGGAATTGATATAGGGGATCTATATCCCATTTGATATTATATGCCATTGAAATGGTTCCAGTAATCTTAACTATTATAAAACTATAACAGAAGTGTGTCTGTACATTTAAGATATTTACAAAAAAAAAATGACTGATTGGTTTTTAGGTGTCCCCAACTAATTCAGACTCATCAACCTATATCAGAATAATATGTTATAATGTTTGTGCGAGCATCACGTGAAAACTAATTAACCGATTTTGATGAAACTTTTTTTTTTGATAGCTTATGATCTGACTTAAAATCTGGTACATAATTTGAGCGGACGAAGTCCTTAACTTTAGTTGAATATTAAATCAACTAAATGGATATAAACATTGTAACTAGAAACCAGTGATCTTATTCTCTCTCACTGTACGTGAGAGGAGTTTTATGTCCAGTAGTTGGACGTGTCCTATACACGTCCCACTACTGGACATATGACTGATGATCAACCAGCTTAATTATATTTCAAAAAACGTATATGTGATGAAATGGAAATATCCTTGTTGTAAGTGAAAAGTAATACAAAGATATACAATTTGACCTAGCTATGGAACATAACGCCGAAGATTGGTTACTATGAATAGTATTGTAAACTAATTCTTATAGAAATACGAAGTGTGAAAGTAGTCTCCTAGTACAGAGTCAAGAACTGGTACAGTTATGTTAGTTCGCTCCAATAAGTTCACAAAATTACAGAATATTGTGTGATCAAGATTGTATTGTTATATTTTAAAGCAGTTGGATTCTATTTCGAACATTAAAGAATGTTCAAAAGTTTCACTAATCCAATGCTGTTGATAATTGAATCAACTTAAAGAAATACATTCACAAAATTATTGGATTTTCGTTCCATTCACTTTTTTATTGTTAAAAAAATACTATGTGTGCGTAAAGGTAATGAAAGTTTCCGGAAGGTGTTTGTTTGTGTAGATTTATAAAAAAAATTATTCCGAAAAAATATGTAAAGTAAAGTTATAGAACCAAGTGTGAATAGTGTAATTTTTTATAGTAAATAGTAGTTATGGATATGGATTATTTTTTAAATCTGTTCTATATTGGGTGTTAATTTTAATGCATTAAGTAGGCTTCAGGCCACCAAACTAAACAAAATCCAGAAGTGAATATTATCTTTAAAGTTCTATAGAAAATGGTGTTAGGGTAGATAGTTGCATTACTTTAATAGCTGATTGTATTAATGTAACTGAACAACTTTCCCAAAAACTTTTCATACAAACGTTCGATCATCTTATTGCATTTAGTATGGAAAGTCCAAAAATGTTTTTGCGAATTTCCTATAGGTTTTTTAGGGAAAGTTATTCAATACCATGGGTACAATCACACCTTAAAGTAATGGAACTGTTTACCCTAACACACTATAGAGAGAAATAAAAAAATCTTGTTATTTCATTTTGATACAGATTTTATCAATTCGGAAAATAATTGTTTTCAAGTCCTACCTACAGTGGAAACATCAAACTCTACTGCTTTACCTACAATAAACTGTCAAATTGTTTTAAAATAATTACAATTACCGACTATTAAACTCGTAAAAAGCCCTTCAACAGAATCGAAACGTCTACATTCATTTAGTTAATTTTCAAAGTTTAAAGTTCAAGTGCATCGTAAAACTAAGCGCGTCATGCGACCAGATCCATTTAACTCGATGAAGCCGCTACAAAAAAGCAAACACAACCTTTAATAGGTTATTACGGCATCTAAGGGCTATTGGACTCGACATGAAGATGTGCCAGGACTCGTTTACGAAGCACACTGACCTATATCGAGAGGTGAACGCTTGGCTAGAGAAAGGAAGCTTGTTCGATAGCAAGGCGATAGACAGCGTTGGTTCGCTATCGAGATTTTTATTAAAATTTTTTGTGCAGGCATAATGAGTTGATAGTGAAGTTTTTTCTTAAACATTTTTTAAATAGTTTGATAGTGTAATGTAATTTGCATGAAGCAAACAACGCAATTACCTTGAATACAAGCGAAATACATAATACCTATGTTCAATATATGTACAGTTTTGCTAATACTAGTCAACATAGTTTGATTCTTCCATATCTCTCAAGTTTTTGAAATCATCCAAAATGTCATTAACTCCATGCCTAACTTTGGTACATCAACAAAAAAGTTAATGATGACGTTTGAGTTTAACCTCTATCCGTTCAATGTTTCAATTTGATTTAATCTTACTATCTTTGTAGTATTTTAAAAGTCAACATTTGAATATTTGCATATTTATATGTTTATCACTCAATCACGCATAAACGGCTAAAAGTATTTGGATCAAATTAGGCTCAAAGATAGAATAAGTTCTAAATTAACACATAGGATACTTTTTATAGTTCACGCAGACGGAGTCGTGGATTGTAGCGTAAAAAAGTGTAATTTCTTGAAAAGTCAAAATTTATGTCAATACAACCCTGCTGAACCTAGAGAGGCCTCAGAGAGAAATTCTCAGCAAGGTTTTATCGTTTTTACCCTTTGACTTTTTATATGTGGACTAGTTACGCGTGTAATTCTACTAACAAACATTTCTGCCACTTTTTGCGGGGGCGAGGTAACATGAAATCCGCAACTTTGGATTTTATTCTACATAACTTTAGATTCTAATTTTGAATGTTAAAAATCATGAAAAGTGGTCTCGTGTGAACCCCAAACGTTCTAAGTTCGAAGTTATTATATCGCAATTATAGGCTGTCTCGTTTAGTGATAAGGTGTAAAATTGAATGTAAATCCACAAGATCAATTGTGCTTATACCGTGGCAGAGGGGAAATGCTACCGCAAGGCTAGTCCTTATAATAATTAGTCAAAGTTTTTACCCTACCGTTAATAACAGAGCATCTTTACAGGAAAAATATCAAGTGTTAACAATACGACTGTTATGTATGCTGCAAACAGTTTTGAAACACACACGCTGAATTTCCTCTCGTCCACAGCGTTCAAAACCCTTCAAAAATTTTCTCGACGTTCAAGCTTTTGGTGTAGACTATACTTCCACATTTTCGCCAATAGTTCTTAAAACGTGAAACGTTCAAACGTCTATTTCGAAAATGATATTCGTTTCGCTATCGACATCTCTAGATCCCGCTAACCCACTAGCTGGCAAGTCATTACGGGGGTCGCTTAGCGGAACAACCAACAGGTTTACTTTTATTTTCCTTTTACAAACGCGAAGGCATCTCCGGCGCACGCGCAATTACTATAGCTCACTTCAAGAAGTCTCCTAACAAACCTTTTAAGCTATGACTGTAAGTTTCAAAATAGCTTGTTAGAAAGAACTTTGTTTGTGGACCTGAAACGGTACATTATAGAACAGGATAACATGTGATGTAATCGTTTTATAACATGGTCTGTTGGCTTCTTTTTTGGTATGACTTGCTTTTTATTAAGTACTGGTTTAATTATGAATTTAAATCCAGAATATAGAGGTGTTACATAGTATGTTGATGGTTAAAGATTGAATGTAAATGAAATGAATTAATTTGATGAATGTGTGATGTTTTGATTTTGGCAAATAAAATATTTCATTTCATTTCATGTTCATATGAAAAATTTCTAGTTATTAAAGGTACTATTCGTACTATTCTTATTCGGCTTAAAATGAAATGCCCAAAACTTTACAAACACCTGTCACATGCTTTCGAGTAATTAAAAAAGAAAATAAAGGAGTTAGGAAAAACTGTAGATGGAAATATCGTGGATATTATAAGACGCTAACGCGCTGCATATTACGTAATTTCATTAAGGTGCTTTTCATTAAAGAAAATCTTTCAAATATAAGTGGAATTGTCAACATACGATATTTTCCCAGAACAGACTTACCTAAAATCTGATAAATAAGCATTTACTTATTAATGAGCACTTTTCTTCAGGAAACTTTTAAAACAGATATTATACAAAAACTTTTTTTTCAATTCTATCCCTAAAACTAACTGAAATAAGTACAATAAAATGTAGGTTTGTGTAATTAAAATTAATCCTAAACAATATTATTGAAACTTATGGATGTACCAATCATTACGATAGAAGGCATAGCTCAAACCTAACTTTGCTAATATTCCGATTTCTAAAAACAAAACAAAAAATTAAAAACGAAACGAGTTCAAATGTTACACTATAATTAAAATTACCGTTATATCCACCTACCTAGGTAATGCGTTACGAAATACTTTAAAAAATTCACTAGAAATTATTTAAAGAGCATTCTTCGAACTACTTTCCAAGTCAAATTACAACGTGGTCGAGATCCTAATTGCATGTTCTATTGTTTGTACTAAAACAACTGCGAGTGTATTTTTGACTGTACTAGCTTTTATTCTCAAGTTATTTTGACCTTATTAACTAAAGTACAGAGTTTAGTTTAGCTTGGAAATGTAGTTTTGTCTTTTCGACATCAGCAAGAGATGTTCCTTTTCATGATTGGTCTCGTTCCATTTTTACTGAACGCCTTTTTGTTCAACGAAACGGTTTTCGCAATGCATGTCTTCTCCGAAAATGTTTTTCGACAATAGTAAGATGTGTTTGTTTTCATCTTGTAACATTTTAAATTTTAGGTTTATTTTAGGTCATGAGATGCAAAAATGATTTATGATTCTTTTTGAGACGACTTAGCGCCATAATTATAAGGTTCGTTTTAAATATGGATATTGCATACATTTTCTCGAAACCTGACTAGATTAGAAATCGGCCACACCCTCAGAGGTACAAATTTATGTAAATTAAATGCTTTACCTGTTAGAAACAGCAGCGGTGTGGTTTTCGAAGATACAATACAACACCCACGCCTGCCCACAGAATACTCTAACAAATTGCATATGAGATATGTTGCAGATGCGTCAGATTAATGATTTCGATCCCTAGCGAGCATAAAGGTAAGGTAGGTTTTAAATTAATGTATAGTTTCATAACATTAAAAAGATTGTAAATGTCAATCAAAAATTATTTAAGAATTTGTACTGACTCCGCTATCTGGAACAACTATTATTCAAAATCGATTTTCTAACTCGAAGAAAGTAGCTACTTCAAGACACGGAAGCATTACCATACTGTGCGGAAGCTATGTATTGTTTGTTCAATCTCTTAGCAAAATATTGGCAGACAGAGAGTTAAATGGGTATTTAAAATTAAGCATGCTAATTTATGCTTGTTCTTACGAATTTTATCCGAGAACTAACAAGCCAGAATCACAAGTTAAACAAATTTGTGTAGGTAGAATTTGACAAGGAATCAATCAAGTTGCCACGTTTCTTCTACTGAATCTATGTTCGTGTCCACACAGGGCGGAACTAAAATTATTAAAATGACAATAGTAAGAAGCGAATTTGTCACCTGCCTATCACGTTTGCGCTTTGAGAATACACACACGTTGATATGACGGTGCCTATTATATGCGTAATGTAGATAAGTTTGTTTGTCATTGGTTTTTATTAATATTTATGAGGTCTCGGTGAGATGAAAGCTGTTTATCTTTTGTCAAATTCGTTATTTTGGAATTGGTTGGGATCTTTAGCAAAAGTGTGTCTATACAGGGTCCTTCTTAATATGCTGACCATGTTTTAAGAGGATGATCAGAACATCAAACTGAACAACTTTCTCTAGGGCACCAACATCGAAATTGCAAAAAAAAATCAGCACTACCAACCCAACCATCAAACAGTGAATAGAACTTGCGTTGAATATGAATGAATAGCGTTGGCTACATAACCTATTCAAATAAATGAAAGAATGAATGAAATGAATGAAATATACTTATAAATTCGATTTGAAAAAAGCAATAAGAACAAAAATAACCTAAACCTATTTGTAAAAATAGCCAAAAATAATCACGCTGTCAAAACACAATCAAAGATCATGACATTTGACATATTGCGAGAATATGCAAATCAGTCTATTAACTTAACAGTCTGTTAAATTACCAAGTATGACTGTGATTGTATATTCTGACATTTATTTATCATCAGTCGATATAATAACTAACGTTATTTAGAATTTAGTTGCATTTCTATTCTACATGGTGTAACAGATCAAAATGACCCTTACACTTTTTAGCGACTAAAATAAATAAAAATTTTACTTAAATAAGTAATAATGTAATACGTGACTAATAATTAAACTGTTTTTCAAAAAGTTGCTTTATCAGTTTAATAGTAACATTTAGTAAATTGACAATATTTGGAGATTCTGTGATTCAAAGCCTATATAAAATTATCGGATTATTCTATCCATTATTTCTCGAGTTATTTGAAAAATACTGAAAAATATAATAGAGGTTGGATGAGATTTGATTCCTTTGCCTGCTTGGCTTTTCTATTGGATTTGACAGTTTTTATTTTTAATGTTATTGCGGCCAAGGTATCTTAGCCATAAATCCTCCGTTTTTCAGAAAATTCAAACAAAATTAAAAATAGAAATATCGATCAAAAATAAAATCGAAAAAATTCCTACGTATCTCTTATTTTTTAACCTTTTTTATTTTTTTTATTAAAAACAGGTGGTTAAAAAATGTAATGTTGTCAATTATGTGTAGGTATAATAATCCCCTTAGAAGCCTATTCTGTCCTATATATTCATTCAAAGTGGCAACTGGCTAAGTTCCTGTACTGTTCCTGACTGACTGCTAGAGAAATGGGGTTATTCGGAGCATAGTTGTTTGTCAACTCTATTAATTCAATTCCTTCTTTCTAAATATGCCATATTCGGTAATATTTTAAAAATATAGTCTGGCAACCATAATAAGCCAGAGATCTATTCATAGCTAGTGTGCAAACAACATACCAAATAAGGCTTATAGAATTTTCGAGAAAAAGGTCACTCAATATAATTTCAAATATTGTTGAAGATTTGTGTACGATTTGTAACACCACTGGCTTTTCGGTGAAGGAAAACATCGTGAGGAAACCTGAATGCTTCTAATATAGATTTTTTTTAAAAAAACATTGCAAAAACTAAATACATGCACGAGCGTACACGCGGTCGTGTGCACAAAGCTCAAAGCGAATAGAAGCCCACACAAGCATTGGCATTACGTAAACTAAAGGTCACAACCACGTGGGTGTAATAGTTCGACTCTGTAATGGAAGAAATTACACTTATTTGTTATTACACATAGGATGTTGGAAATCATATGTTATTAGGTATTTGTAAATAGCTTTATAAATGAAATTAATTTAATTTTGGTTGTAGCGTAAATTTTTGCACGGAAAATAATTGACATTTTGTTGTTTGAATATGAAGAGAGTATAATATACGAGTATCATCGTCATTAACCTACCCTCGTGGCGAGAGTGTATAAAATATCGATAGGTGACAATTTAAATAGAATTCGAAGACAAAACACGATTGTTTGAAATGCCTTTCTTCAATCTTAATAATGGGAGGGAAATCAAACTTTGTAAATGTGCAATAATGAATTTTACTGTACTAAAATGACACCAACAGAAAAATTTATGTTTGAAAGTTCGCAAGAAACAGTTTTCCACAAAAAATTCAGATAATTATTTTATATTTATGTTGAATTCGTCAGTTTCTGTATCCGGCGAATAAGCGATAGAACAAAAAATATAAAAACTTGTCGGTCTTATATGAAAGTCTACAATTGTGCCAATCTAAAGACACTTCGGGTAACCACTTGTTTCTATTAGTGTAAAAATGTATGTACCACCTAGGTACAGTTTAAGAAATATCTCAGACAGTTATATCTCATTTCCTCCACATTTACAATAACTACAGTATCCTAATAAGGTTTTACCAGACGGTGCGACCCGAAACGGTATTCAGTTCACGCAATTATAAGGCTAAACATAAGTGGCTTCTGCCTAAAATGGCGTTTTCAACAGTTGCCATACGATTTTTTCATGTCCTAATATGGGCGTGAGAACATTGGACTTAGAACGGTAAACGGACAAATCATAAATGTGTAAATACAGATTGATATAGGCTCTATATTATAGAGTATTTTATTAAGGGAAATCCAGTCATTCTCTGTGTAAAGGAAGCTAATCAAGTCGAGCCCCCCCTCTTTATTCCTTTATAATCATTAGTCTGAATGAAACTTTGTTTAAAACAAAATTACTTAAAGATGAATTGGATCTAAAAAACCAACACAGCTGATTCACGAGCATGCTTGCTTCCGAGTTTTTCTCAAACAGATGTAAATAATTAAAAAATTACGTAAACAGCTAAAAATACGAACTAGGTGTTATTTAACATAGTATTTAAGTAGTCACAATGGTAAGCTTTCACTTACCTACTAATTATGGATAATAAGTAATTTAATTACGTGAGAGCTCTACATCTCCAACTTGGGTGAACAGCATCGTTTATTTTGGAAAAATAAGGGTTTAACAGAGCAAGACTTTTTATGGAAGAACTAGTTAACAAATCTACACTATTATAAAACTGTAACATAAGTATGTCTGTACATTGAAGATATTTACAAGAAAAAGATTACGATATGGTTTTTAGGTGTTCATGACTCCAAATCAACCTTTTTTAGAATTTTTGTCGGTCTGTTTGTTTGTTCGAGCATCACGCAAAAACTACTGAACCGATTTCCCCGTATCCCGGAGGGGGTAAATATTTGGTGAATACGAACATTTGTGCCGAAGACATGTATATTTGAAAAAAAGGTGCAACAAAACACCATAGTAATTTTAAAAGGGACGATTTAGACCATCAATCTTAACAACTTTTCTTTTTACTAGGCGTCGTTGATGTCTTTTCTGAGGCACATGAAGTGTCTTCTCATATCTTGCTATAGAAAAGACTTCACGCATTATCCTTTGTAGAGGTAAATTTTGAGTTGTTTTAGAATTTGTTATTTTTAAGGGTCCGTCGTTATATACTGACTGTTTTTTAAGGGGAAGATCAAATTAGAAAATTGAAAACCGTCAGAATATTAAGTTCGACCATGACTAATCAAATTTCTGTTATATGGACCGTGATAGAGGGCATCATCATCATCACAGCCTATATACCTCCCACAGGTCACAGGCCTACTTTCAGGGAGGGTGTATGGGCGTTAGACCACCACGCGTGCTCAATGCGGATTGGTAGTCTTCACATACGCACAAGAAGAGGGCATATCCTCTTAATATTATGAAAGAGTGAGATTTATCATACTTTATCTATTTATTTCAGTTAGCAGTAATCGTTGATCATAAAAATGTTTTTGGTGATGTCTGTGTTGATTTAATAGTCTTAGAGAGTTTTATCTTACGTTAGGTACCTACCAATATTTCTATAATATAAAGTCATCGTGTATACCTAGTATAAATAATTTGCTCACACAGTAATTATGCCATTAAGAGCCAAGTAAGCATACAGTTATCTAACAAGAATCTTATGAGATATCGTAACTAATATGACTAAGTTGCTACTGTGTGAAGTATAATTAAATTTCTATGCTTATACATGGTGTTTTAGCTTCGGATTGGAAATGATCACCGAAGTTAAGCAACGTCAGGTCCGGTCAGTCTTTGGATGGGTGACCGTTTAGTAGTATTTCATCTCGAGCGTTACCGTGCTTCAAAAGCCACGTCAAGCAGTTGGTCTCGGATAGTTCCGTCAGATGGCGTTGTAACTGTTCGTTATGCCAGATCAGAGGCCTATTAAGGCAGCTTGAATTTTTTGACACCAGGTAGACCACTAACATGCCTCCACCAACACGAACTGGGCCCGCGTGGTGGAGTATGGTCTACTCCCTCTCACCCTCATTCGTGAGAAATCATTAAAAAAAATTGTTCAAAGACACTGGAAGGATGGCGTTATAATCGTGCCAATTCAGCTGTCAGATCAAAAGTATTACGTGTTTTTCTAATTTTAGGGAGCAATTTATTAAAAAGATTATTATGGTTTTAATATGAGAAACGTATTGATACCTCAAATCTTACTATTTATATGTGGACTGGTTACGCGTGTAATTCTACTAACAAACATTTCTGCCACTTTTTGCAGGGGGCGAGGTAACATGAAATCCGCAACTTTGGATTTTATTCCCCATAACTTTAGATTCTAATTTTGAATGTTAAAAATCATGAAAAGTAGTCTCGTGTGAACCCCAAACGTTCTATGTTCGAAGTTATTATTTCGCAATTATAGGCTGTCTCGTTTAGTGATAAGGTGTAAAATTGAATGTAAATGCACAAGATCAATTGTGGTTATACCGTGGCAGAGGGGAAATGCTACAGCAAGGCTAGTCCTTATAATAATTAGTCAAAGCCTCAAATTGATTAACTTTTTGTGCAGTAAATGTTCGTTTATGTACAATAACCGAAAATTTTCGGTGCTATTGCGTACTTATTGGTAATGAAAAATTCTCCATTGGCAACACCACCACTATCAAAGGTCATCTGAATGATGCAAACTATAGAAAAACAACACTTTTTATGGTCAATGTGACAGGTTTTTGCTTAGCTTTCGCTAATCTTAATGATCTTGAACATCATTCTGTAATATTTGAATCACATACACTTTCACTTTTAATTAAATAATTACAAACCTCGGCGTGGACACGGAAGTAGATCGAGACAATCCATTCTTTTTCCCAAACTTGAACAGCCTGTGGTTTCGGAAATTATCCATTTTCACTTGTATTTTATCACAGTACACAACAACTATACGATAGAGTATAAAAGATATAAAATAACAACAATATGACACATCGAACACAACCACTCACTACTCGCTTACATTACCAACTACCACATTAATTAGAACACTCTTTGCAATCTAATTAACATAAAAATTTCAGGTTTTAGCCTTAAGTCGTTAGAGTTAAAAATTACATTATAATACAATAGCACATCTCTTTCTAGCGTGCAAATAAAGTTATGTGAGCGAGCGGGAGGTGTAAGTTTGTCGAAATCTGTTGTTCGGATGTCGCAAACGCAAATGTTTGCGTTAATTAAAGTTTGTAATTATTTTTTAAATACTATAGCAATAAAAGGAAGTAAGTGAATTGTTGCAATGGGTTAAAATATTATCTACGAATTAAGTTGTACCTAAATAACCTGAAAATATCGAGCCGAAAATTAAAGGCGTAAACGAAGGAGGTAAGTAGGTATGTACCTACTTAATTACCGAAATTCTACTCGTTAGTCGAACTATTTTTTATTTATGTAAATATTGAACTCTTCTAAGTTATATTTTGTATCAAAAATAAAAATAAAGTTAAAATCTAAGATAGCACAAAACAATTTTATGTCATTTTACGTGGTTTAAAGTTGAGAGCTTTTAAAATAATGTATTACATTTGTTTATCTTTTCAGAGTTTTGAAATTTTATTAAATTTAAAAAACATATTCTTTCCAGTGACATTGCCGATCTACAGTTTATAGTTTTTGAGTTTTAGATGAATACTTTAGTTAACTGTTTTACATTTTTAATGGTAAAGCAACATTCTAGATACCTAGTTATTCTAGTTTACGCATGTTTTAAAACAGACACATAAAAAGGCGAGATAATTCACGCCATGTACATATTTGGTATCAAATATACGACGCTATTCACTGAGTTAAGGCCTAATTGAAAACTAGGAAGCGTTGCTTTCAGTTTAAAAGCTCTCAACGCTCATTTTACATGTTAAAGATCCTGATAAGACTCTTATTTCTACATCGTTAGAATGAAATTGGTTTGCTTTGTGGGACTTGCTATTTGGAATAAACATCTAAGTGGGAGTTAGAGCCCGATTCACGTCGTAGATACGAAGCGGCGAGTTGTGTGAAGAAATGGACAAGTGCAAACGGAATAATTTGCAAATTTTGGTCTGTTTTTGGGCATCTTTTTTGTAGAAAAGGTTACAAAGAGGTCAGGGAAGGAAATTTACAAACGATAGCCGCTGGTGTCAAGACACGTCGCGGTTAGTCGTGATGCATCTCGATTTCATAAGATTATGACAGACGATGCATCATTACAATTATATTCTCGTTTCTATAATACATCTGTAAAGGTATTTCATTTGATATATACGTGATAATTTATTAATATACACAAATTCAACTTCTTGCTAAATGTCCGAAAAATTTATGGAGCCCTAATAAATGATATTATTTTGGTGTGTTATTTTGATGTCACTTGATCATGATAGTTGTTTAATTTAATATGTTGAAAATTAAAAAATAAATAATTATTATTATTGTTACAACAATATGTAGGATATTGTGGACACTTAGCCAATTTTATTCATCTAGTTAACTTTCGAAACTAAATCATTTTAGTAAACAGTTTTTTGTATTATAAGAAGACTGAAATGTATTTCTTTGTTCTTTTTTTAAGCACGTTATCTATTAAAAAGTATGCATTTAAGTAAAAATTTCTAAAACTAATTGTATTTATTGCACATTGATAGAGCTAAACAACACAAAACAAAACAGTACTATTGCAACTGTCGACGCGACGCAACTAAGCGACGCAATTTCAATTCTTTTACTTATTTCAAAGTTACTGGATCGTATAAACCAATCTTTAAACCGAAGTTGACATAATATTTACGTAAAGTGTACTTTGTGGTCAATAACTATGTCAGCAAAAAGAAAAGTACCGAGTACCGACATGTGTTGCTATGGAAACCACAGGTTGGGTAATAAAGGTAGCTTAGGACATAGGAAGTCTTGTAGGTCGCCTATAAATGTAGCCACTAAAAGTAATTACCTACCTAAAGTTTGCTAAACCACCACAGTGACCTCATTAGGTAAAGAAAATAAGATTTGTGGTAACATGCCTTGGATGAAGGTAATTTTATTTACTTTACTGGATTGCACTTAATACTGAAAATTTTCACACCATGACTCAAAACGGTGACCGCTATACATAATATGCCTACTTGTAAAATTCAGCATGCTAGCGGGCCGCATCAGGAACCTATTCTTAAGAGGCTATGTGAAATAAATTAGATTCTTCAAAGCATCATATCTCATGAAGTACTAACAGTACGAGTATGATGTGCGGATATGTGTAAATTGAACATATAATTGAAGTTTTGATTAGAGCCAAAACACGATTAAGACACATTTTCTCGATAGAAAAACAAGCCAAAGTAGCCTCCGTCTTTATCGATAAACGCTTGGAAGTGCTAAACGGTGAATATTAGAAACAAGAGGCTTGATTTAAAAAAAAGAGATTGATTTTTTATAAATTTTGATTAGAGCAGAATTGAACTTACATAAATAGTACAATTACAATTAAATAAAGTTTGTTTTATGCTTGCGTCGTTTCAGGCGCGCGCGCCGCTTTGTCTCTTTCTCTCGCATCAGGCAGTAATATAAGCTATCACACGCCCATTTCGCTTCAATTATTTTTCGACATAGGCCCTTAAACTAGGATCGGGTTCGGGCAGCAAGAAAAATCAGTGCGGGCCGCATGTTTGACATGCCTGCACTAGACTCTAGTTTATAAGATGTGTCTAAAAGGGATATTACCTATAAACGTTGGATAATTTATGTCAAGATTGACAGTCGAAGCTAAGAAATCGTCGAAAAAAATTGCAACCAGTACTGGCCTCTAAACCCTATCTATATACACGCACACAGACATAATTTGTATGACGCCTCAGGCACACCAACCTAAGAAAGATGGCCCGTTTTGTTTTATACGGTAGAAGCGTTAGGCTCATTCTAGACATATACTTTTTCTAAGGTAAAAACAAATAAACTAAATATGTTGGCTGCTGTAGCAATGTCTCTGACCACCCGGATTATGGTCGTGAGTTTCCGGATGGATGGATGGAACTAAAAGAAATAATAAAAATTTGAATATACAATTTTTATAATAGATTAATAATAAAGTCATCTTTATTTCTTTCTTTTTACTGTGTTTGGCATAGGAATAAATTATGTAGGTATTTTTCATGATGTGTGTGTGTGTGTGTATGTGTAATCGATTCAATAATAGGTAGGTATGCAGTTTTGTATGCAACGGCTGATATTTTTTTCGCGATTTCGATGTTGGTCCCATAGAGAAAGATGTTCAGTTTGACGGTCTGATCATCCTCTTATAAAGTCCAAAGTGATAGCATATAAAGAAGGACCCTGTATACAATAAATTCATCTTTAATCCTTTCTTTTTTTTATGACATTATCATGGGAATAAATTAGGTAGGTATTTTCATGATGACTTTATTGTGATTCAATAATATCTTGAATAATATAGCTTGAATCCGATTATTTAACTCGTAATCTAAACTTTCACAGCAAGCCATAAACAGGCGGCAATAAAAATCTGTCAAAGGTCATGTCCCCACAGGTTACATAACACACATTTCTCACTCACACAGGCACGAGTCTATATATACGAGTAAATAACAATAGTGTCGCTCGACGGACCTTCTTTTTTACTGAACCGTTATTGGTCGGACGTCCTCTGAATATTAATTACCAATACGTTACGTACCCTGTACATACATAACTGTTGTTTTGGACGTTTAAAACTGGGTGATTTTATTTAAATGAAGAGCTGTCAAAAATATAGAACTCAACTCAAACTCAACTCAAAATGTTTTATTCTAAATAATATCACATGGATAGGTTTCTAAAGTCATTTAGAGTATAGAAATGTAACCGACGAAATCCCTTTCAAGAAATCATGCTGCCACAAGGTTGTAAATACTAAATATATCTTATGCGTGTGCAGTTGGGGTTAGATTGACTTTTAGTGTCGTTTTTCGAGATGAAATATGGTCACACTACATAACATCATCACAATACATCACTCTTCACTCATAAATTAAAAAATTTATTAGCTCCAAACAACCGAAGAATGGTATGGTATAGAATAAAATGGTACAAAAATGTATATGTCAAAGGGTATATGCACATTTTAGAAAAAATTTACGAGACTAGCAATATTTAATGGAGTAGTTTCGATTAGACAATTAAACAGAACAATTTTCACCATGGAATCAGCATTGAAATTAAATTTAAAAATCAACTTTTCCATACTTAGGAGTCGAGTAATTATAACAGTTTAGTACATTTTTTAAATTAAGCTCCATGACTTTACTTGTCGTTCTCACTCTGATTTCTAACGCACCTCCTGGTCTATAACGTATACAATTTTTTCCCAAGCACCGTAACGAGTAATCTATAAGCAGCTCATGTGTGACCACATAGAATGGTTGTCATACCACGTGGTTCCCACCACAAATAGCTCTACACACTGTCATCGTGTTACTCACACTATGGAAATATACTTTTAATTATCTACACGTGGTTCTGTTTAACTAAAGAGTATATAGATAACAGAGCAGTAGGGCCACTTGGGCACTTCCGTCATGCTCAATCATTTTAGATTTTAGAGCCACTCTCATTTTATGCACAATGCGCCCATACATGGATTTATACATGCATATACAAAGTGTAAAAAACCCTGTTGAAGCCTTTAGGGGGTGCTTTAGACCATCAAAATGAACAAATTTCAATATGTTTAGTTAATTTTAATACTAGGATTGATTTAAAATTTGTGTGGAAAAATTTGGACGACTGTAACCTTGAAAATATAGCATTCTAGCGAAAATCTGACCAACGGACGGACATGGAGATTAGTTTATAGACTGTATTTAAAAATGTCATTGACTTTAAAGCTGTTTTTATTGTTACACGTTTCGGCAGCGCCGTTCGGTCGGAGATGTATGGGGTTGCGTTTCAAAGTCGCGCGCTTGAGCAGCGCTGTTCGGGTAATCTCGTTTCACAGCTGTTAACTGGGCGCTGCCCAGCGGCGTGACTATAAAACCAATCTAATAGGTTAAAATCCAAAATGTAATCAAACTTTGTTTGTATGGGGCGGGCATGGAACGGGTATGGAGCGAGTTTCTACTCGTTCACTCGTTGATATTCACAATACTCATTTACACTAGACCCTGCCAACATCAATTAGCAATTGTAAAAGATTAATCAAGTTGTCTGACATTTATCAACGACCTTGCCTATGCAAACAAGCAGATAAGCAACTATAGTACGTATTACCAAAGAAAAAAGCTAAAAATTCACTCATCAAATTAATTTCCACCTACTTTAAAAGTCTAAAACCCTATTTTTAAGTATAAATTCTTTAAAGATCGCGTGAAGAGATCGTTTTAAAAAGCAATTTATTGTGTCTTAATTCAGGATTAATTGTTTTGGATCTGCTCGTGCCCGTGAATACTAGTAGGCGAGATGATAGTATCTCATTTTACACGCGAGCCCAATGTTTTACTTCTATACAAGTATGTTAATTCGTCTTTTAGTAAATTTATCAAACCTACATAACAGTGACCAAAACCAAATATATTTTAAAACGTGTGTGACAGACATCACTATTATCAATAAACATGTTTTATTGATGGCTTTGCTATAAATGTAAACTTGACTGATACTTAGTGTGAAATAAAAGACACGGACTTGACACAACCCGGATATACAAGGTGTTACAAAAATACAAATAAACATTTAAGGGCCACCCCCTTACTGCTGACAGTTTTTTTATGATGATGATCAGACCATTAAACTGAACAACTTTCTCTATGGCACCAACATGGAAATCGCGAAAAAAAAAATCAGTTGTTCTATACAAAACTGCAAATCTATTCGAGCCAAATGTATGGGACAGCTGTTTTTTTTTTTTTTGCGATTTCGTTGTAGGTCCCATAGAGAAGATTGTTCAGTTTGATGGTCTAAGTTTTAAATGTTTATTTTTACTTTTGTAACACCTTGTTTAAAAACGTGAAAGTTTGAGTAAAGTAAACATCATTATTTAAACTATACCTTTTTTTTTTAATTAATTATTAAAGCTTAACCCTAATACGATGTATTTATTTTTTTACCACAGAGCAAGTAAACAAGATTTAGAAGTACCGATTCCCGACGAAAGAGAAAAAAAGCTAATTTTCCTACGCACGTTCGAGGCACGCGCCTTCACAATCTCAATAATCTCCGACTAATGGAATTACGTGCGGGAATATTTATAAAATAAAACAATTTAACGAGGTATGATCTAAAAACAAACAAAAAAACTTATTTCTTCTATAAGTCGACTGTTTTAACTAGACAAGCATGTTGTTCGTTTTCAAGCTCAGTTATTGGTACGTCCAAGCCCCATTAAATATTTTTTTCGTCTCAATTATTTATCAAATTACAATAGTCGAGTAGGTACCTAATATATTGAGTAAAAAGTAAAAAACTTTAAAAATATATTTCAAATTAAAAATAGTCTTTCAGTCGTTTTAATTTTTTGATGATCGTCTTTATTATTTTCAAACAATCAAACAAGTTGACGATTTTTAACAGTATGTAAGATCTGACATACACTAGTTCATTATAATTACATACGTAGGCATAGAAAAAGGTGACGACATTTATCGATATCTACAAGAAACCTCAATTATTTCTATGACCTAATATCCTGATACAATATTTACTTTTATCTACAAACAACTCTTAGAACCTTCTAGACTCCAATATCCTGTTCGCAACAACTTATTTTTATAACACACCAATTTCACCTGATTAGTATGCAGTACAGCAACTTAGGTGTATTTGTTTTATGCCTATCACGTCACGCCCTCGCTGAGGCTACGTCACAGAGCTACGAACATTAATTAGGTAAGAATAAGTTTTGTAATGCGCAGTTCTGATGGCAACTGTAACCTTATTCTACCGGTTCAGTAACGTCTTAATTAAGAGGATATGTGAAAAAAATAGGATTCTTCAAAGCATCAGATATCATGAAGTACTAACAGTAGGAGTATGATTTATGGATATGTGTAAATTGAACATATTAGTAAAATTTTGATTGCCGCCAAAACACGATTAAGACAAATTTTCTCGATAGAAAAACAAGCCAAAGTAGCCTCCGACTTTATCTATAAACGCTTGGAACTGCTAAACGGTGAATAATAGAAACACGAAACTTGATTTAAAAAAAAGAGATTGATATTTTATAAATTTTGATTGCAGCAGAAATTAACTTACATAAATAGTAAAATCACAACTAAATAAAGTTTGTTTTGGCGCTTACGTCGTTTTATTTAGTCAGGCGCGCGCGCCGCCCCATCTCTTTCTCTCGCGTCAGGCAGTAATATAAGCTATCACAATCTATTAAAAAGCTCAGTCGGCTTTGGCCTTTGCCCGCGTCAGACCTGCGTTCGCATGCCCGATTTCCGAATTACGATTAATTATCCAGCTTACGTGTAAATATTATAGGGTAATATATTAAATGCAATCTAAAATAAATTCGAGCCCATAGCAGCTACACATTTAAGGGAATATAATTCGGAGCGCGCTCCATACAAACGAAGTCTGGTGATATTTTCAATAGTAACCAATTTTAAAGTCAATGAAATTTTTCAGAAAAAATCTAAAAACTAATCTCTATGCTTGTATGAAGTCAGATTTTCGTTAAAATGTATAGTTTTAAAGTTACAATACCTCAAAGATTTCCATACAAATCTTAAATTAATCCTAGCATTAAAACTGTATATTTTAACGAAAATCTGACTTCATACAAGCATAGAGATTAGTTTTTAGATTTTTTCTGAAAAATTTCATACAAGCATAGAGATTAGTTTCTAGATTGTTTCTGCAAATTTTTCAATTACTGATTGGTTAGTATTGAAAATATCACCAGACTTCGTTTGTATGCAGCGCGCATTTACGCATTCGGAATAAACTTCTCTTAAGTATATTTCTCACTCAAATATGTATAGCAGTTTTTTTGGACTTCATAGACCAAGAGCTAGCTGTTATTATCTTTAAGTCGTCGGTCACGTAATGAAATCAATTTTAGGATTTACAATCTTGTTTTTCAATTTTTTCAAATAATTATATTTATTTGTCATAATGGAATCTGGTTATAAACGTATTTATGAACCGTTGTCAGTATTTTTACCGAGTTGAAGGATTCTATTGCTCCGGAACACCTTGCCTGGTATGAGAGTTTGAAAACTCTGTGGCCCTTAATTGTATGGGTCGTCAGTATGGTGAGCCAGGCTAGAGGGCAGGGTAGGGAAGGCGAGTGGTCGCAGAGAGTTTCTTCTTCCAAGTTGTTTCTTTCTTGAGTGCTGGATCCGGAATGAATCTACGCCGATTTCGCGCCATTTTATATCATTTTCAAACGACCACCCCTCCTTACCCCGCACTCTTGCCCTGAATACAAATCTCTTTATTTCTCATACAATCTTAATTTCTACGCTTACAACCCAATATAATTATATAGTTAAGATACTTATTTTCTTATTCTAAAAATAGCATGTGCATCATCCGCCGGTGCATAACAGAGTGCAGAACGAGCGGGAAAGGTACAATATTTATATTACCCCGGCCCCCGCTTCCTCATAACACAGGTTCCGGACGCCGGGGCCCCCCTCGCTCGCCTGTATGCGCTGACAGAGATGGAGCATTCTGTCTCTTTCTAACACTTATTTCTAATAGGATTCTATCCCTTCTAATGAAGTAGTGAAGCTTTTTGGCGTAATTTCTAATTGGAATTTATAAGTTCTAACTCGATTCTAATTGTTTTATTTGCTTGTGCTATGCGTTAATTTTTAATAGGGAAGTGTACCTAATCTAATCTGGGGTAGAAATCACTAGAGAAATCAAATAAGAATCCTATTAGAACTATTTACATAACTTATATGCTAAGCCCTAATTCTAATAAGAAAAATTTATTTATTGAAATGTTAACTTAACCTAAACTTATCCTACTAGTATAAAAGGGTATAAAAAACGAAATAAACAAAGTAATGTAAAAAACTATGTACAAAGGTAGTCAATTCAGGTTCTGTCGTGCACATTTCTCCCGCCGTCGCAGCTCTGCGATCCAACCTGTAGCACGACGATCCTCTTGGTCGGTCTCCGGAGGACATGCCCGTTGCTGGTTACGACGTCCACGATCCTCACCTCGCCGTCTCGCCCTGGGTAGACCGCGACGATCCTTCCTGTCGGCCATATGTTGCGGGGCAGGGTGGGGTCGCAGACGAGTACCAGGTCGCCGATAGCGTGCGCTGGTCGTGTGAGGCTCCCGCCGGTGTTGGAGTAGAGGCTGGTACTCTTTGACCTAGCGGCTCCAGAAGACGTCCGCCAGGCGTTGAGCGCGCTGCGCTTGCGCGCGGTGAGGTCGTTTGGGGTCCCAACAGGATGTGGTTGGGTGTAAGCGCCTCCGGTTCTTCTGGGGTCACCGCCACGTGTGTGAGTGGGTGGGAGTTGACGGTGTTCTCCGCCTCGGCGAGCAGGGTGAGCAGTGTCTCGTCGCTAGGGTACTGCTCGTGGAGTTTGACGCGCAGTGCCTCCTTCACAGTGCGTACCATGCGCTCCCACGCGCTGTCCATGAAGGGGGAGGCCGGGGGTACGTAGCGGCAGGTGATGCGCCGCGCCGTCGCCGTCGCCTCCTCGCTGACTGCCGCCAGCGCGGCCTTGGCGAGCTCCTTCTCCGCAGCCTTGAAGCACGTCGCGTTGTCACTCCATAGCTCCTTAGGCACTCCTCTTCGTGCCACGAACCTCCTGAGGTCGCCGGTTGCCGGAAACGTAGGCTTCGCTCTTCGTATCTTGCATAGTTGACAGTGTTTGATGACGTTCACGCACCGTCGGTCGTATCTTCAGTACCCATAGTCGCTGCTGTAGCTCATTCACGACGGTTTCGATACCGCCATGTAGTCGCTCGTGTACGTGTTGTATGTACAGTCGCGTGAAGTAGTGTTTCCCGTCGAGCACGGTCGGGCTCGCAGTGTCTTCAACAATGTCAGGTGCTACGTGGATTCTTCCTTTGAGCCATCTTCGCCGACGACCACTGATAGCGCCGACAGCTTGTCTCCCGGCTGAGGCGCCGCGCCGCTCCTTACTCGACGTAAATCTTCGGAAAGACAATCTTCTTGTACAGGTTTCCACCATAGTTTCTCAGCGCGAATGAGATAGTGCGCTTCGATACCGATGGTGTTGCTATCTCATTTCTTCACGAACGGTGTCTCGTTCTTACGTGTTTTCTTATCAATCTTTTAATCAGAGTCGTTTTTATTGTTTTCTTTCGTTCGTTTGCGCTTCGTAGCCAATACTGTTTCATTTTTCTTCTTTCGACATAAATTGACGAACTGTAGCATGCGCGCCGTAGCTCGTAGCAAAAGTGGGTACGACGAAAATCGCTCGATTCGAGGTAGGTGAGTGTGGTCAGGTCGCTGGTGGGTGACGTGACAAGTCCCCTCTCTTCTTCTGTCTTCGGTGCTTCTGTCTTCGTCTCTTGTGGCCATTCTCGTTCGTGGTTTCGTAGGAAGCTCGGCCCGTTGTACCATCGGACCTCGCTCCCGCCGATTGAGACCGTGGCGCCGCCCGAGTTGGCGGAAAACTGATGTACTACTGAATTTGTATTGGACACCCATCCACATAGCTCGAAGCCGGCTTGCCGATTAATGTAGTCGACTGATTTCGATACTTCTTTGGCTTCTTTTTCGGTCGGAAAACTTGTTATGTAGTTGTCCATGTATTGGTTCTTTTCAATGGCTCGCGCGGCTGCAGGATACTTTTCTTTGAAGTCATGACATCGCGCTGAAGATCACCGACGTCATGCGGTACTCTCGCGGTCGCTGGTTCCCTCTCTCGTCGCCCAGCTATAGAAATCGTAGTGCCTCTCTGTCGTCCTCTTGAAATCATATTTGCATAAACATTAATTCCTTTATGTCAGCTGACACGGCCTGTTGGTGTTGACGAAATCGCATTACAACTCCCGGCAGAGATTGCAGCAAGTCTGGACCGCAGAGTAGCATATCGTTCAGACTGCGTCCGGCTGTCTTCGCTGTGGCGTTGTGTACTACTCTTATCTTCGGTTTCGCGGGGTTAATGACCGTGAAGTGGGGTAGGTACCATGTTTTATTTGGCACCGGCGGTGTGGTAGCTTCCTCGGCGTAGCCCAAAGTGAAGAGGGTTTGCATTCTTTCTTCATATTTCTTTTTCAGGTCTTCATCTCGGTCTAGTTTCTTCTCTAGGTTGTGTAGCCGTTTGAGTGAGTTTTTGTAGTTGTTCGGAATCTTCATGTCGTCTTCTTTCCATATAAGTATTGGTTTGAAGCGTCTGTCGGGCAGGCGGTGACTGGTTTCATTCAATATCTTCAATGCGCGCTGCTCAGGGTCGCTATTCTGTACTCGTTTTTCTATCCCGATTGATTCAAACTCGAAATAATTCTTCATCATCTTCTTTCGTGTATAGTTATTGAAATTATGTATTTTCATTAATAACGCCAAATAATATTATACAGGGTGTAAGGAAAAGTATCATTTTACTATGGGAGCAAACCGTTATGGGAGTTACAACTCTTTGCGTTCTACCTATCTATCTCAAGAAAGGTTAACTATATTAAATATTATAAAGACCAAATTTGAAGAAAATTTAAAGTTCTACAATTTTTCTTAAAACTTCAAAGGTCATTTAGAGCATAGAAAAGAAGATATTTCCTAAAGACCTGTTTTTTGACATTTTACCTTGAATCTTTTGACCTGCATAAACGAGATTTTATGTGACATTTGACCTAACGTATAGGATGTCATAACGATGATTTAAAGAAGTTTGTAGCTTATTATCTCTCATTCCGAGGTTGACCCTTTTTTTCACCTAATTTTCCTGGGGTACTAGGAGAAACAGTGATAATGAAAAACAAAACGGAACAAAACATTAAATTTGAAACGTAGGCAGGAACATACCAGAAGTCTGAGAGAAAAGAAAAGGTAATAAGTTGTAAATAATTTTCCAGCACTCTGTGACCTAAACCTGCATATACGTTTAGCACCCTTGCTTGTGCTCGGGTGCTAACTTCACGCTGTGCAATAATGAACGACTTAAGTCACACTTATCGTAATGTACTAATGTAAATAAATGCTGATTTTAGGTCGTAAGATAAATATTATTAGTGATTTTGTATATAAATGTTGATTAACCATTTTAAAATTCATTCATACCTGTTATAATATCCTTCATCATCTTCATCCTTCAATGCTATGCCATGCATCTGAGGGATGCGAGGTATTTTAGAATTACCTATGGATTTTCAAAATAGGTTTATGAGTGTTATACTCAACCTGAAAGTTCTTGTGGTATCGAGAATAACTGAGATTATTGCAGTATTACGAAACTTATTTTTTCACGTTCTTCTTACATTTTTGTTGACGACGTAAAATAACTTCTAGGTTTCATCTAGATAGTCGGTATGTTTTGACCATAGAATGTTTTGACTTGTATTATATCAATTACAAGTACAAAATAATAAGTTGAATTGATTTGATTACGGGACCTAATGTCGTAAAGTTACCAACAGGTAGCTCTCGTACTATAAAGTAAAACAAAATCCTGTAATGATAGTTTTTTTCCTTCTAGATAGGTACAGTGATTTTCGGTATGATATTAATGAGTTTTAAGTTTTTTAAGTGAAATCAATTAAAAAGTATCGTTAGTTAGGTATTGTTTCTATCTATAAATTGGTTGTCCGTAATTGATCCTGTAATAAATTAATAATTGATCAAGGAGAATAAATAGAACGATACTTAATTATGATATATTGTGTTTTTTCATACGACAAAAGGTACTAATAATATCTTAACAGCGAAGCGTCTTCTACGCATTTTGAGTGATTTGATTTTCGCGGGCTAGTGCGCGACGATGTTCGGTAGCGGGGCGCGGGGCGCTTGCTGCGACTAAGCCACGCCCATTTCGCTTCAATTATTTTTCGACATAGGCCCTTAAGATGCTAATTGTTACTTTATTGCTACATTAATTAAGTAGTTTTTTCGATGTACATTGTCATGCTTGCTTTGTTTTGCAAAAATGCTATAATTAATTAGATTGTTTTTTTTCTGTAGACATATTTGGGTGTCATTTGGAATTTCCATTTTTTTTTTATCAACGCCGATGCCGTTGCAAGTGGTGCATTTATTATACCTGTAGGGCTATTGCCAAGCACGACAAAGCGAAAAAACGAGAAAGCCGTCATGCGCGCTCGTTCTCACAAACACAAAGTAACAAAGGCGGAGGCATGTCTCGATTTTTGTCGTTTTCTCGGGGGTTGCATGCTAGGCCCGCAGGTCGGAGTCCTAAGATATAAAAATACTCTAAAAGCAAGTTGGCCACTACTTTTCCACCAATCTGCACTGGGCTCGCTTTCTACCACGCATATGTCATGAGAGGTATTACGCTATCTGTAATGGGACAAAAATAATACCTACCTAATCGAGCCTTCTAATTCCTTTCTATGATCTATGTTAGCCGTAACCGTATAAATTGATTCCAGCAACCAGATATTGTTCCAGGTACCTGCACTTTACGGTTGCCGACAGCTAGTCACTCAAAATGCATTTTACATCGCATCGATATGGTTATAGGCAGGAAGTGCATTGATTTCAAAGTTATCTATTCTATGAACTGACCCTTACCGCTATATATAAAATGTTAGGTCCGTTTTGATGGTATTCAATTTGATGATATTTACCTGTAAACAAATGAAAATAGAAATTAGTAAAACTAAAAAAATAAATATGCTATGAACACCCATGACTTGTATTATTTGATTTGCACGTGTTAGGCTGATGATGATATTGAAAATAATATTTATGATATACTGGAGGACGATTGCGCTAATTTAAAACATCCAAGTTCAATCATAATCCAATTTCAGTTCTAATCACATTGCAATCCAATTACTATTCAACTGTGCAGAATTTTGTATCGCTCTAAATTTCACTTATTTACTATGTGACTGACAGCATTTAACGTCTGAGCGATCTGTCAAAACGGCGCTAACGGCTGTCAAATGAATAGCGCAACACCGAATATGTTAAAAGTTGTGGTGGAAAGTCGCCGTTAACTATATACATTTATTTACACGTGTTAAAGTATTTACATTGAAATGAAATATTTTATAAGGAACAAATGTGTTTTCGGAACCGAAGAAAATGTAAAAGTATGTGACGTGCTATATCAACTATATTCTAAAAAAAGACTTATTCATTTTCTAAAATAAAGCGTGGAGTTTGACACGCGTTGAACGAAGGAGGTTGCCACAAGGTATTACAGTTTTGTATGAAACAGCAGATTGTTTTAATTTGCTTTGATGTTGGCTCCAAAGTGAACATTGTTCAGTTTGATGGTCTAAAATACCCCTTTTAATATTACTAGGGTGTTTTGTTACAATATGTAGAGGCTGATGATGGTCATGATCCAATATAACTAGAAAGCAACGACTCTAGATCACGGAAACAACCAATTACTCAACACTAACAAGAGTGCTATAACAAAATTTAAATATTCGAATTCATTGATTCACAAATGCCCAATAAATCAAAGCGCATCGATGCAGCACGTCATAAATTTTATGGTCGATAGATGTTATACTTTCACTGCAACATTGAGATTGATGGGAGTGGCCTTGTAAACCGGACAATTTGAGATAAACCGGATAATTTTAGTTAAACAGCTTATCTTGCATCTGAAAGTATTAATCTGGCGTCATCTCATATGTTAGTTAAGGGGAAGTTACATTTTTCACATTATCTGAGATTACAATATTTTTTTTAAATTATTTTATTTAATATACAATGTGTTAATGAATTAACGCAAAACTAGAAAGTAGTTTGTTTAGAATCGAGAGCAGAATCGAATTTTCATGTTTTTAACATAGGTAATTTTTTTCAAAATAATAAATAATTTGTTTGTAAAATTTAAAATTTACTGAACTCGATCTCAACTCACCGCACGGGCACACTCATCCTACTTACTACCAAAACAAGATTATTAAAATGTATCCATGAGCATGTTAGCACTTTCATTCATTGCTGAAATGATAACAAATCATTTTTGCCTCAAAACTTAAAATGCGAATAACTTTAAATTTTAACTATAAAAATAATTAAATAATTGATTCAATCTAACTATTTTGTTATAAATCAGTTGGGGTGTATGAGGTTTTGCGCTTATTCATTAACACATTGTATATATATTATAATTATAATTGCCTAATAATTGCATATTGCCTCCGTGGTCTAAGGGCTAAGAACACTGTGCTCTTGACACTGAGGTCATGTGTTCGATTCCCACGGGGGACACCTAGTGATATGTTACTTTGTGCGGTTTTCCCCAGTTAGTTAGGACATTGCAAGCTGAATTGTCTGAAAAGAAAGATGATTCTGTGCTTTGGATGTCACGCTAAGCCATTGGCCCCGGCTACTGTCTCTGGTGGTAGTAGTCGTTACATAAAAACCACGTCAGAGGCCATAAGGCGGTCTGAAAAAACTCTGACACCAGGGCTTGCTGCCCACACGATAACAAAATAATTGCATATTTCAATTAAACTATTCATAAATTACCTAGACTAACTTGCACCAAAAAGCATTTAAGCTTATAAAAAGTTTAGTTATAGCCTGTAGGATGCCACTGCAGAGCAAAGGCCTCCTCTCACGAATAAGAGTGAAAGGAAGTAGGCCATTCTACGCAGGCCCAGTGCGGATTGGTGGAGACAAGTATGTAGTCAACTTGCTGTCAAAGAATTTTTAAGCCATTTTAATTGCCATATCGCGTGGTATATTTAGGCTTAAATATGTTTAAATTTGATGCTGTCACTGTCATTAGTATGAGTAGTGTGAGAGAAAGAGCGTTCACTAAATACTTGTTGGTACAAGCCGGGCTAAAAAGCTGTTAAAATGTTTTGTAAATAGGTATTATAAACGGCCATGGTGGTTCAGTGGCGAGTTACCTTGCCTGCCGTGTACGAGGCGATGGGTCGATCCCCGTCCGGGCCGACTCGTACCAATGAATTTTTCGAAATTTGTTTACGATTTGTAACACGACTGGCTTTTCGGTAAAGGAAAAAATCGGGAGGAAACCTGCATGTTTCAATTTCGAGCCATGTATTGTACCCACTGTTCATTACATGTCACGACGGGCTCACTACCCGTCACATGGACACAGTTTCGGTAATATTATTGAAACGTGGATGTTCTGAGGTTTCAGAATACAGTCGTGAGCATGTGTTAAATAAGTATTACTAAAAAACATTTAAAATTTTATGTAAGTGAATATAATAATTTAAAAATATTACAGCTGCATTTAGAGATGCCTGACTATCGTACGGGCTATAATTTTAAACTATTTTACTTTTAGTTTATTTTAGTGCTAGATTTACATTCTCAATCTAGTTTAACATCCGTATCCGGTATTTTAAATTCAAGCATCACTTATCTAATGCGACACTAGAGTGTGTAACACCTTAAAAATATTTTTTTAACTGACCGGCCGCTGTCTTGTGTCCGTCATTCGGCCGTCACGCCTCGGCATAAATGATTTATTACATCTCTTATCAATCGATTATGCATTTTAAATGAATAAACGTACGGTTTAATTTTCTGTACGATTGTTGTAATTGGCTGCTTTTAATACAATATGTTGATAAGTTTGATACATTAGAACTAGCGCGCCGTGAAAGTTGAAGTTTAAAATGGTATGTTAAATTTCTGAGAACAGAATCTACGTTGTCGATGATAGATCGTGGTATCGCATTCGTGGGGTCTTAGGTTCAATAAGGCAGTCAATTTGGACGTTGATCATTCACAATACGAATTCAGCTTTAGAAAGGTCGATTAATCAAGTAGGATATTAAACTCAGTTGAGGTACTAACATCTCTGGTCATCAAAATATAAAAGTTGTAAATTTACCTAATTTAATTATTATTATTGAGAAAGAGTATTAAGGTTTAGCAGGTTGGGCAAAATTTTGCAGCTCCATGCATATATGATTTTAAAAACGTTGTCGGCTAAGACTATAAGTTCAAACACATTTTTTCGAGGAGGGTTGACATTTGACTTCCTCATTTCACACATCTAGTTAAGTCACAAAAATTGACTTTTGATTTTGTATGTAAAATGGTGAAAACAAATTTCGTTCAGTTATCGACCATGAATATAATGTTTTTTTCTGTCTGTCTATATATCTATTGTGATAATTTTTGCATTGTAAGTTACCTATAAGATGCATTTACAAATGCAATTAATGAAATAGCAAATCTTATGTAATACACTGCAACGCGACGATCGCCCACATGATCATACAAATTCTTACTATTATATGAAAGAATTATGTAATGGACACAATATTGAGTTAACTACATTACATTAAAGAGGTTAATCCTTCCTTGAATAACAAAAATGTAGGTTTTAATGTCAGCTTCACTTTTACATTTCACACCCACTTAATCAAAATGTCAGGTTTCATTTTCGCTGTAGGGTATTGATATAAAAACCGAAAAAGGACAGTATCTTACAAATTCCAGGTTTTTTTAGTGCCATTGATATGGTGTGAGCATAAGTAAAATAAATGATCATTATAGTTCTAATCGACTAAATAGAAAATTCCATCTCATTGGCCGGGTAATTTCTATTCATGTATTCTATGTATCTTTGAAGACGTTTTGTATGTATGTATGTCATTGTTCTAGGGTCTACAACATTGATACTACAAATTACTCAACCCAACCCAAGAGTAAAGCATTCGATCACAAACAATCACCCCTACTACATTATAGGGTGCAATCACTTGTTGCTAATATTGAATCCTTTGATCTCCGATTTCAAGTACCTACTAAAAATTTAATAGACGCCATAGACTCTTCATCATCATCATCATCCACCCATCATCGTCCACTGCTAAACATAGGCCTTTCCCAAGGCGCGCTACAAAACTCTGTCCTCGGCCTTCCTCATCCAGTCGCTCCCCGCTACTTTTTTTAGGTCGTCTGTCCAGCGGGCAGCCGGGCGTCCCACACTACGCCTCACTATACTCCTCGACGCCTATCGACTCTTCATGTTATATCAACTTCACACCATATTTTTTTCTTACTAGAATTCCCCACCAGAAATTCCAACAAAAGCAGAAAGTGTTTGTTGCTAAAATTAAGCAATTCAAGTAAAACCTAAAACTTTTACAGCGGAACAGAAAAAAGCAATCAAGTTAACAAAAATAATTGTCGTGCATTTTAGTAGCGGAAATGGCGCCATATTCACCGGAACCAAAGTGGAGTCATGACACTTCGTGACTGCAATCCGAAACGAGAACGAACCGAGAATCGAATCGTGGACTATTTTGTACAAATCTAGTACAAAATCAAAGACGATTGATCCCTTACTCGCAACCTGGTTATAAGAAAACAATAGATAAACAATGGGTGGTTCAATTATATGGGAGTCGACGTCCGTGAGAATTCAAGGGACAAAGACGAAAAAGATTACGAAAAGTAGCTAAAAAGTGTGATAGCTTAATTGCTTTAAAAAGACCCCAAACGGGCAGGTTGCAGGTTCGAATCCTACCAACCTCTAAAGTCAACATTTTATTGTTGACGATTTCTATGATTCTTTTTCTCTTTCTATGAGAAAATAGAGGGAAAGAGAGGTAGAGGAAGACCTAGACAGAGTTATCTAGCACAGATGGAAGAAAAGAGTGATTTCGTGTCGTATCAGGTACTCAAGGCACTGGCGGAAGACAGACTGGATTGGCGAATTTTCGTCGCTCTTCAAATAAAAATATCTATGGTAAAACATCAAATCATTCATGGGAATTTTATTGTCATATTGAAACATTGTTTGTTTGCAACGTTTGATTTTTCACCTTCCGTCGTTAGTAATAAACCATGTAATGGCCTGCAGAGGAATCCTAGAAGCTTTAAGTCAACTAACATACATTTATAAATAAGTAGGTAAAAATTTATTTACACACTGTATTTCTGCCAATGTCAAGTATTGTTTTTGAGCAAAAACACATTTCAGAAAAGAGATAGCGGAGCCTCGTGGCGAGCTCATACGCGAACCGCTCGTGACCAAACTTGCAAAGTGACTCTAGGTAATAACAACGTCGCTGGGTAGTAATAGTAAATGAAAACACTATTCTATTTTTTTAATTAATGGCCGGTTGCTTGCGTCTAGCGCGGCAATTCTGCCAATATCAAGTAGTTTATAATTCAAGTTATTGTTTAATGATTAAAACACAAAAGAGCTTCACAAAATGGCGGAGCCACGTGCAAGCCTAAGAGAGGCCACCACGCACGCGTCCACCCTCCGTCAGACTTGCAGCGCGACTCAAAACGAAAATATTTAATACAATTAGTCAAAACGTCAGTCGCTGTCATGTTTAGGTGATGCAACAAGACCGACAAGTAGACATGAGTAATCTTTCTCTCTCTGACACACTGTTTGAGTGTAAGAAGATTATTAATTAATCACATTATGATGGAATCGTTTTGGTTTTGGTGAAATAGATTCTCCTACAGCATTCAGTTAGAGGAGTAAAATATTCAGATTAACCATACATTTTACTCCTCTAAATGAAAAATAGTACATTACGATACGAGTGACCTAAGTTGCCCATTATTGCCACCGAGGGTGCTAAACGCCGTGCATTAATAGGCAAGTTTGGTCGCGAGTATCGTATACTATTTTATAGCACAAGTGACCTCTGATGAGAGGAGCTATTTGCTACAACAAAATTTAATTTTTTTATGTATTATTATTACATAGGTTACAGTGAACACTTATGGCAATGAATGCCGCAAAAAAAATTGCTTGGTTTGTCTGTGGGAGCTACAATCACGCTCACGTTGCAATACAATAAATTGTACCTGTTATTTTACATAGAAACATTTTGGTATTTTCTTAGTTTTTAGGTAATGCTATCCAATAGGAATTTCTTTAACATTCTAGAAAATCTACGTTTGATCGACACATTCCTAATAGTAATAATAATTACTCAATCACCGGTTTTATTAATCGTATTAAATGTGATAAAAACGTCTAAACTCTTACTTAGCTCCAGGGGCAATATTAAATGCTTTACATATTTTAGGGGGTGTTTCAGACCATCATTATAGGGCCAATATCTAAATCGCGAAAGATAATTTGTTATTTAAAAAAAAAATCTTACGTCTTTAGTTATTTCGACAACATTTGCAACGATAGGCACTTACCTAAATAATTCAACATATAAGTCACACTTATACTAAATATTTAGCGCACGACATCTTGCACAGTGCGAAAGTATCCATAAGTTATTGTCCCACGAATCTTACTATTATTATTAAATATCATATGACGTCACAACACTCTCCATTGTTGTGTAATACGAAGATGCAACCTTTCACCCGTAACGAAACGGAACATGCACTGAACTGGCTGCTAGGAAACTGTTTTTTTTAAGTTCTAATAGCTATTAAAAAGTTACTTAATTGTAGGTTTTAGCTTGATGAGGCCAATCACTGTAGTAAGAGTGTTTATTGTTGTAGGAACTCGCTTCTGGGAAAAGGTTTTATCTCCCAAGTTAAGTGAAAGAGAGCACGGTATTTTTGTGGTTAATCTTCTCCGTTGAAATGACCTCTTTAAAATAAATTTACTTTCAACTTTTCCATGCCATGCTCATGTCGAAACATGATGCACTAATTAAAACTGTCCACCTGTATTTTTGTTAACGTGTTTCTGCAAATAAATAATTTCATTTCTTTAGAAGACAATCGCAAGATAAAATACATATACGGAAATATTGTCTATAATAATGAAATATGTCACAATCAAACGAATGGCTATAATTTGTCTAATAATATCAAACACGACTTCAAAACTTTCTTCAGAAAGTGTAGAAAAGTTACAACTAAAATTTTTATCACGAGCGTGAAGATTTTCCACAGTGAGAACATTCCGTCACCGTGTGGAAATAAAGAAATGATGTCGTGACGAACGGCGACACTTTTGTGTAATTTTTTGTCGGTTATGAGGTTGGAATTTAAGTGTCACAGGCCCACTGTGCTAGCAAAAGTTTACTTTAAATTCTTGTTGCATAATTAACAAGGAAAATTCAAGTTTTAAATGCATTCATTACGATATTGTCATCGTCGTTCTGTGAACTACAATTTAAGACTCTATTGAGTTTTCGATAGAGTTTAAAATAGTGTATCGGGTTAATGCAACGTTCCGCTCAATGATTCAATCTAGCATGATCGTTAAAGAAATATGAATGCGAATTTCTCTACATTTCTCTCTGTTACTTTCCAAGCGAGGTTGAATAACCCACTGTTAGCACATCTCATAATTACGTCAATCTGACTGCATATACGCGCATATAACGTTATACATAAACTGTTTATATTTGGTTATTTCGTAATGTTTTGAATTCTATTTTTAGAACGTGCTTGGATTCTATTTTATGGTTAACGATCTTGTTCAATGTCATAAACAGCTGCGCTTAATTAGTTTATTTGTTGTTTAATTAGTAAAAAAATTTAAGTTGAAAAAAACAATGTTTAACAATATTGTTTAGAAAGTATAGGTATTTTAAGATGAATTGTATCCTGCAACTTTTATACAGGGTCCTTCTTAATATGCTCACAGTTTTTTAATAGGATGATTAGACCATTAAACTGAACAACTATCTCTATGGACAGCAGATTTTTGTTGTTGCGATTTCGGTGTTGGTGCCATAGAGAATGTGGTTCAGTTTGACGGTCTGATCATCCCCTTAAAAAATTGTCAGCATATTAAGAAGGTATATGCTGACACTTTTTTAGGATACGTTTAGTACCATAATTTAGGGGTTGCATTAAACCATCAAACTGAAAAACTTTAACTATAGGATCAACTTTATGGACAAATCATCTTCTTAAAAACGGTCAGCATATTCAGAATGAACTTATCGACGGGTAAGAATCAATAACGGCTAACTCACATTTTTGGCGAAAATGACCTTTAAATGTGGTTAAATTTAAAGTTGAGTTTTACGTGTCCTGGCAAAAACATATATGCCAATATCTTGTACTTTTTTATGTATTTATACAGATACAACAGTTTTTTTCATTTCCTGTAAAATTTGTGCTTTGATAGTTAGCCGTTATTGATTCTTAACCGTCGTTATGCATATTTTTAACAGCAAAAATGTTTAAGTTGAACTAAAATAGCAATAAACAATCGCTTTCTGCACTTAAACGCTATAAATTGAACGGCCTTGTCGAGAATCTAGACCGTAGAAAGTTAGCACTAATTTTATAGGCTTTTCTTGTAGGGAAAATGTAATTTCTCTTACCGCAAAGTGTTAGCATCGATTAATGTCATGTAGTGTTACGGATGTGGTATTAAGGAAATTAATGTTTGTATTGGAAAATGGTAGCAAGTGTACTGGTAAGCAATACCGTAGAGGATATGTTAGGTTTGTTCGTGTGTTAGTTATAGAACGTGATGAGGATGAATGGTAGGAGAAGAAACATAAAAAATACTGGCTAACAGCGTGTCGGACTTGCCCGTGATAGGTTCCGTAGTCATTATATGAAAAGCTTATCGACAAAATAGTTTCTTCTTAATTACCATAGTTCTGGTATTGGGTTACTTTTCTCTGTCTTCATGCCAAATTTCGTTTTAATATATTTAAAAATGAGGGAGTAATCAAGGCGGGATAGAGACATACAGACAGACAGAATGGACGAAGTATAAGAGTTGCCTACTGTGACTACGGAACCCTAAGATGTATGTTTTGACACTTTCAGAAATGTTATAGTATAGAAGAAACAGAAATTTCTACACCAATAAGAGCGTAGGACTCTTTCTAACTTTTTTTGTCAATTGCGATGAGATTAACGCTGGACTTTATATCACCTGATTGAAACTCCAAATAAAGCCGAAAATGTATCGCAACTGCCCGAAAATGTATCATTACCTACTCTCTTCCCTTACGGATGCCTAGATCACCTACTCCGCTGGGAAAACAAAATCAGGAACAGTTCCATATAATTATGTCTTAGCGGTTATCATTATGTTAGAAGAGACCAATGGCATAAGATTATGACTAACTAATCGCACTAGTCTTCGCCTCTTATTTTGATAACATTTTTACCATTGCCTTATCTTGACATTATTATCAACACAGCCCGTGGTAATGTTAATGTCTAGGCAGAACGTAGAAATAAGTACAGAACGGACACTCTCTGCCTACCACCAATTTTAACCTCACCCCCGTTTGGCAGAAAACTTGGCGGAAAATGTCGTTTTCTTGTCTCGCTCGTATTAACTCAGTATCGTACCCACGCCACGGCGACACATCAAGCTACGCAAAACCAAAATAAGCTGGCCGCGCGACGTTGTACATTATTCATCATACGCGCGGTCAGCTTATGTTGGTTTTGCGTAGCTTGATGTGTCGCCGTGTGTATAAGCTTATCTCTTCTTGTAAATTTTCGCATTTGTATTAAATGACAGTTAAGTGTCTAAGAGGTGATAAAAGTCCAGGTTTCCAACATAAATACATTATTTACTTATATCTAATTTGCGAAAAATGCTGCGCCAATTTTTTCTTCCTACATTTTGCTACTTAAAAAAAGGTTGTTGGCGTTAATTCTGTTTATAACAGGTACTAAAATCGAATACTAGTTTATGGATATCAGGTTTCATAGACCTGGTATTGAGTAATATGCTAATGTTACCTTCGTCAATGTGACGTAGGAATGTAATTTCAATATAGAAGACCTATAACATAAGTTTGGCGAGAGATTTGCTTAAAAACTCTTTAATATTTTGCCACTATCGTACATTTGTATTTTAATTCTATAGATAAGTGTAATAATAATTATAATACAGTAAATCGAAACTGGAGCTATAATGCTGATAGGTTTCTGATTGAAAACAGACATAAATTTCGGACAAGGCTACTAACAATGTTAAAAGGAACCTTTTTAAGTCGTGTCACTGTTGCCTGTTAAATTTTGAAATTTAATACAAATTAATAAAAAATTATGGTGAAATGGTTTCAGGTTTTTCATTCATTTCTTAACACCTTGTAGTATACGAGTTATGTAGCCCTTAATCTGACCTTTATCAAGCACAGACCTGACGAAAAATAATTAACGGTACATTTAAGACAATTCAGTTTGAGGCCAAATCCATATCGATCCTTAATCTTACTGAAACCTATTTATTATAGTTAAGTATAAATGATAAATTATATAAAACGAGACATATTAAAACTGACAATAAGAAGTAAGCATGTGTGATACTGAGTGAGTGCGAGTGAGACGGGAATACACCATTGCCCATATATTCTGCCACGCTTTCTATCAAGAGGGAATGGGGTAAAATTACTTGGGGGCCCAGAGTGTCCTTACTGTATACGTATTAGTTATTATTTGGGACCCTAACACTCAGTTGCAGAAACGCTCATTAAAATTAATCCTCCATTAAATCTCTTGCTGTCACTTTTTGTCTCGTTGACGTAGTAAAAGCTAGCAAGAGATTTAATGGAGTATTAACTTTAATGAGCGTTTCTGCAACTGAGTGTATACCTCTAAAGATGATGTTTACACGTGAAACTGTCGTATAAGCTACACATTGATTGTTTTAACACTTCCAACTCTAAGAGGCGTCTGCACGAACACGAAACTGATTTCTCCTATAGATTATAGCGGCAGGTAGAAAGTTCTCTCTTGGTTATAAAATTGAATGGAAACGGAACTTCACGTTTTGAGATTGAGTTATTTTGCGTACAGTAAAATTATATTGTAATTTCTTAATTGTTTGTAATATTTTATAGTTTATATTAATTGCATTTGATTGACTATGGATTTACTAGGAGGTTCAAAAATTATGCAGTATTTATGATGATTTTTACTGAGTATATTTCGCGTTTTTTATGTTTTACAAGTTGTCCAGCTTGATATTCTGACGCATTACGATGCATACCTATACCTCCTAGTAGTAAGACCGTCAATCCGTCAAACATAAAAAAAATACGAATCCTAAAATGTTGACCTATTTTACACTTTTCAAATCAGACTAGTCTTAGTAATAGTAAATAATAAAACTACATTTTTTTTAAAGAATTACTAAAGATGTTTCTTTCGTTGACCTGTCATGAATAAAGTAGCGAATGTTTATTATAATTTGCTAATAAAAGAATAACATCCAACACACATTTTAATTAGTAATAAAATAAAAAGTGGAATAAACATTCGATTATATTAACCTCTCTGTTTTGTATTAACAAAATTCATTCACCTCCTTGCAATAATAATGAAATAGAGTTAAGATGGTAGTTTGGATATGGCATACCTTTTAGTCAATTAGTCCCTATGAAACTAAACAGGTCTTCATATTTTTTTAACCACCAATGACCTATGATCACTAAAGTGGTTGACAAATAAGCCCAGTCATGTGATCATTTGGTACAGGCAGTCTCAAAATATGTACATAATTTTGTTCCACGTGTAGTAGGTACGAAAAAAGTAAAGTATCACCTTAGACTGACCGTACCTAGAAAAAAAATCGGTAATAAATTAAAGTGCGGAAAGTCTGACAGGTGAGTAATGATTGATTGAAAAGGCGGGACAATGAAATTTGCTAACCGGGACGGGAAGTTACAGGAAAGAATAATCATTATTGAACAAACAGACAACCTGTAACATAAAATTAACACGAAAATTATACGTAGTCAACAAATTACAATTTAAAGCCTCGAAAAGGAAAATTACCAAGCTATCACAATTATGTTGTTTAATTATATCAGGTCGCCCTTCGTGCATACATCAATGTGATCGAAGCAAGGCTGCGTGAGGTCATCCAGTTTTACCAAAATAAGAATAACTTGTTTCCAAATGTCATTAAAATGTAGGCATTCGAACCTGTGGACCGTGTCAACTGGTGCCACCTAGCAACCTAATTAAAAAACAATTTTAAACGATGCATTGAATGCAAGTTTATACAGGTGCGGTTTTTAACAACAACAAAGTTTTATGAATCTTAAATTAAAAAAATATTCAGTTGATCAAATTAGCAAGGTTAGGACGGAGAACAAAAGTGTAAAAGGTTAGACAGAGTCAAAATTCAAAATATCAAATATCACGTAGACCATCCTGGTGCTTAATTTGGAATAACTTAACTGCTCTAATTCAGGTGCTCTTTAAAATTTATCTTCGTGGAATACCTCGTTTAAGGATTTATCGAGCTGAAGTGGCAATGGGCAGGCAACATTTGGTAGAGAGTCAATAATCCATCGAAAAATACGATCTAATAAGCTAACCCATTTCCCGCTTCACACGCTTTAATGTAGTTACTCTCCTCAGGTTGAATTTACTAAAGGGAATATAATTCGGAGCGTACTCCATACAAACGAAGTCAGGTGATATTTTCAATACCAACCAATTAAAGTCAATGAAATTTTTCTGAAACAATCTAGAAATTTATCTCTATGCTTGTATGAAGTCAGATTTTCGATAAAATGCATAGATTTAAAGTTACAGTGCCTCAAAGATTTCCATACAAATCTTAAATTAATCTTAGCATCAAAACTGTATATTTTAACGAAAATCTGACTTCATACAAGCATAGAGATTAGTTTCTAGATTGTTTCTGAAAAATTTCATTGACCTTTATTGGTTAGTATTGAAAATAGCACCAGACTTCGTTTGTACGCAGCACGCATTTACGGATTCCGAATAAACTTCTCTTAAGTAATCACGATAAAACTTTTGACAACCAGCCACAGGTAAAATCTTTGTTAATAAGCCAAGCCAAGCTTCTGTGTTTTTGTTTTTTCCAATTACCAAAACCATGTTTCAATACCCATTTAGTTTCAAACGAACAATAATAAATTCAACACTGATCATGACCCGGAGGTACGAAGATGCTTCCATATCTAATCTAATGCTACTTAGTTATAACGAAGTGTCATGAACCAAGCTTTTTTGTTACTTAATCCATTGAGATAAGATTCCTGTCTGAAGAATTCTTGGTATGAACTGTAATTGTTAGATTACTTTCTAACCAATGAGAGTGCAATTAAATTGAACTGGTAACTCTGATTTTAATTAAACACACGATTAATTAACTAGGGAAAGTATAATTAGCTGTATGATTTGAAGATTAGGAACTTCAAATGTGGTTTTATTCGTACATTTTGGATTTGAATCGTAAATAAAGAGAATTCATCCAGTTCTGTAAAGTTCGGTCCAGAACCAGGGCGGAATTGCGACAGACGAAGTGGTTAATAAAAAATAAACTTTGTTCGTATTCATTTCTTCTCCGACCACTGGAGATTGGCAGTCATGTCAGTATGTATCTCGTCAGATAATAGCTTTTTGTTTTTATTTACGACATAGTTATTGCACTGTATAGACACCAGAGGACACACGAAAGGGCGAATAGGCAAAACGTCTGGATTTCACCTACTCGACCTTTCGTGTGTCCTAATGAAGAAAAAAACGTACGTTATGCCAAAAATTGGCTATAAAATCATCAATTCATCACCAATTAATGCATGCAAAACATACAGTTTATTATTTAGGTTCGTCTTAACTTTAAGGAGTTAAAGATAAAAGGTCACCTTCGATTTATTAATAACTCGGTAGAATATCAAACGATTATTTGCTAATGTTGGTGAACGGATCCAAACAGAAAGAAATCCGGATTTTAATTCACACATTCCTATAATTTATAGTGTCGACCTTACGACACGAGGTTTTAAAATGAGATCACCATAGAAACGGAACATAAAGCACCAATATAAGTATGTTTGACACAATGAATATGATAAAAATGTACATTAAATTGGCGTAGACTGGTTTTCCATTATTTTAATACATTATCAAAATAAATCTTGTTTTTCGATCTCCAATCTTCTATATATCTATCCATCTGTCCATAATTATAGTAAAACAGAAAAACCGGCCAAGAGCGTGTCGGCCGCGCCCATGATAGGGTTCCGTAGCCATTGTCATTGTATAAGTAGAAAAAGAAAACAAATTTTTATTCTGTTTATCTTGCCTAAGAGAAATTTTTTAAACACTATAATAGCGCGATTTATTTTCAACGCCATCTAGTTTGTCCTTAGGGAACAAATCAATTTTACTGGTTTTTTCCGAAACTGGTTGAGCTACAGCATCCGTTATAATTTTCACTGAGAGTACTTACCTTAAGCTATATATTTTAATATTTTCAAATTTTTCACTCCAGTATTTTAGAAGTTATAGGATGGGGGGAGGGGGGACGCCTTATTTTTTTACTTTAAGCGCAGATATTTCCAGACAGAAGCATTATATCGATTTAGATTCTATGGGAGTTTTGTTCCATTGGACAAGACCTATCCAATGACACCTCACTAGATAAAAAAATGTGTTTCCAACTCCACTTTCTTTATATGGAAAGGGAGTCGAAAACATTTTTTTTCTTCATAACTACTACATTTCTGTTTTTGGGTTACTGTTATCTGTCTTCATGCCAAATTGCCAAATCGATTCAATAGGTGCAAAAATGAGTGAGAACCGACAGACAGACAGACAGACAGAATGGACGAAAGTATAAGGGTTCCTTGTTTGACTACGGAAACCTAAAAAGGTTGTGAAGAGAAGAAACAAAGATCAAGCTCTATTTTAGATCGGTAGTGTCCAAAAATATCAATGTCGAAATATCTGTAATTATTCGTACGCACGGCGACAGATCAACCTACCCATAGTTGGACCTTATGTCCATGAACATAGAGTTCAACTATGGGTAGGTTGATCTGTCGCCGTGTGTACATGTCCTTATAATTTTATTGTAAGTACTAATTACTTCTATTACTTACTATTCTTAATTAATAAACAAAATCCAGTGTAAGTCAGATATAGAAACTCAGCAATCTGCTCGTGCTACACAAATAGTCATTTAAAAACAGTTTAGGTAATAACTTTACGTATGCTATCCCGAAACTATAAAATACTAATTGTTGTTGGTGAAAAATATTTCCGATGACAGAGCAAAACTTCCAAGTATAATTAATAACTAACTAAAAAACGCATTAACATTTTCATACAGGGTCCTTCTTAACAGTTTATTTAGGGAATGATTAGACCATCAACATTCGCATCATTATTTTCGCGTTTTCGATCTTGGTCCCATAGAGAAAGTTGTTCAGTTTAATAGTCTGATTATCTCTTAAAAAAATATCAGCATATTAAGTTGGACCCTGGATATTCCTTAAAAGTTTCCATCAAGATCTGATAAAATAAGATAACTTTTTTTTGTCTGAATAAAACTTTATTTAAATGATGTTACTTTTGGAAGTGACCCGTAGGTTTTGTCTTTTATTTTTTAATTTAGATCGAATAGGGACTGGTTTTGAAGATCCGGCTTCTTCGTTAAAGTAAATGATTTATGTACGTTCGAATGTTTTTGTTTTGAATTTTAATAATTTTGTTTGAGCCGTAGTTTATTCATTAGTTAAACCTTGGCCTTATCAACATTTTGATTTCAGTTACGATTCGCATATTATATCATATAGGGTCCTTAATATGCTGACGGTTATTTTGAGGGGATGATCAGACCATCAAAATGAACAACTTTCTCTATGGAACCAACAACGAAATCGGGAAAAAAAATCATCTGTCCCATACATTTGAGTCGAGGAAATTAGCAGTTTTGTATGGATCTGCAGATTTTTTTTCGTTGCTTCAATGTTAGTCCCATAGGGAAAGCTGTTCAGATTTATGGTCATGGTAAGACAACCTTTTTTTCATCAACAAACTTTTTTGTTTAAATTGAATGAACTTAAATATGCTAAAAGTTGTCGTTGTTACAATTTCATGTTTATATTATAGTTGCAGTTGTTGTAGCAAAATTTTTAACCATCTAAAGGAAAATTCGATCGTAAAATTGTTCGATGTAATACCTAAATTGTAATCCTATTATCAACTAGTACTAAACTATATTTATAACAAACATTTTCTAGTAAAGTCTGCTATTATTATAGTTGTCACAAAATTACACATCTAGATATTTTTCTCCGTCAAAAATTTTCAATTAAAGGCTAAAAAATTAAATATAACTTTTACGTCTAGTACCTATTTAGGTAACTCACCCACACATTGTATTTGTCGCTTTATTGTAGCCATAAATATTTGAATATACTATAGCTTGCAAAAAAAAAAAGAGAAATCTCGAATGGATTTAACATTTGACACCTTTCAATGCCATGCCACTTTAAACCGACAAGTGAATGTCGTTTGTTTTTTTATATTATTAAGGCCCATCGCAAACGGCCAAATTATTGAGCGATTAAGTAGGCACATTCCAAGGACGTTTAACTACGTCTCAGAGATGATCTGTGATTTGATGGTATGAGTTTCTGACCATCGATAGATATAAGATCGATATATATTCATGCCCGTACTAGGCAATTCTTATCACTTTCACTGCCGAGTTTGAAAATAGGTCTGTTCTCAATAGTAAATTACACGTTAGGCGTATTTCACAGTAGTAAAAGTGTTAAGTAATATTGTGTTTCTTCAATCATCATCTCTATTGTCTGAAATATAAATTTTAAGGAACAGAATAGCCAAATATTGTCAAAAAATACACAATCAGCGTGCCTCTAATGCTGATTGGCTAATTTCTTCACCTAAATCGAATTCCGGGACATGCCTTTATGCCCAGACATTAACTCGAAAAAATAATTTTCAAATTGTACCTAAAAGTCGATCAAGAGTACTCTTTTTGTTGAAAGTCACACATCATAATTCGTATACAAAAATGTAAATAAAATTTACTCTCGCTCAAATAAATGCAATAGGAAAGAGCTAATGCGAGACATTCCTAAGGCATGCGGCTATGCTAGACCATCCTGTCTGTTGTCTGTACGTAGCCTTAACAGCAACTAAAGATAAATCCAGTTTTTAGGAACAATACTAAAATGAAGAACTTTAGGCGCCATAATTTAGTAGGTGTTTTTCCATTTTTGTCTATTTCTTTAAACTTATTGTAAAACAAACCAAATGCTGAATTAGGTATGATATTTTAACGTTTATTTTTCGTACCACTCCTCATTCAAAATCCTATATCCATAAGATAATAATAGTGAGGAATGTCACAAAAAACATAAAAAATTATTTCTTTTTTGTTCTTCAATGTCAGCCATGCCACACCACTTTAGATCGTAAAATTTATGAAAAATAAGTAAAACACAAAATCAAATGTCAACGATGTTACGATTTGACGATAATTATAAATAAATTTTGTCGAATAGATTCCGCTATAGGATTATTTGTGCTGAAGTTTGGGCAATGCAATAAAATGCAAATTCTGAATACTAATTTCTATCTTGGGGAATATAGTAATTATGATTATGAAATCAGATATTAGAGACTATATACTTTTCACTTATCTCTGGTATAGGTATGCAATGCAAAGACACACGATTCTTATTTTTCGGAAAAATCTTTTTTAAATGTCTAATATACAGTATTGCTCAGGGAGCAGCTACAGCTTATTACTGCGGAATATTGGGGGACCACACCAGTGACGGTGAAGCGCCCTGGTAGGTCAACCGAACCAGCGAATGAACTTAAGGGTATATTACTGTTGGCGCGTCCCATACTAACGAAGTCTGGTGATATTTTCAATACTAACCGATTAAACTCAATGAAAACAGCAGAAACAATCTAGAAACAAATGTCTATGCTTGTATCGTGTCAGATTTTCCTTAAAATGTACAGTTTTAAAGTTACAGTGCCTCAAAGATTTCCATACAAATCTTAAATTAATCCTAGCATTGAAATTGTATATTTTAACGAAAATCGGGCACAATACAAGCATAGATATTTGTTCCTAGATTGTTACTGCAAAATTTCATTGAGTTTAATTGGTTAGTATTGAAAATATCACCAGACTTCGTTTGTATGCAGCGCGCATTTACGCATTCGGAATAAATATCTCTTAAGCAACCTGCCCAAGGGCCACCCCGAAGGGGTACGGACTTCGGTAATGGGCCTTACTGGGGCTACGCGGCGGATTGGGTAGCGGAAATCGGTGAGAAATCTGTCATTACCTGCTGAAACTACGTATAAGAACAAAAAAAAACTAAAAACCAATAGCTCCAACCCACATTACCTAAAAAGCCTTGCTACAAAAGCTCATGTTTTATTGAACAACTATAATTCCATGCATAAACATGATAATACCAGAGCTACACCATGTAATCACAAAATACATAGATTATAGAACGTACACTCCAAATAGGGAAATACTTTAATTAAATCAGCCTTAAATTTGTGTGTCCAGTGTGTTTACAACGTGAATAACAAAATCCAAAAAGAGGTAGGTACGCGCAAGTTGGTAAGGTGTAGAAGGGTCACATCACAAGGTCATAGGGAAATCCAAATAGGACGCTATTCGATATGGATGGGAAGTGTCAACGAATAGATTTTAGATTTTACACATTACGATTAATATGCGTATACTTCGCCACGTCAGTTGTAAAGGAAAATTTTATTTGGACATGACATACTTAACTGATCTTAAAAATAATTTTTAAGAGTTAAGCCTAAACGATATTTAAACATTTTCTCCTATGAGGTGCGTTACTCTAACACCGTAGTATACTTCGCCACGTCAGTTGTAAAGGAAAATTTTATTTTGGACAAGTCATACTTAACTGACCTTAAAAATAATCTTTAAGAGTTTAGCCTAAACGAGATTTAAACATTTTCTCCTATGAGGTGCGTTACTCTAACACAAAACACGTATTTAACAATGTGTTGGCGTCTACCATGAGTTTGTTTGAGTAGACCTTCTGCAGTCTACGGTTAGTGGTACAATGTTAGTCTTATAATTTCTACTGCTGACCTTAGAACGCCAATCAAACATGTTTTATCATGAGACGGATCAAATTAAATGGTTTCTACTGAATTACGAGTTACGAGATAGTTTGAAAATTTTATGATACGCCAGTTAGTGTAATATACGATTAGTTTTGGTATACGAATATATTTTACATAAGCATTTTAATATTTGATGATTTTTAATAGGAATTTGTTTCAAAATAATTACAAGTGCAATTAGAGTGAATTAAAATTGTGTTAATAAATTCACACCAAAGCTGTTATCAAAAATGTTTCTGGAAATTGGCCCACATGTAATAAACGAAAAATTTCAGCTAATTTTGTAAGAAAAACATTCTGTCTAACTTTGTAAGTAAAGTGGAAAAATATGTATACAGGGTGTAAAATAAAACATGGTGCATCAGACCCGCAAGATTCACTATAGAGCCACCATCGAAATCGCAAAAGGAGTTTTTTTGTTCCATCGAAAACGTTAATAAAGTATGAAACAGCTGAATGTTTTTTCGCGATTTCGATGTTGTCTCCATACGGAAAGTTGGTCAGTTTGATGGACTGAGGTTTCTTTCTTATGTTACCTACGCTATGCTATGTTATGTTAACTTTATTTAAGTAAATAACAAATGGTATATAATAGGAATAAAGGTATTTCAGGGTCCTCAGAAACCTTGCTACAACTACCTTTTAACTTTAGGTGTCATAATAAGCACACAAACCGAACAACACTTTCATTCGTCACAATGTGACAGTGTCCTCCGGCTGCGCAGGAGTTTCGCAACGCGCGTGCGTTGATAGCTAATTGTAATGGCGTGGCGCAAGCAACCTGCTGCATGAGCTCAGATTGAGACTGATTATTTAAGGTAACTTAAATAAAAACAGCTATTTTGTTTCATATTTGAAGCTTTCAAATTAAGCAACTTTATTTCTAGAAAAAACCATAAACAATTATTCTATTAAATAGGTACAGTCGGCATCAGAGAAACTTGACTCATCTGTCTTAATCTTTATAATCTTTAAAAGATCAAGGGGGTTTCTTGATGCTGAAGATTTCCCTGATGCTGACCTACCAATAATTTAAGCATATGGAATGACAAATCTTTCTTTCTTTTATATTTCTTTTTGTCGTTCTTGATATATACCACCAGGGTCAATTCTCACCAAAAGAGCAGTCGCGAGGCGCCGTGCGACGCCGAGCTGCCCGTCTTTTCTTCAAATCAATTTAAATCTTAACCTACTAGCAATAAGATTCAAAATTCTAGATAGTATTTTCTCTGAAAATGCTCCTACGGTTCACTGCTCTTTTGGTGGGAATTGACCCTAACCTTCAGCCTTGAGACTAAGTCAGCCCCGTCTTGATATAAAAAATATAAAACTAACAAAAAATAACGAAGAATATTCCATCAGTTTTGGTCCTAAGTCTAAGAGACAATCAGTATAAGAATGGGATCACACCCAGTTGCCTTTGCACCAACTCTTAATTTTTTCTTGTAGTAATAAATACATCCTTATCAGACATAAGTATAAAATATGTGGTTGTAGTAATCTAAAGTGACGTTTAACTGTAATATTAATCATTTTATGAGTTCCGCCGTGCTGTTGCTATTTATGGAATTTAGGATAAAGACTGTTATGACAGTTTATGTCATACTAAAAAGGGACGCGATCTGTATTTAGCCGTAAATAGCTAATTAAAAGTCAATTATTGTTAGTAATATGTTACATTATCTATGATTGATAACCTAAAATGGATTGCTAAGGTCTGCTTTGAAAACTGTAAGTATATAAGGTACAATGATAATAGCTAGTTAAGACGTGTTCGTACTACATGAATTTGGAAAAAACATTTAGGTATTCTGTTCTGGCTTATGTTTCCATTACAGCATGAACTTTGACTATTTATATGTGGACTGGTTAAGCGTGTAATTCTACTAACAAACATTTCTGCCACTTTTTGCGGGGGGCGAGGTTACATGAAATCCGCAACTTTGGATCTTATTTCCCATAACTTTAGATTATAATTTTGAATGTTAAAAATCATGAAAAGTAGTCTCGTGTGAACCCCAAACGTTCTAAGTTCGAAGTTATTATTTCGCAATTATAAGATGTCTCGTTTAGTGGTAAGGTGTAAAATTGAATGTAAATGCACAATATCACTTGTGCTTATACGGTGGCAGAGGGGAAATGCTACCGCAAGGCTAGTCCTTATAATAATTAGTCAAAGAGCATGAATGATTGTCGTGTCATATAGGTCATGTTGACACGATAGAAGAGTCTCTGTTCTTTACAATTTGGTACTTTTTTTCGTTTATGAGCTGATTTTATGATTTTATTTTTGCTTCTATTAATATTTAACGTTGTTCACTTTGACTTTCTAACTAATTACTAATTATCGTATGCTAGAAATATTAAACCTCACATAATTGTAACATAATGCAATAAATTATTATAATTCCGTAAGACCACAAACTTAAAAAATGAATTCTGAGAATCGTTACAATAATTTAAGATTCTGAATTAAGGAGCACTTCAGAAAAATCTAATTATAATCGTGAGCATGCAGAAACATTATGTAAGATAACTGTCAATTTTTGACATTCAAAAGTGCACGGTCAGAGTCGAAATTCGATATTTAATACGTTACAGAAATTATGAGAAAACTTTCAAGCACGATTTAGTGTAGTGAGGTGACAAAATATGAAACACGCAAACTTTTGGGACCGGTTTATTTTATTTGACACTAGCGACTGTGATGCAGTAGTATTAAACTGCTTGAGATTTTAACCCATACATTCCTTATTATGTGGAAACGTTGAATTCTAGTTAAGTAGCCTTATTGTATAGTGTAAGTGGTATTGTATAAGTATGTGGTATATTATATATTGTATAGTGTAATTGTATAAGTATGTGGAACAAAAAGACTCACTTTACCAAAAATGTTCGATGGTTTTATGTGCTACATTCTTCTTCAAAGGAACTGTTGATATTAAACGTTCTCAAGATAAAGTTCAAAATTAAACGTATTGGATCTGTGATACTATACATGCATGCTAAACTATACTAGTATTAATTGACATAAAACGAAATACAGGGTCCTTCTTAATATGCTGAAACTTTTTTAAGAGCAGCTGATATTTTTTTCGCGATTTCTATTGAAAATTGATTGAGAAAATTGTTCAGTTTGAGGATCTGATCATCCCCTTAAAAAATTGTCAGCATATTAAGAAGGACCCTGTATAATGTATTTTTGTTTTATTTTTTTATTTCTTTAACTATTAAAGTATGTAAATCAATCGAAAAGAATTGTCAACTAAACGGCAGAAACATTGTATTTCATTAGGTATCAATCTATTTCTTAGTTCACAAAACACGCACTCGTTTCGTGATAACTTCTTCATTTTGATCTCTTTGTAAAACAACTAAAAATACCGGATCCGACATCTACAATGAATAGAGAACTCTAACTGCTCAGTTTCAATGTTCAATTTAGATTGGGTTAAGTTTATATCCTGTCGGAAGAAGCGTTTCTAGCGTATCGGAAAACCGATAATAGTTGAAAAGATATACTCGTACTTCAAATTATGCTCTTCCGACGACCTTAAGACTCGGAAATGTATTCAGAATGGGTATAACATATGTTAACACAATGTGGACTTATGATTAGTAACCTAGTACCTACGTATACAATTTATTTGATAAAATATTGGGTCTTATTAAGTAATTTAACTATTTTTGATCACAACAAAGTAAATTAATGTACAATAATAACATAACGGATAGAAAAAAAACACCTAACCTACTTATAAGTAAAAAATGTCCTCAAAAGAACCTACTCGGAGCAGAATGCCTAAGAGGCTGGCAGCGTTGACTCTTTGGATCTCTAGACTGATCCTTTGCGCAAAATAGTTGCCAGCCCAAGGTAACTTGAGAGACATTTTCCCTTAGCACCCCAGCAAACTAGAGCCTCCACAGCGAAGGCAAGAAAATGTAGCTTTCACCCAATCCCTGGTACGTCCTTTAATTAATAAGCTGACATTTATTTTTGATTTAAAGGTTTTTTTCTATAGAGAAAGTTGTTCAGTTTAATGGGCTGATTATCCTCTTAAGGGGATATAATTCGGAGCGCGCTCCGTACAAACGTACTATGGTGATATTTTCAATACTAACCAATTAAAGTCAATGAAATTTTGCTGAAACAATCTTGAAACAAATATCTATGCTTGTATGGAGTCAGAATTTCGTTAAAATATACAGTTTCATTGCTAGGATTAATTTAAGATTTGTATAGAAATCTTTGAGGCACTGTAACTTTAAAACTATACATTTTAACGAAAATCGGACTCTATACAAGCATAGAAATTTGTTTTTAGATTAATTCTGAAAAATTTCATTGAGTTTAATTGGTTAGTATTGAAAATATCACCATAGTACGTTTGTGAAAATGAAAAATGAAAATGAAAAATGTATATTTCTTAAACTTTGTTACATAAACATATCAGTGATTGGGTTCTTCTGGTAAGTATCCGAAAAATACCTGTGCCAGAAGGATCCGCTCTTCCATATCGAGTTATATCTATGTCTAAAGAATATACAAAAATTTACCTACTACTTATGAAGAGAAGAATAACATGTTAGTGTGAGTGTGAGTGCGCGTTTGTGTGTGTGTGTGTGTGTGTGTGTGTGTGTGTGTGTGTGTGTGTGTGTGTGTGTGTATGTGTGTGTGTGTGTGCGTGTGTGTGTGTGTATTTTCATGTTCGAATGATTTTCTGATTTCTATTCTACGTACTTTAGGAGTTCCTCTGTGTCTATGTAACTGCATGTTTTCAGCCATTTTATCACTTTTTCTTTACATTTTTGTTTTGTTAGTGTATATATTTCTACGACTTTATTAATTTTATTGTACAGATATGTTGACTGCTTTTTGTACTGACGCCTGGCAAAGGAGGTATTTACCATGCGCGATTTATCCACTATGTCATTTCTACGTCGAGACATTTTGATTGGATCATAAGTCAAGTGTTTATGCTTCCTTAGGATGGTATGAAGCACATATAATTTCCGTATTGTTAACAAGTCGCAGCTCATATACAGCCGCTCTGTTGGAAATCTGTAGGGTTTGAAGTACATTACCTTAAGTAACGCTCTCTGGGCTTTTTCCACCTCCAAGAGTTTGGTTTTTGTAGCACCACCCCACACTGGTATGCAGTACGATGCAACGGATTGTGCCAATGCGACATATATTTTATTTAGTAGGGGCTGTGAGGCTACATGTCTCAGTTTTTTAAAAATCCAAATAAATTTTCTAATTCTATTCGAAATTAAATCTAGATGCACATACCAAGTCAAATTTTCGTCTATTTGAACACCTAAATATTTAGTAGCTGATAGTTTTTCAATTGTAGGACAGGAACAGGTTTCCGAGGCATCGCAATTATGAATTTTTATATTTAGATCTGATTTAGGCTGTGTCTTTTTATTAATCGTAAAACAAATGTAATTGGTTTTCTGAGCATTGAGGGTTAGGAGATTAGAACTGAGCCAACGATAAACTTCTGAGAGCCCCTTTTCAGTTGCTGAATGAACAGCTTCCCAATTTGGGCCCGTAAAGACGATCGCAGTGTCATCGGCGTATGAAAATATTCGAGCATCACCAACCTTCAAATTTAGCAAATCGTTAATATACACGAGGAACAGCGTTGGACCTAGCACGCTTCCCTGTGGGACTCCATAAGTTACGTCTTCATACTGTCCTGTGAATGAACCAATTTTGACACATTGTTTTCTGTCACTTAAATAATTCTTAAACAGAGCAAGAGGAAGCCCCCTCACACCAATATTCTCTAATTTTTGCAGTAGGATGGGGACAGAGACGGTGTCAAATGCCTTTTTCAGATCTAAAAATACTGTAAGACATTTTTTACCTTGATCTAAGTTGTCTGTTATTAGTGAGCTCAGATCAGTTATCGCGTCTTCTGTTGATTTACCTTGTCTGAAACCGTATTGTGATTCTGACAAAATGCGAAATTTTTCAAGATAGCTAAGTAACCTTTTGTTCATTAATTTTTCTACTATTTTTGAGATAGATGACAATACTGAAATAGGCCGATAGTTGTTGACATCGTCTCTGTCTCCACCCTTATAGACCGGAGTGATAACAGCTCTTTTCAGATACGAAGGGAAGGTGCCATGTCTGAAACATAGGTTGGCCATGTGAGCAATGACTGGGACAATTTCTTTTTTAGCTAGCTTTAGAAATTTTGTGGGTATATTGTCCCACCCAGGGGCACTTTCTGTTTTTAAGTTGATGAGTATATCATGTACTTCTATTGGATCAGTGTCAATGAGGGCAAAGGAATTTAAAAGGTTACTAAAACTGCTTGACACGAGATTTTCGCAATCGTTGTTTGGTGGTAAGCATATTTTTTCAGCTAAGATTTTTCCAACGTTTGCGAAGTATTTGTTAACATCGTCAACAGATTCTAAAGGATCTGATTTCGTCCGTAGTAGGTGTGTATTATCAGTCCTTGCTTGCTGTAAGTTAGTTATGCTCTTAATGTTTGTCCAGAGACTTTTTGGGTTTTTGTATGGAGCGCGCTCCGAATTATATCCTCTTAACAAATCATCACCATATTAAGTTGGACCCTTTATATTGCTTGCCCCTTTATGAAAAGCATCGATAAACTATAATTATAATATAAACTATAATTACATCGGTAATTATAAAACGATACAATTGCCGTTTTGCCAAGCCGTTTACTATAGCAATTTCTGATCTTTTCAAAACTCAAAAAAAAACTCAAAATGTTTTATTCAAAATAATATCACATGGATAGCTTTCTGACGTCATTTTTGACTCTACCACCGCGTCGGAAGGTGTTCCGTTGAATATAACACTGCTCCAATAGTCACACTACGATACGATGTCAGTAGTACAATCAAAGGCATGCATAACCTACTGACAATCGAATTCAAAAACATCTAGCTACCAAACCGAGGTATTAATCAAACAATACTCAAAATTTTCACACACTATTGAACATTACACAACCTGACTACATGTTATTGTTAATATTACAATTGTAACTAGAACTTTGACAAAGCGGTTAACCGGACCATTAGCTTTCTTTTGTTAAACATTTAGAATAGTTTGTTGTATCATTTTGAACCTAATTCTTTTAGGTTTTAGAGGTGAAGTTTTTGGTCTATTGTCAAACATAAATGTGCTGCCTGATCTGAGTGTTAGAGGATTTTGAATCCTATTTGGCCTTAAAGTAACGGGCAAGTTTGGTCGTTAAGAAGTGTGTTTTTTTATGCAAATGTAGAGTAGAATAGCGAAAAGTGTTGAAATTTTGTGAGAGGGTGCAGTGCATGAGATCTTTTACAGAAACAACATTTTGTTTTAAAGTGTTTTCAGTAAAAAACCATACAACTCAATCCTCACTCTATTTGAAAAGAGAATAACGTTTTATTTAGCATTTTATACTAGTTGGAACGCAACGAGGGGCTTTCCTTTTAAGGATGTGTTCAGACAATGAAACTAAATAACTTTCCCTGAGGAACATGAGCCGAAAAACGAAAAAAAATTTGAACCTCTTATTCAAAAGTGCGGATCAGCCGATCTGTTTTCTATGGGAGGTCCAACAAATTTTTTCTTTTTTCGAGCCATGTTCCTTAGGGAAAGTTGTTTAGTTTCATTGTCTGAATACACCCAGTATAATGTAGGTATACATTTAGAAACAAAATCTACTTTTATACGAATTCGCATACTGCCCGCAATTTGTATGAAAAGACGGATATTATAATTTCAAATGCGCTTGCACATTTTCTACCGACACGAGGTGGATATCTACCTATGTAGCCTGGAAATATTTCAAAAATTCAGGGGATGATCGGATCATCAAACTGAACAAGTTTCTCTATGGGACTACCAGAGAAATTGGACGTTCCACACAAATCTGCAAACCTACTTGACCTAAAGGTATGGGACAGCAGATTTTTTTTTTCTTGATTCCAATGTTGGTCCCATAAAAAAAACTGTTTAGTTTGATGGTCTGATCATCCCCGTAAAAACCGTCAGCATATTGAGAAGGATCCTTTATTGTTTCTCAATAAAAATAAGAAGACATTATTTATAAATACATCTTGCGTAATTTAATATTGTTTTTCATTAAATCCAATCGATAATAAGTTTTTGTTAAACTATTGATGACATAATCCACGTAGTATCTTAAAACACACTTAATATTGACAGTTTCGTAATATTTCCGAAGCCTTGAATAAATGACATGTCGGCATAAATTTGATGGGCGTTATATTACATTTATAGGCATTTTGTTTAGTTTAGGCATATATTTATTCTATGCATATTTATAATGCTTTGCATGGTGTTGTGTGGGTGAGGCTGTGACGTCAAATTGAATGTATTAAATTAACCCTTGGTATGTGGGAGCGCATCATTTAATTTTAAAGAAATTTTTACATGCATTACTCATTATTGCTAATAAATTACGATTTATTACGATTACCTCAATTGTAAAGGCCGTGTGATATTCTAATAACGATGACATATGTGTAATGGTCAATTAATAAGTATCTATGAAAATGAAATAAGATTTCACCAAAACTTATTTTCTAGGGTCAGCTTTAATGTCGAAAATAAAGTTTAATAAAAATGTTTAATCTGTAGGCAAAGAAAAATATAAAATTTTCATGCATGCATATGCTCACGACTATATTCCCCGAGGGAGTAGTCAAATATATACTTAAACCACAGAACATCCACGTTTCACTAGTACCGAAACTCTGTCCAGTTTGACGGGGAGTGAGCCCGTCGCCACCTGTAATGGACAGCAAGTCAATACATGCCTTGAAATTGAAGCATGCAGGTTTCCTCACGATGTTTTCCTTCACCGAAAAGCCAGTGGTGTTACAAATCGTACATAAATTCCGATGTAAAATTTGCATCCTTATAATTGCATACCTACTTACGTATGCAATTTTAAGAGAATAAATGCATAGTATTATTTCCCAATGTTTGCGTTCATGTCAAAAAAATATTTCTAGAAAGAACACAATAGCCGCATGCGCTACGCTGCACGAATGTAGAAGCTACGTTCTACGTCGCCCATACTAAAGACATCAACGTGCCACACAAACTTTCGACTGCAAGAAATAAATTAATTACTAGCTATCGTAATAGCTAAACGACAAAAAACCACAAATGAAATCATTACTATTAGACATTCTTCAGTAATTAAACATAACTTAAAAACACATTAAACACGTTACTTTACTCAATTTCCGTATTCGGTATTCACGAACAAAAATTTAATTGTCCAAAAAATTTCCGATTCAATTTACCTAAAGCTTGCAAGCTTTCGACACAGTTTCCGCACATCGACAAAACGAGCCGATTGTGTAACAGACAATTACGCGATTAAAAATAAAAGCTAGCTACTAAAAAACACTCACCGCTTGCAAAAACTCTTGAAACTGGGGTGAAAGTCGTCCAAAGAACGATGCTATTCGCAAGCGTAAATAAACGTCACTGTAGCACAAAACACTGATAGCACTTCAGATGACATATAATTAAAATAACACAAGGTTCGAAAAACTTTTGTGTTCGGTGTTTGAATTTGGCGCGCTGACTCTAGCGCGGCGGCACGGGCAGGCGCGCTGGTTGGCTGGCGGCGAGAGACTGCGCGCGCAACTCCCACCATAGGCGCCCGAAATACTAATCACCTTGCTATCGCGACGGAGATTTGGATGCAAGTTTTGAGAAGTAGCGGGTGTCGAAGCTCATGACTGAGGGCCTGGTGATGAAGATCAATATGCTTAATTATGCCATAAAACCAACCCTCTTTTGAGATAGGTTACGTCTTTAGAAATTGTGTAATTTAAGACGTAGGTAAACATGATCAAATCACCAAGTTTCAGAATTCGTTAAACTGAAACTCAAACTCAAAATGTTTTATTCAAAATAACATCACATGGATAGCTTTCTGACGTCATTTTTGACTCTACCACCGCGTCGGAAGGTGTTCCGTTGTAGAGAAGATGCGGTCAGAAACTCTACAACACATATCTTTAAAAAAAATAAACAAATATACAAAGTACACTTACAAAATACAATATTGAATTACATAGTGTCAAGACCAGACATTTTGGTCATTCATATAATCATCGAGTTTATAGTAGCCTTTTTTACAGAAGACTTGCTTAACATGGGACTTAAACTTTTTGTCTGGCAAGTTTAGAATATCCTCTGATATCTTATTATAATTTACTAACATAAGTCAATAAGTGTCCAGTGTATCTGATGATCTCAGTATGTCATCCTAGCTGCTCTTCAATGTCAAGTTCAGTTACTCAGTCAATTTTCTCACTTGTACCACACATATAGTACCTACGGATCTAGATGACGTTCGACATTTCTCCAATACTGTTGTAAAGGTCACCAAAACGGCCTATCTGAGGTCTCGACGAATGACGTCACAAAGGTCGTATATGGGCCATTGCCATATTTGTCATCTTGTTTCCGGATCTTTAGAGATGTGAAAAAACATTATTCCGGTTTCATTGTGATGATTTTGCGTTTTTTCCAAGTGAAAAACCACATTGAAGAAGGATTTACTTATTCGACTTATATCGACATCGTTTTACGGAAACATTATTATATCTCGTTGCTTTTCTTTTTTGCCTATGTATTAAAAATAATATTAAATTTTTACTGACTTAGAAACGTCAACATTTTAAAACTTATACAGGGTGTAACAAAATACCCTAGTAAGAAATATACCCTAGTAATATTAAATCAAAAATCAGCTTTCTCATACAAAACTGCAGTACCGACTCGACTAAGATATATGGGACAGCAGATTTTTGTTATTTTGTCTCAATGTTGGCTCCATAGTAAAAGTTGTTCAGATTGATGGTCTAAACCACCCCTTAAGTATTACTAGGGTGTTTTGTTACACCCTGTATTATAAAATAAAAAAACGGTTCAAAGTTTTATCACGATGTAGAAGATTTTAGCATATCTCACGCCTCAATAAAAAATAACTTGGAAAACAATTGAAACTGAGATTGTAATATCCCAAGTAGGTCACCTTGATTGACTCAGACACTTCGCTTTGGGCGACTTGAGGGTATTTGTGGGTAATTTCTGGGAACGAACAAGTGTATTAAATGTGACCGGATCTCGATCATATCAGCAATTAAAAGTTTACAAAAAATTATACGCTATGCTCTATCTAATTAAGTTTCCTGTTGGGTATTTTGTTAGATACGTTAACGATCTTATTACTTTGACTTAAAGTTTACATTACATTGTTAATCTGGCTACTAAAAACTATGGACTCGTCATTATGTAGTTATTTATTTGAATGATAACTGAACTTTCGATTAAAGTTTGGGCATTTGCCATTAATTTTACTCGAAGCTTACTTATCCATCTTCGAATCATTTTTTTTTAATTACTGTCATAACTCATAAATCTCTTAATATATCAAATATACCTAAATTGTTATAATCATTAACATTTAATTGATATTGTATCTTAATATTTATTTCCTGAACATTTTAACATCATTACAAAATATAATTAGGTGTAAAATTTGATCAATAATTACTAATAATCACAACTTTGATGATAATTATGACATTTTATTTTATAACAAAATTCGACAGCAAACTTTTCATTAAACTTTATAGTTAGGGAGGCGAATAGGGGAATTTTCGGTAATACTCGAGCGTGGCAGTTTAAGATATGAGAGATACCTTAGACCTAATAGAACAACCTTGTAAAGTATTTAGCTCTATATGTAGTGACGCGCGCCTAGGATAGACGATCAGATTAGTAAAAAAAAATCGATAGTCTGAAATACTCGAGCGCGTCAGATTAAGATATTGGGGGTTGATTTTAGTGTTTTAAGACTAAATTTAACTAATCTGACGATAAGTCCTTGACGCCGCCGAGTTATAGGGTCGCGGACTTGTAAAAAAAAACGTTAATCCGGCATTCTCGAGCGCGATTTTTTTTATTTTTATTTTGAAGAATATAATCTAAAACTTACTAAAAATACAAAATCTGCCGGTTTCCGCATGACCGGAAGTGTGGAGGAGCCATTTCGTCTTCCGAAAAACGCGTTACGGCATATAAGTCGCGAACGATACATTTTACAAAAAAAAAGTTTAAATAAACAAAAAAGGAAATTTGATTTTAAAGTCAAAACTTGTTGACTTGAAGCATCATAAAAACTCAAAGTTCCAGTGAAGAAGAAGATGAATTGTATCATCGAGCAAAAATGTAAGGTAACATACATAACAATACAATAATAATACAATTTTTATATCATTTCATTTTTTATACAATAAATAATACAATTCGTACTACATTTCATCTACATTTACGTAGGTTGTATCTATCGCTTTATTGACATTCTTAAATTCCCCGTTTTATCAAGGAGAAAGAAAGGAAAAAAAAGGAACCAAAAAACCTTTTTTGGTCAGATTAAGAGAACCCACCAACATTTTTGTCAGATTAAGAAAATATGCTTTCAGGATACCGAGATAAACCTCCCCTATGAAAATCTGACGCGCTCGAGTATTTCAAAAAACCTATTTTTTTTTGCATTTTCAAAAATTCATCGTAACTTATCGTCACGCCGAAATCGTCAGTTTTTTTAAAGGGAGCTTCCTTGGGGCCTACTTAACACCCCTTCCGAAAATCTGACGCGCTAGAGTAAATTTTTTTTTTTTTAATTTTTGACTACTTTATATGCCTACCCCCACCACGCAAACCGGCAGATTAGTATACCGTTGTTATCAGAGGCACTTGGGGCATACGTAGTATGAATATCTGACGCGCTCGAGAATGCCCAAGTAACTGTTTTTTTTTACATTTTTGAAAAACCGTACACGCCAAACCCACCGCTAAAATGGTTTTTACCATACGAGCTTTTCTTTTCGAAATTATTTTATCTTTCCATTTTCATAGGTCTCGACGGCGCCGTTGAATTACGCCATTTAGCTACCTCGCCTCCCTAACTATTAGTTGTATTTTAGCCATTCTCCAAAAAAACATTAATTTTTTAAAATAAAATTAATGATTTTATTAGCATAGCATAAGCATATGCTCACGACTGTATTCCCCGAGGGGGTAGTCAGAGATAATCTGAAACCTCAGAACATCCACGTTTCACCAGTAGTACCGAAACTCTGTCCAGTGTGACGGGGGGTGAGCCCGTCGCCACATAATGGACAATGGGTACAAAATTAGCTTTTAAAATAAGGCTATTAGGATTTCAGACAAAACAACTCTTAAAAATTAAAAGAAGATACAAAATTGTCTTTTCTGAAATATGAAGCCATTTCCACCTCGCCCACATTAATGAACTTTTTCAATTAATTCAAGAGATTTGGGGAAAAAAATATCATGTTTTCGATTAATATTTTTTACACTAGTAGTCTAGGAAAAATAAGGTTTGAGATTGCATTAAATACACTTTAGTAAATTGTGTTTGAAATAATATTACTGTCAGTTTATAACACTTTTGTAGACAGTTAATTATCAAAAGGCAAATTTAATGTGTAAAAATAAACAGTAAATAATTTAGTGCATATGCTCACGACTGTTAATATAATTAATGAATACTTTAGTGGCTGAATAATTTAGTTTTGAGGTTATAATTTTTGAAGACTTACAAATTATTAAATATCTACCCAAATTAACGATATTAACCGTGGATTATTATTGTTACAAGTAAAACGTATTGAACAAAGCCATCCTGTACAAAATCACCAGTTTTCCATTTTTTGTTCATACCTAAATTTAATGTTTTGTAAATGTCTTAATTATTTAATAATACAACATTAAAAATCGGGGATTATTGAGAATTTATGTTTTTCAGGTATGTATCTACTATATTCCAAATTTTCACCAAAAGTGCAATTAATGCAACCTACTCCATACAAAAATCCGTAGATTTCCCCGACTATAGTTAAAAACCCGAAACAGTACTAAGGGAGTCCCATTTCTGACTCATAATAATTTCCATTCAATAATCGACCTTACGTCAAGCGAGTCCTTGTTTTGTCATACAGCATCGTCCCACGAAGAATGAAGGCAATTAGAGACAACTTGATTCACACTTGCTTGCTGTGATGTGCCTAACTGTGGGTCGCGAGGAGATGGTAGGGAAATACAGGTTAGGCGGTCGGTAGACGAAGCGAATCGAAATCATTTTTGTTTCCTATTAGAAACATTTGACGCGATTATTTTATATTACACTTGCAGTATCGATTCCTATCTCATGAAACGAATGTGGTTCAAAATTTATATTTTTAAATGTTCTTACAGATAAGGTTTAACTGTGTTTTGGTTGTAAACTTTAAAACCCCTGTGCACTTTAAATGAAGCTGAATCAATAGTTGTTTCTTAACATTTATCTCGGAAGTGAATACGGTTCGTGAGTTTTAGTTAAGTAAACATCTAATATTTTGGACATCGTTAAAAAGCGTTAATGACGCTTTAATAATACCTGTGGTATAATTATGGCAATGTTTTCTAAGTTCAAAAAATTCAAACAGTCATTAGTACTTTTACTTATTGTTACCATTTTCTGAATCACGAAAGATTATTATTATTGTTTTAATTAAATTTTAATCGACCTTGAATTGCTCAATGTATTGTCATCGTTGGCATCACAGACGGATCCATTAATTCGACGCAAACGGAAAAAACACGTTCTCCAAACGCCTAGCGCACGACCAGCCTACAGCAATCGTGTTTAACACTCGGCATTGGCCCACTTAGCTGAATCGATATTCGGTTACGACACACTCAGGTGACGAACTCGCGATCTTCTCTAGCTAACACGTAATTAATGTGTCATTTAAACATTTTTAATTTTTGTTATTTATATTGGCCGTGACATTATTGTTTGAAACTTTTGAAGTTTAAGGGGTTAAGTTTGGAGTAGGAAAGACGATTCATTAATTTTTATTTTAGTTACACTAATAAAAGACATTTCTATACGTTCATAAATAACAAGGTACAGAGTCGTTAGGTGATGGATGTTACGAAAGTTCAATAAAACTATTAATTATTCATTCAAAAACATAAAGTGAAACGTGGATGTTATGAGGTTTCAGAATATATCTGACTGCCCCCTTGGGGAATGTAGTCGTGATCATTATGCTATAATATACTAATTCAATCCAATCAAAGTAGGTGCAACGGTCGGATGGTTGGATGCATGTGACCCCTTGTTTTTTAAATGTAATCCGATCTATCTCCCATTGAACTTCCCTATGTAACGCGAACTCTGATCTACACTTTAGTTTGGAACACACAAGAAGACTTTGTCACAAATTATAAGCCTTTCTGAATATGATGTTAAAATATAAAAATATGTCTTTAAAAGTCAAGAACATAATAATTTATTAAAATATGAGGTCAAGGCTTATGATAAGTACGTAGATAAGGATCCCACTGAAGAATTAAAATTAACGGTGAAAAGAAAAAAGAATTATGTTAATATTGTTAACCGTAAACCATACCTACCTTCTACCTACCTCGCAGTATAAGTAGGAACTATAAATCAAATAGTGTGATTGTGTATTCGTATATTTGGTTGCCTCTTCAGTACGCAGAGCTCTAATTCCGGTGCTTTTAATCGGTGTTCTTCTTGGAATACCTCGGAAAAAGCTGTTGCAAAATCTAGTCTTTTCAATCTAAAGAAAATATTTAGTCTGAGGAAGCGTGCATGCGGATTTTATCTGTTGTGTTGCCATTGACAAAGCTTTTAGCGGAAATAGATGGATTTTATTTTGGTTTATTGCCGAAGCCTGCTTTGCGGATTCGAATTTTGTCTTATTTTACTAGCATTGGCATTGACATGTATCTTTTCTTGATACAATAAAAGTTTACTTGTAGTCTAAACATTGTAACTGTAACAAACATCTAAACTTGCAGTGCGATGCTATTCCAAGCTAATTACGTACATCATCTAAATATTTTCTTCCATTCACAGAATCGATCTCCCCGGAATGCGAACAAGGTAAATTACACTATAATGGTCACGTGTACCACTGACACAGCTGTGGACCTCATCAATGTCGTCACAATATCATAATTGAGCCCAGGGTGAGGGGAAAACCCATCAGATCCAAATAATGACGTGTCAGTTTAGGCACGTCTACCGTTTTTTTGATAAACCGTATTTCGATGTACTAAAGTTTAAAATCTCGTCAAAAAAACGTTTAGTCATCATGTCCTCGACTCAAGACTAGTAATTTTTGCAAACAGTCATAGTTTGTATATGCTAATTTCATCTTGAAATAGGATTTTCTTAGTTTTTAATACAATATTCCAATAGTTATGTGGGTTTTGCGGTTTTTAGTGTACCTAAAAACGTCACTGTTTTAAACTACTAGACTCAGACCCAGTTGCAGAAAACTCTCATTAGAGTTAATCCTCCATTAAATCTCTTGCTAGCTTTTACTACTTCAACAAGACAAAAAGTGACAGCAAGAGATTTAATGGAGGATTAACTGTAATGAGCGTTTCTGCAACTGAGTGAAAGTCGCTACGTCAATATCATAGCCATAGTAATTTTTAGGGTTCCGTAGCCAACGGGTGAAAACGATACTCTATTCATAAGCCTACTATCCGTCCATCCGTCTGCCTGTCCGTCCTACTTATTTAGGGCTGTAACTTTTGAGCCGTAATAGCCAGACAGTTGAAAATTTCACAGAATGTGCTTTATTGTAGCGGATTTGCTAACAAATAATTAAATAATACCCAAAAGATGAAAATTAAGGGCGGTCCTAATATCAAAAACTAATTTTTATCAACGTTTTTTTCTTCTCGCTCTAAAAAAATGTTTATTCTATTTCGCGTAAAAATGATTAATTATAGAGCAAACTCTATAGTAAAAACAAATTTAAAAAACAACCAGGCTAAACCACTGGACTACCACGTAAGTAACCTTGCTTGCCGTGCAGGAGGCGATGGTTCGATCACCGTCCAGGCCGAATCCTACCAATGAGTTTTATCGAATTTATATATGATTTGTAACATCACTGGCTTTTCGGTGAAGGAAATCATCGTATCGAAACCTACATGCTTCAATTTCGAGGCATGTATTGTACCCACTGTCCATTACAAGTGGACGGGCTCACTCCCCGTCACACTAGACACAGTTTCGGTACTACTAGTGAAACATAGATGTTCTAAGATTTTAGAATATGTGACTACCCCCCCCGGGAAATATAGTCGTGAGCATATGCATGAAAATGTTGGTGTGGGAAATTCTTATTCAAAAAATAGCATGAATGGAAACGTAAAACGTTCCAACATAATATTTTTGTATGTGCATTCAGGAAGAAACTAACCATTCCAACGATGTAAGATTTCAGCAGAAAACTTAATTAAAATAGATATATGAGAGTTTGTCGACAGCTGAATCGTCTCGTTATGAGTTTCGTGATACAGACAAAAGATAATATTATTATCAAATGTTAGAGTTGAAACACATGCAGCTAGTATGTGCGTAGGTCGTAATCGTGCAAGAATTTATTTTATAAGATCTATGTTGCTTAGAGAGCAGCTAATAGTAAATAAACGAGTTAAAGCCTATTGAGAACAGCAGGGAAAAGTTCAGGCAGCAGCTACAGCTGTTGGTGCGGAATAGGCACTTCATGATCTAAAACTTAAACTTAAGGTGGTTGCAGAGTGGTCATTTTCATACAGAAGTTTGACGCATAATACGCGTCGACGGTATTAATAACAGTAATATTTTATATGGAAAAATAGTATAGAAAATCTAGATGCCACGTATCAAATAACATTTGTAATTAATAATATAATTACGAAGATATAAAGCTTTTAAATTTTCTATGGATACGTTCAAAGCTTTATATCTTCATAATTATATTATAAATTGAACATTTTATTTGATATGCGGCATCAACATTTTCTAAACTACTTTTACATATTTAAAATATTACTTTTAATTGTACCGTCTACGCGTATTACGCATCATACATTTGTATGAAATTGACAACTCTGCAACCACCTTAAAAAGTATAAGAACCGGCCAAGTGCGAGTCGGACTCGCGCACTGAGGGTTCCCTACCACCATACAATAGTAACAAAAATTTGTGTTTTCTCCGAGGTCCATCGCGCAAGCCCGACATACACTTGACTGGTGTTTATTATATTTTGAGTTACCTTAGACGCTAAGGCCTCGAGTATGCACTATAATCATACCAAGTTACTTACATTGTATTGCCGTTTTTACGATAGAGAAAAAACAAAAACCTAGTACAAACACATCCATCTAAATTTTTCACTTTTTGGTTATGTTTAAATTATTTGTTAGCAAGTACAAAATAGAAACTTATTCTATGTAAATTTCAACTTGCTACCTGTTTCGGTTCAAAAGATAATGTAGTCCTTTAGAGATATGTCAGACGGACCGAGACGGACAGCCTAGGCTTATGAATGGTATCCCGGTGGCACCCTTTGGTAAACGGAACCCTAAAAAGGAAAATTACTGAAAATTTCCACGTTTTATACATTGGTAAGTGGTATGTACTATAGTCACTATTTCTATATTCACTTTTCATTTAAATAGCGCCATGTGTACCATCCCTAAACCCAACCTAAACAACCTTTTATTATCTCAACACTTAACTAACTCATTATCAATTTACAATTAAATCAGAGGCCATTGAAATTAAATTAATGTAATAGATATACGTCCGATCAGATCACTTCATTACCACTTTGTTAAATGTTGTGCTAACGAGCTATGCAATATTATGCTATGCGTTTTAGATGCTTCAATGATGTGAACTTCTTTTTATTAGGGTAATTACCGTAGTCCACAGATTTAGCATATACTACGTTAGATCCGCTACGGATTATCCAAGGCGAGACCGAAAAAACCAGAGATTTAAAAGCAGGATTCGTTCCGTTTACAACTGACACTAGGGCTATACAGGCTCATAACGTGTTCGAGAATTGGTCTCGTCTATCTATCTCGATCTAATATACGTTAATGCTATGCCTTTTGTCTATCGCATTTCCGATCTAACGTAGTATATGTTAAATCTATGCCGTAGTCAAACAAGGAACCCTTATACTTCCAAAGTCCAAAGTTTGGGGGTCAATTCAATTCAATTTTTGTTTAGTGGCATCCGATGTGTTATCACAATTCAGCCAATGCCTCGTTATGTGGATAATATATGAAGGAAAATGATCAGTAGTATTTATTAAGTCTAGAGTGGCAGTTTTGCCAATGTAAGTAGGTTATAATCTCAAGTGATTGTTTTAAGGTTAAAACACAAAAGACTTCACAAAATGGTGGAGCCACGTGCAATCCCAACGCGCCGATACGCACGCGTCCGTACTCCGCCAGAATTGCCGCGCGACTCCCAAGTTTGGGGGTCCAAAGTCGCCTCAGAGCAAGTCAGCAGCTGTCAAGCTGGTCTAATTTGACAGTCGTTCAGATGTACCCTCTAGTGGGGTAAAACACTCGACACCACCGCGCTGTCAACTTTCGTCCATTCTGTCTGCCCTTACAACGTAAAGGGGGTTGGAACAGTCCTATGACAGCTTTAGTTCCGATCTAGCCGCTTTGGCGCTGAAGCCACATTTTCCCGCATCAAACGTCATCATTGGACGATGATAATAGGAAGAATTTACAGCAACAGCAGCGTTATGCCGTGTTGTTGCGTCAGTAACTTATATCTTGTGTTTTTCCTGGTATTTTCGTTTGAGTTGAGAAGCCCTAATTCTTCTCCGTTGTATGACATAATAATATCGTTGATTACTTTGTTCCTTAGTCAAATATCCCTATTTTTGCATTCGGAAATAACTTTATATAACCTATAACTACAAGTTCTATACAAACTAGCTTGACGACAGCAGCGCCAAAGCGGAAATGTTGGAACTAAGTTCAAATTTCACTGTCGCACCTGTAGCTTGCTACATTATTATCAGTAATCTGTGGGTTGAAAAAAATGTTTTTTCTACTCAATCGGGTCAGGTGTCGTTACATAGCTTTTGTTTCGTGGAACAAGACATCCATACAAACTAAGTCGTTACAATGCTTGTATCTCGAGACATATGCGCTCAAAGACAAAAAACCGAGCGTACCCACCCTCGTCGTTTTTGTTGATCGCCAATTTCTACGAAATTCATTGAGTTTCGATTAAAACGGTTTCAGAGCAAACGTTGTTCAGTTTTTCTATACAGTGTGTAACAAAACACCCTGCCTAGTAATATTTAAAGGGGTGATTTATTACATCAAACTGAAAAAAAAATCAAAAAATCTGCTGTCTCAAAAACTGCAGTTTACTATGAAACAGCAGATTTATTTTTTTTGCGTTATAGTGTAAGTTTTTCAGTTTGATGGTCTAAACGTCCCCTTTAAATATTACTGGGGTGTTTAGTTACATCATATATAAGACAAACAGTGTTTGCGTTCATATAACACCTTGTATATTAATTAACATCGCACAATAGAAATTAACATGTCAGCTTTACCGTTATTTCAATGTCAGCGTTATGTTAAGTTTGCTTTTAAAAACAAGCAAAGTTTCCAACATGTGCCCAGATAAACGGGGTCCCTTTTAAGGTGTTATACACGGTCACTGACCCACGTCTTAGAACATTATTTTCCTTCTTTGCTCATGTGACATCATGCGGTCTCGGTTACCGCAAACTGTGAATAACTTTACTATTTTATTTTAAGTAAACTGTTAACAATATGACCCGACCAAGTATTAAAAAACATTAGCTAAGTTATATATATTATTATGTTTTTTTTTTATAAGCATAAGCATATGCTCACGACTATATTCCCCGAGGGGGTAGTCAGAGATATTCTAAACCATCAGAACATCCACGTTTCACCAGTAGTACGGAAACTCTGTCCAGTGTAACGGGGGGTGAGCCCGTCGCCACTTGTAATGGACAGTGGGTACAATACAGGCCACGAAATTGAAGCATGCAGGTTTCCTCGCGATGTTTTCCTTCAACGAAAAGCCAAAGGTGTTATAAATCGTACATAAATTCCGAAAAACTCATTGGTACGAGTCGGTCTGGACGGGGATCGAACCATCGCCTCCTGCACGGCAGGCAAGGTTACTCGCCACTGGACCACCAAGATTATTTGTTAATGATTACTTTGTTTTTTTTTATAATGTATTAATCATCCTATATCAGCGTTGCTCAGGGAGCAGTTGCTGCTTTTTACTGCGGACTATTGGAGGGATCACGAAGGGTCTACCGAGCCAAATGAATCAACTTAAGCAACCGACCTAGGGGCACCCAGAGGGGTACGGACCTCGGTATAGGACGTTGCTGGGGCTACGCGGCGGATTGGGTAGCTGGGATCGGTGAGAGCTAAGTTATGAATGATAATGATAAGTACCCAATTTTATTGAATCCCAATTTAATGAGAGATTTTCTGAAAGCCAATTCAAAAGAAAAATTGTTCCAAATGACTACGTACGTACGTACGTACTAGATCGCGTTGATGAGAGATGGATTAACAAATTTACTGTTAATAAAGTACAAGTAAACCGTTTTTTTTAATTATTAGCGAAAACATACTTCCGTAGAGTCAGTGCATGAATTTTTGTTTACTTTTTGACCCAAATTATTATCTTTGGACCCAAGTCACGTCAACGCCATCTATCAAAGCAAGTTGTACTTCGTTAAAACTAGCTATCCACCACCCTTTTTGGGGTTCCATACCCAAAGGATAAAAATGGGACCCTATTACTAAGCTTACGTTGTCCGCCCGTCCGCCCGTCCTTCCGTCTGTCTGTCTGTCTGTCCTACCTATTTAGGGAAGTACCTTTTGAACCGTAATAGCTAGACACTTGAAATTATGACAGAAAATGCGTTATTGCGGCGGATTTGCTAACAAATAATAATTGCCAAAATGTTTAAATAAAGGGGAGTCAACGTTTTTTCTTCTCACTCTATCGTAAAAACTACATACCTACATAAGCATCAAACTTGTTGTGATTAATTGATTATAGAACAAACTCTACAAACTCTTAGTACAACAACAAATAATAAAAACCGGCCAAGTGTGAGGCGAACTCGTGCTTATATCGTGAATATGTTGTGTGGTGGTGTGGAACGGAACCCTTGGTGTTCGAGTAGCCCGACTCCCACTTGACCGGTTTAATCATGAAACCTTTTCAAGATTTGACAACAAAATCACTTGATCGTCGTGATCTGCCTGATGGCAGCATAAAAAAATAGTAAAACCTCTTTCGTTGCCTTAATAATTAATTTTAGAAATAAATCACGCTAAAAATGATAAAGAAATTAAAAACATTCCACATTCAAATTTCGATGAGGTTTTTAAAAGTGCACGCACTAAGGGCAATTTATTTTCCTTTGCGTCGAACATTGGTTGATGTATTACCGCAACAAGCGCATATTTAAAAACCTATTACTCTTAACACGGTACGGAACGAATACCCAATTTGTTTACCAAAAGAACTAATAAATCGATTAAACAATTTATTCGTTACAAATAAAAGTCTCGATTTCGGTATACCGATGGCGATGAAGCGATATTTTGTGATTAAAATTTTGGTTTTGCTTTCTTTTATGGCAAAGGTTAACCTTTTTTGGAACATAAATATTCAATTAGCGGAACGTCGATAAATTTTCTGGAATAGCCTTTTATTTTTACCTTTATTACAATTATAAAATCAATACCTACGTATTAGAAAATTGGCTATTTGCCCGTTTCGGAAAGATATTTTAAATTATACGTAGGTTTATTTTACACCTCATCCAATTATCTTTGTCTTAAAAAAGCGTTATTTATTCGTAAAAAAAAACAATATTTTTCATTCAGTAATTTGAGATTCGCGCGAAAACAGCCGATCACGTGACACTTGACAGTGTGACGTCATATTTAAATAAACAAAGTAAAGCTAACTACGACGCTTCAACTAACATGACGTTTTATTGTTTGAAATGTGACGTCACACGATGCTCAATCCTGGCCGCCCGTGTTTCAGTTTTTGAATTCCACAGATCAAAAAAGTCAAATATATACAAGTTACTTAAATGAAAAAAACATATTGTATTATAATTGTGAACTTATAAGCTACTAAATCTAATATATTTAATATTTTACCATTATAATTGTCAAATAGCCAATTACTGGCATGTTATGTATATTCTTTCGACCAAACTTAAACTTTTTGTCTCGTAAAACCACCAATAACCTAAGACAAACATGAAACAATTAAAAAACGAAACTGCCCCCCTGGACAAAGTGACATTCTATCGGCGTTAACGCTAGTAGAAAATGACAGAATGTATGGATTTGACATTAGCGATCGAAACATTTTGACGTTTGGTTTCGTCACCATACGTCAAGTCCATACATTTTATGTTATCTACTGTCGTTAACGCTAATCGAAAGATACTTTGTCTAGGGGCCCTGTTCTTCAATGTGATACGGTTTGTAATCAAGAACCAAAAATGCTTACCTTATTAAGTCTAGACTCAATACTTCATTCCAAATAAGGCTATTTTGCATTACAGAAACAGAGATTTGAAACACTTCCTCTCACTTATTCTTAGAGCAGTTTTAGTAACGTCCAAGGTATTTCGGATAGTATATGTATCCAATAAATTAATTACTGTTGGTAATCAGAATTGGCCAGAAAGCTAATTAGGAATCAGAAAATCTCGTCGTCCTTATTTGGGATGAAGTATAGAAGAAAATAAAAAACCAAATGAAGAAGATGTTGCACTCATTAATAAAGTGTCTGCAAAACGGAGTCCAGCACGTCTAGCATGAATTCTTTACTTGCGCGCGACTCGACTTTATTCCATACTACTGGTCGTGGCAAGTGCGGCTTTCGCTCGCCGAAAAGCGCGGGAACAGGTTATTTTCTATGGAGCAAAGCCATGTCGTGCATGTGTAGAGAAATCATACTAGACGTTCAGTAAGTCCTTCTTTGTCTAGCTGAATTTACAGTCGTGAATAGAACAGCGCAGCGCCTTGCTTGCTCCTATAGAGTCACTGCTGTTCGGCACAGAGTATATTTTTTCCTATAGGTAGGTAACTATACAACATTACAATGTAAAAAAGCAACCTGCTGACAAAATGAGCAAAAAACCTATCAATTTATCTATAATCAGCATTTTACAAATACTTTCATAATTGCATTTTGCGGATAATGGGTTTTTTCAACCTATACTTCATTCCAAATAAGGACGACGAGATTTTCCGATACCTATTTCGCTTTCTGGCCAATTCTGATTACATTTGGTCTTCTTTACACTATCCGACATATGTTGGACGTTACTAAGGCTGTTCTAAGAATAAGTGAGAGAAGTGTTTCAAATTTCTGTTTCTGTAATTCAAAATAGCCTTAACATTTCGTTGCTATTTTGAATGGAGTATAAATGTTTTAAACAAACGCTTCTCAGTGGCGAGTGTTCCATAAATTGAATATGTAGGTAATGTTTTATTCATCCAAAAGGTAAATGTAACTCATTTTTCAACAATGAATAGTTTGGATAAGTTCTTCTCCGTTTCGGTTTATAGGATTGATAACATTCATTTATTTTAATGCCTTAATCATGTTCGAATATTACAAAACACTGCATATTATGGAATTTTATTGAACCATAAATATTGTGACGTTCGCTAATAAATATTTATTGTAATATAATTTATTTATTATTATTAATTATTCGTGCTTTCATTTCGGCAAACTTTCGCATTTCCATGAAACTCGTTTGCAATTTGTTCTGGTTCTTACACAGTAATCTCTAGGGTTGTCAAAGAATATGATTTAAAATTAAGTAAGTACTTACGGTAGCTGTGGTAGCCTGTAAGTAGATGAACACAATGTTTATCTAATTTTATGTAGTTTTTTGAATTTGTAATGTGATTCATCTGTTGGTAACCCTAATAAATAAATTAAATTACTTAGGAAATTTAGGTATGTTAAGTACATACCTACCTACTAAATAAATTATGCGAAAGATTAAAAACTTCCCTTTGTCAACGAACTGAGATTAAATTTCAGAGTTTAATGTCTTAAACTAGTAACGTACCCTCTAAGTGGTTATGTATTAAGTAATTTAATTTAAAATAAGACAAGCAAAGACCAGGCATTAGGTGTCTGATAAGTTAAGAACTATTTCGGTAATGGTTAGACCAAATTAACATTATTGTAAATTCTACCCTTTTTCGTGTTTTGATCGTAAGCCCTTTTCTTTCCCGTTTTAAATTTATTTCTCCAAAAACTCAGCAAATGGCAAGATTATCAATATATTTATTTCTCATTCAATTGACATTTAAAATTCACCTACGAATAAAATTTCGTTGAAAAAAAATCTGTTGTAACAACCCTGGAAAGCAGATCATTGGAAGAAGACAGATGACTCGCGGAAGTATCGACAATATTTGCTCGCAAACTGATTTATATTTTCTTTTCACCGACGCGGCGCCCGAAGCGGTACTTCTTGTTATAAACAAGTATTATATAATAGGTACTTATAGGTACATGCAGTTCTTAAACACTGTATGGTATTAAGACGCTCCCACTAGGTAAACGCTGGGCCGGGCCATATTTTGCTGGTTTTTAGAAGCTACGAGCGTTTACCCGCGACTTCGCCCGTACAAATTATAACCAGATTTTAAGTCAGATCATAAGCTATCAAAAAAAAAAGTTTTATCAAAATCGGTTCAGTAGTTTTTGCGTGATGCTGTTACAAACATACAAACAAACAAACAAACAGACAGAAAAAATTCTACTTTTGTACTTTGTTTTGTACTTTTCATATTTCTTATTTTTCTATCAAATACATAAATATTTGTATACAAAAAAGTATGTATTACGTGCATATAAGTATAAGTTGAAATCCTTTTTTCTTGGGACAATGTTATGATCTAAAAAATTGTACATTAACAAATTTTAAGACCTACGTATATTTAATGAGTTAATTAGATATTTTTTTAATTTGCTGCGAATTCTTATGATTTTCGAATTTGGTTTCTATGGATTAGAAAGGCACCACAGTGACATAATTAAGGACAAGCTAGTCAAAAATAGGTATACCTACTACAATAACGTAGTTTGGTAGAGGCGAGGCGGCTCTGAAAGAGTCAATGTCGTTCAGTGTGGGATACGTCTTAAGAAATCTGATTATAATTTTTAGGGCTGCGCTCTGATCTGACTAACAATACAAACGTCGAATAAGGCATGCAAACAGGGTGAAATTAAAATCATTGTCAAACTAAGACTCTACCCATCAAGTTGAACAACTGTTTATTATGGGAACAAACCCGTAACCGCAAAAAAATCAGCGGTTCCATAATAAACTGTAATGCCAACTCGATTCAAATGTGTGAAACAGTAGATTTTTTTTAAAAAGGATGCCAATGAGTTCAATTTCACCCTGTAGATAATTATCCTTCCCTTTCTGGGTACTTTAGAGTCTAAACTTAGGTTAACCTAGTTACTTAGTAGTCTATACTGCATTCAAAATGGAGTATACGTAGATAATATCTGCGCCTGCATTGACGAACTGGAAAGCTAAGTAAACAGATACAATGCGAAATTAAACGGAATAATCTCGTTTTATAGCCAAATTAGGCCAGGAAATACGGGCGGCATCATCGTATGCTTAACGGTGTATTGTTCACGGCTTAATGGACGAGACAAATAACATTTATTGACGGCAAAACGTAGGAGGCGAATTTTTGGCGACTTTTCACAACTCTAACCTTAACAGTTTTATTGAACTTTATCTTTAAAAATATAAGGTTTATAATGCATTGTTTTCAGGCAAATTAAAATGGTAAACACAGTTTTGTTTGTTTGTTTATAAAGGATTGTAGTATTCAGTTACACGCGCTGTACGATGTGAGTCTTGAAGATATCGGAGGTTCCCGTTATGTAAAGGATTTTCGAAACACGAAAGATGTTGCGGAAGGATTGAGGATTGCCGTTTAATAAGCTTTATGACGTGACGAGTGCAGTGTGAAGAGTTGTGTCGAGATATTTAAGGATTTAATAACGTAATCTGATACTGGATCGAAACGTAGCTGGAGTTGAATGACGACTTTAGTCTTTGACTAATTATTATAAGGACTAGCCTAGCGGTAGCATTTCCCCTCTGCCACGGTATAAGCACAATTGATCTTGTGCATTTACGTTCAATTTTACACGTTATCACTAAACGAGACAGCCTATAATTGCGAAATAATAACTTCGAACTTAGAACGTTTTGGATTCACACGAGACTACTTTTCATGATCTTTAACATTCAAAATTAGAATCTAAAGTTATGGAGAATAAAATCCAAAGTTGCGGATTTCATGTTACCTCGCCCCCGCAAAAAGTGGCAGAAATGTTTGTTAGTAGAATTACACGCGTAACCGGTCCACATATAAATAGTCAAAGACTTTAGTCAAATAACGTGAAAGAATCAAATGCGACAAGATTTTTACTACTGGGCATAGATTTAAACCAATGGATCCATAACTTCCTTACAAGCATGGAAACACGAAAGTTGACGATGGCGGTCGGTAATGTTCAACCTTCTTTCGTAGGTGTCCGTCGTCAACGTTACTGATTTTACGTTTGTCCCTTTCTATCCATTTTTGTCGTTGGATTAGAAAGGGACAAAGTTGAAACGACGGAAATTTATGAAAGAAGTATGAACATTACCGACCTTCAAGGAGTATTTTCATGTTTCACCGCTTGTAAGGCAGTATATCCAGGTATAGTATATAGGGTCCAACTTAATATGCTGACACTTTTTTAAGGGGATGATCAGACCGTCAAACTGAACAACTTTCTCTATGGGCCCAATTTCAAAATCGCGAAAGAGAAACAGCTGTCCCATACAATTGGCTCAAGTAGGTTTGCAGTTTTGCATGGAAATGCTTTTTTTTTTCGCGATTTCGATGTTGGTGCCATAGAGAAAGTGCTTCAGTTTGACGGTCTGATCATCCCCTTAAAAAGTGTCAGCATATTAAGAAGGACCCTGTATACAATACGGGTTGAGTAATTTTGTAAAAAATGATTTTTTTTAAAAACGCATGCTATTAAACTAATACGGCTTTCTATATTTTTGATTGTTCCATTTATGATTTTTATGCTGATAAATATTATCAGTTTTATCAGCAAATTAGTGGCGACGGGCTCACCTCCCATCACACTGGGCAGTTTCGGTACTACTGGTGAAACGTGGATGTTCTGAGGTTTCAGAATATCTCTGACTACCCCCTCGGGAATATAGTCGTGAGCATATGCATGCGTATGCATGCATCAGCAAATTAAATGCGTTACATATCGAAAAGGGCGCTTCAGACAATCAAACTGAACAACCACCGGTATGGAGCCAACATCTAAATCGCGAGAAAAAATCAGAGGCAGTTCCATAGAAAATGTTAATAGGTACTCGACCAAAATGCATGAAACAGCAGATTTTTGACGCGATTTGAAAATCGGTCCCATTCTCATAGCGTCCCATAGTGCTTGAAAGTTTCTTAGTTCAGTTTGATGATCTAAAACGGTAGTATGAAACGCATTTAAGTTGACATCCTGTATAAGCATCAAGAATCATACTACGAAGATAATGCTTTCTACATCTTTTTCCCTCATGCAGGAGGCGATGGTTCAATCCCCGTCCAGGCCGACTCGTACTAATGAGTTTTTCGGAATTTATGTGCGATTTGTAACACCACTGGCTTTTCGGTGTAGGAACACATCGTTAGGAAACCTGCATGCTTTAATTTCGAGGCATGTATTATACCCACTCTCCATTATAAGTGGCGACGGGCTCACCCCCCGCAACACTGGACAGAGTTTCGGTACTACTGGTGAAACGTGGATGTTCTGATGTTTCAGAATATCTCTAACTACCCCTTCGGGGAATATAGTCGTGAGCATATGCTTATGCTATGCTTATCTTTTTCCCTCCTCCTTTCCAGGTCATCAGCATACCAAGTTGGGCTCTATTAACTAATTGCTTAACGATTCGTTTACGCTGGCACTATGCCAAGGCTGAGTCCTTTTTGCATGATAATGCAGTGACATAACATGTAAGAACCTCAATCATTACTTAATTAAATGCATACATTATGTTGGTAAAGTATAATGGAACGCAAAATACTAACTTGTCCGTCACACGCATGAAATAAATGATAAGGAAAAACTGTTTATTAACCTATTGTATGCCGGTATTTTTGTCGCGCGGATCCGCGTTCCGGCAGCGGCGGATTTTAATAAAATAGTATAAGCACTAGAACAATCAAAACTACCCTAAACTTAAATCTAACCATTCTAAACATAGCCACTACTTAGTACTACCACAGCATAACTAGATAGTCCTTACAGTACGACAACGGATGTATTTGCGCAGAGCAACGGAGGGGGCCTTGCGGGGGAAGCGGGCGCATGACGTACACTGACTGCGGCATCGCCCGCCATCATGAGCGTTGCCATGCTGTAAGCCTAATAGTAATACTGTGGTACTACCAAGGTCACAGATTAAAATGGTCCATCAATCCACATTGAACACGCGTAGTGGACTAATGCCGATACACCCAACCCTTGAAGGTAAGCCTGTGCCCTGCAGAGGGACGGGTTTTTTAAGAAGATGATCAGACCATCAAAGTGAACAATTTTCTCTAAGGCACCAACACCGAAATCGGTAAGAAAAAAATCAGCTGTCATACATTTGGGTTTAGTAGGATTGCAGATTTGTATGGAACAACTGATTTTTTGATGATCTGATCATCCCCTTAAAAACCGTCAGCATGTTAAGAAGAACCTCGTAAAGGCTATGACGATGCGGGTCAAAAAATGGGTGTTTGTAGCAATGTTTCTGACATCCCAGAAAGATTATGTGCAAAACTAACTATAACTAACGTAGATACTCAAATCAAATCTTTTTCAAACAAAAATCTAACACTAAACAAATCAGCTATCAAACTACCTTCCCTAAAAGGTACAAATTAATTGAGCAATAAAACACAGCACTGCACACTGCTCCAAATTCCTCGCATTAGCGCGCCAAGTCCCGTAATCGCAAACTCGGTCAAAGTGTAATTGTGTCAATACCGCCCGCTGGTCGATGTATGGGCACGGAGCGAATACATCGTAAATCCTGGATCCCTGGAACGTAACAGTACAGAACGGAGTGACGTAGACACGGATGGGGAACGCGCGAAAAATGAGCGCGATTTTATACATTGGCTGTTTTTAGACTGTGGCTTTTAAAAAGGTATTTTAGGACATGCTCAAACATTTTTTTCTGATATTTCGTGTTCTTTATTTAATTTTGCAGATGTGATGATATGAATCATGGATGGGTTTGAATTAAAACGATGAAGATGAAAAGTGGAAATTCGGTCAAATGTTTGTTATGGTTTTATTCCAATATTTTCGGCGTTCGAATTTTTGACGAAGCTGTTTACTTCCGTTTAATTTATTAACTTTGGTTTATTTAAAAGAGAATACCTAAGTAAAGTTAAACACCAAGTAATTTATTTAAAGAATTTTTTTAACATTCCAGGTTTTTCAAGATACACGCACTGTTTGTCAAAAAAGAAATAAAAACTTTTAAAATATTTCCGAACATTTTTAAGTATCTTCAATCACCTCATTTTATAAACAAGGTCACCAGTAACACGAGACAGGAATACAACACTTTTTTTCTCTTATATTTTCTGAATACGTTACAGGATTTCAACCGGACACCAGTCAGCGATTGAAACCCGATGATGCAATAACGAGATTACGGTACCCTATGTATTTATCACCGGCCGAGTGTACTATAAATAACCCATCCCTAACTCACTCCATACTTCGTGAGTTCAACTCACTGTCAGTTGTTTTGATTAATTTCCTCGACACTAAAAGAACCTTGTATCGTGTTCGAATTTTAAATATTGTACCATGATGGATTCGATTTCGAAGTCATGTGATAAAAAAAATACATTTTACGAAGTTTGTAGTAATTTCTTATGCGAGTATCAGATTATTTGACAAAACTTTATGCTTTTGAGACCGAGATGTCACTGGTTATCGACATAACATATTTTTTTGAGTTATTTATCAAATATTATCTGAAAATAACATGGTAAAGCCATGTCGTGCTGTTTAAATTAAAGATTGATAAATTCAATATCGAACGGGACTCAATCCCGTTGTGGGTTACTAATCAGTGATATTTGAATTTTACAAGATTTAATTGTGATGTTATTTTGTAGAAAAACGCTCATAACTTAAACACAACATTTTCTATGGAGTTCGAATTATCAAAACAATTTCTGGATTATATTGATACGCTAGTCTAGTAAATGCGAGCTTTTACTACCTACTGAAACTATTACAAAAAACCGACCAAGTGCGAAACGGATTCGCGTCCTAAGGGTTCCGTACAAACTTACCTACTTATGATATGAAGGACAAACATTACAGCGGAATTTTTTTTTCTCCTATACATAGGTCTATTTCCCAGGTCAATGCTCCAACTGAAAGTAATTCAAAAGGAAAAAAAATTACGTGATAGTAACTACTAATTAACAACTTACGGATTTATTCCTGCACGTGTCAAAGTCAAAGTCAATATAAATTATTTAATATAGGAACCTGAAGCACACTTATCAAACGTCAAATCTTTTTTAAAGCTACCACCGCGTCGGAACGTGTTGTCGCTGTAGAGAAGATGCGACCAGAAACTCTACAACATACTGTGAGACCTTGCTTGATCATGATTGCTCATTGCTCATGATTCTAGGCAATTTATAGGTTAATGGGAAGTACTCTATAGGTTTTGATAGGTGAGCTTGAGGGTATCTAAATATATGACATAAATTTCCATTTCTCTTGATTGCGTTGACGTAGAAGCTTGAATATTTTAGTTTTCTATTCGTTCTTTTTATTTTGTTTTTGTTGCTGTATGTTTTTGGTGTGCAAATAAATAATATTTATGTTATGTTATGTTATGTTTATACCTCCAAGGGACCGTAGACCTTAGTATTTGATATTAATTCCGACTCGATACCTCTACACGTTCCTGAGAAAAAAGGTTTTGACAGACTTACGTACAACAAATTGATCCTCAAAACTCGAACTTACGCAAAAGAAAAAAACGTGAACCTTATGATTCCCGTTTTTCCTTTTGAGTAACGGAACCCTAAAAATAGGTTAAAAATCCAGACCCGATTCAATCCAATAGACAAAGACTATCAATTCTTATGTCGCACGTAAGTAAGTAGGTGTCCACATATCGCGGCATATTTATTACAATAACCGATATCAAAGATCGCGCGTTTCGGTTCAAGTATTTGTACGATGACGTATCTCATATTTATGGACATTCGAGTTTGTCGTTGGGTGTAGGATGTGATGTATGGAGTTGGAATAGGGATGGATGGTCACTTATGGGCACCCTAGAGTGGGTGTCGACGGGGAGTTATGGCTGTAGAGCATATAGGGTAGAAAATAATGTGAATATCGGTGGGAAATTGCGGTGTCTTCTGTTATAGAAATTTGATTGATCTATGATGTAGACAGGTTGGTTATTTTTTAGTAAAACTTGTTTGAGGAATTAGTTTAATTTTCAATTAAAATGGAAATTTAAATGATCAATTATAAGATAATTTATGCTAATATAATTAGTCACATTATTAACTTTTTAGGGTTCCGTAGTCAAACAAGGAACCCTTATACTTTCGTTGATTCTGTCTGTCTGTCCCACATCAATAACTCGCTCATTTTTGCTTCTATTGAATCGAAATTTGGTATTAAGATAGATATAGTCGTGGTGGTCCAGTGGCGAGTAACCTTGGTTGCCGTGAAGGAGGCGATGGTTCGATCCCTGTCCAGGCCGACTCGTACCAATGAGTTTTTCGGAATTTATGTACGATTTGTAACACCAGTGTCTTTTCGGTGAAGGAAAACATCGTGAGGAAACCGGCATGCTTCAATTTCGAGGCATGTATTGTACCGACTGTCCATTACAAGTGGAGACGGGCTCACCCTCCGTCACACTGGACAGTCCGTTTCGGTACTTCTGGTGAAACGTGGATGTTCTGAGGTTTCAGAATATCTCTGACTACCCCCGCGGGGAATATAGTCATGAGCATGCATGCATGATAGATAACTGTAACCCAAAAACAGAAACGTTGTAGTTGTGAAGAAAACATATTTTTTTGACCCATACAACGAAAGAGAAGTTGAAATAAAAAATGCAGTTCTTATAGTTATTAATTTATGGAAAAAAAACATAGGACCATGACAGAGGTAACAAATTACATATTGATAACAAATTGTCTGGTAAAAAAATATTTTCTCTTGTGTCACCATGGGGAATACGTTTCCTTTTAAAGGATTTTTCATAAAGTATGTTTAAAAAAAATTAAAACACATTATTTATCGATGAAAAGTTGCCCGTCTCGCCAAGAATTTATTCACCTTTTAACTCTCTCCGTCTATAAACTTGCAAATGTACTATTTAGGGTCTGTTTACACGCGCTACAATGTCCAAGGGCGGCCTTACGAGGAAGCTCCGACGCGACGCAGGCGCATCTTTCCAGGCAGTTCAATAAGCACTGCATACAATGCGATGCACGCGCATTGCGTTGTCACTTGCCCTGAGCCAGTTTTGCATAACTATTCATTGCTGATGGACAATGGATATTGGTTCTTTTTTTTTAAATAGAAAACAAATGACGAAATGGTTTAAAAATATATGTAAAACAGTTGGGGATTTTACTTTATAAAATGCTTTTGTTTATGGTGCACAGTGTGGCCTATTTGAATAATGTGGAACCAAATGTAGGTATAAGACGATCTTTATAATATTTTATGACTGAAATTAGTATGCTTTATAAAAAGTACCTTAAACTATCCAAGGATGAAAAAATATGTTGAAGTAGTTTCTTCTGTGCAAAATTTTTATCTTCAACTACTTGTAATAAATTGACAAAGAACGAGTGCTACCAAACATAAACAGAAAACCAACGCAAAATAAATATTGTGCTGAGATATCCAATACGTACTCTGCTACAGATCGAGAAATACATTGCGATGCACAGTGTGCCATTATCCGATTAAACTAAACACATATTCTCAATTTGCCTAGTACACAAAAGAACAAATTATTTTCTAATATTTAAAAAGTTAATCCTCACCAACATGACGTATATTTTACATAATCTGATTAATTTATTGAAAGTAAGAAACGATAGCTCTGAAAAATGATTATCTGAATTTTTAACCGCGGCCTTTTTCTAAAACTACCTAGCCTGAAATCAGGTTGGATGATCAGTGTTGACAGGATCAGAAAGATTTTTTACGTGCCTAGGCACACGTTCCACCACGTGAAGATTTATTTAAACAGTTAGACAATCTTCACGTATTGGTTTTTTCGGGTAAAGCCTTTTATACTACGTTTCTTTTTCTAAAAAAAGAAGAAACGACCAGAGAACACGTAAGCATTAAATTATGTCTAAAATATTCACCCAAACAACCCACAGTGTGCTAAAAAAAACAAACAACTCTAGAATCTCAGAATAAGACTTGCCTTTCAACCCGCTCTCGCTCGGTTTCTATTATAATGTCAATTGGGGACCTCCTGGCTTAGTATACAATTACAAGATGTGTTCATTCTGCCGCAATCTGTCAGTTGGGCCCAGTGGTCCGTCGCGCTATAAATAAAATGAATTTATTCGCATGCATTCTACTTAATTTATAGCTATTTTGGACACAATGTAGCGGTGATATTCTATCGTTGGTGTCTAGAAGGAGTATTCTAGATGTTAAGCCTTAATTTTATCTATAAGAAAGTACAAGCTTCAAATCTGCAACAAGTTTCGTCAAAATGGCAACATGTCCGTATTTTGATGATTATAATGGTGGTTAATACTTAAGGGTATATTACTGTGGACGCGCTCCATACAAACGAAGTCTGGTTATATTTATAATACTAACCAATTTAAGTCAGTGAAATTTTCAGAAACAATCTAGAGAGTAATCTCTATGCTTGTATCTTGTCAGATTTTCGTTAAAATGTATGGTTTTAAAGTTATAGTGCCTCAAAGATTTCCATACAAATCTTTAATTTATCCTAGCATTGAAACTGTATACTTTAACGAACATCAGACAAGATTCAAGCATAGAGATTTTTTTTTAGATTGTTTCAGCAAAATTTCATTGACTTTAATTGGTTGGTATTAAAAATATCACCAGACTTCGTTTTAATGCAGCGCTCATTTACGCATTCGGAATAAACTTATCTTAAGATCGTTTCGTTACATAAGTTTAAAATCAAAATATTATACTTACATACCAGTATAAGTAAAGTAGCTTCAATAATGAATTACAAAGCTGAGCAAAAGTGGAAAACGAGAGGGCCATATTCCATCATGGTGGCTCAGTGAGGGTTAAACTTATTTGAAAACTATTTCTTGTCTTATTTTCAAATAGTAGGTATTAATTTAATTTTGTCTCTAAATTTTACTCTTTTGTCACTGTTTAGAGCAAACATATAATATTGCTCAAAAATCATCTTTATCTGATTTTAAAGTCATAAGGAGAAAAGTTTAAGAAAGAGTTTATTTAGCAAATGTCTTCTCAGTAGCTGGGTGTCCAACCGGTAGGCATATATTTTTGAATACAAATTGATTGCAAATAAATTAATAATACTAACGACACCACGACACGAAAACGTGAACCAAAACGAGTATTCTCTTGACAACAATATTATGCAGCATTCTTGTTTGACTTGTCACTAATTCCATAAACATCACGCTCAATCTAAGCACTCAAGTAGAATAGTATTTCTGCATTTCTACGTTCATTGCTACGAAAAACGGTGTTATGACATCCCTAATCGAGATTTTTTCCATCTTGTTCTTTGTTGCGTTTAATTACTTGGTAGGTAACCACTTAATCTTCCTATTTCGCCGAAATAATAAGGATAAAGTCTGCATTATATTACCTAGGTACGTTACGTATCTGCATGCAGCTTAACAACTATACTTCGAACAAAACGTTTAAAATAATACAAAGAAGTAATGATTGTTAAACAGGATATCGCTTGGCAACTCTTCTATGATGAGATAAAATGATATTTTCAAAAGAAAAATTTCCAGTGCCCATTTTAGAATACTGTTTAGTATGCCTTCATAAAGTGTTTGCTCCGCTGTAACTTGAACTCAGAGGAAGGATCTTCATAGAGTCCGCATACATTTACGATTGTAGTTAGTCTCTTTTGTCTTATAACGTACCTTTAATAGTAGAAGGAGATGGAACTATAGATATTTGTTTATGCGGCTGTCCACTTTTTTTTGAGCTAGTGTGTGTGAAAAGTGACCGTAAACATAAGGACAAATAAAACGATTTCTCACTCTGTAGTCATAATTTCGTTGTTTTTCAACGGTCACATGGACCACTCATTCGAGATTGACAATGGCGACCTTCCACAACACTATAGTGTTGTGTGTCGATCGATACTATAGAATAGACAATAAACTCTATAATTAAAGAGCCTAGGAGATTCGAATATAATCTGTCTCACCCGTAAAGAATTTGATCAAAGCAGACGAGTAGAAAAAACAAGTGTCCCCTTCTCTTCTGCAAACAGAAGTTAGGAAAGACAACGCCAATAGTAAGTCCATTTTTCGTTTGATATTCCTCATCCCGCTACATTTTCCGCTCTACATGTCTACGGTGAAATTGATATCATTAGCATCCTTTTAAACCTCTACCCATCAAACTGAACAACTTTTACTATAGAAGCAAACCGATCGGAGGAAAAAAGTCTGCTGTTCCATACTAAACTGCAATGCCTACTCGACTTATAGCTGGTTTTTTTGGTAAAATTTGCTTAGTTTGATGTAGACTCAGGTAGACTCTTAGTTTAAAAGGATGCTACTGATATCAATTTCACTTACATTATTTTCTCACAGCCTCGTTTGCGTTGCTTTCAAGAATACACCCGTTCTAAGGGTAATAAAATGTTTCTTTCACCGTGATTTAGTTCTGACTGCGACTGTCTACTGTCTTCTCGTTCCGTCGCAATCGCAATGTGTTACATTCTGAAGAATTGGGATTAATGCCACTATCAATTTATGTAATGCGCTGAGAATTAGCATTGAATTACAGATGCCAGTGACTTTTTATGGCTTGTAAGGTGAGAGATTTCCTTTTCAGCGCTTAAAGACAGCGTGATTGATTGTAATTTGAGGTTCGATTAAATGCGGTGTTTTTTATCGAGACAGTATACTTGACACTTGGACATTACAGATTTACAGATGGGACAAAATGAATCAAGTTTACTGTCGCTACAAAAATAGAACACGATAATACCTACTTACAACAATAAGAAAATGCAAAATACCGCATACAAAAGGTTCATACTGATCGTAGGATTGTTTTAAAACATAGGTAAGTATTTTAAAAGTTGCTGTCAAATCACGTATGTCGTACAGTTATTGATTCTGAAGAATGGTTTTCAATTTTTAGTTCATTTATGTGTTAAATTTTTCAATATTTTGACATTTAATAGGTAGTTTTTCAATTATATGGAGTTACATCTTATTATATTATAGAAAAATGTTGAAGACACGTATCATCAAATGTTTACCTGACTACAAATTTGAATCTAACGAATATCTCAAATAATTACACAGGGTGTAATAAAATATCTTATTAATATCTTTATATTAATAGGATATTTTATTACATCCTGGATGGTTAAGACCTTACAACTGAAAAACTTTCACTATAAAACCACCATCGAAACCGCGAAAAAAAAAATAGTTATTTCACACAAAACTGCAGTACTTACTCAACTCAAATGTATTGGACTTCCGTTTTTTTTTTTAGATTGTCTCTATAGAGAATTTTGTTCAATTTGATGGTCTAAACCACCCCCTTAAATATTACTAGAGTATTTTGTTACCACCTATTAATAACTTACTACGATCACAACAATAAATATAAGTAGTATAGGAGCCAATAGCCAAGGTCGATCTATTTTAAATGTCCAATATATTACTGTACAATAGGTGAACAAGTCTCGTACGATATAACGACTTCTATCACTCATTCCTATACAATGTTTACTAAAACAGAATGCGACCTGTAAGAATCTTTTAGTTGACCAATCACCGCTTATTTTTATTATTTGGTTGATGAAGACGTTTGTTTGATCTGCGACTTCGTCAGCACAAATTATCGACCAGATTTTAAGTTAGATCATAAACAATTATTTTATAAACAAATTTCACTAAGAAACAAAATCAAAAAAGGAATTCAAAGAATCTAGAGTCCGTTACCTTTTTGAGTAGAGTATGTAACTACCTACTGTGTATAACGTACCTACTGTAGTTTTATATTAGACAGCATTTTTTTTTCTCAATTTTGGCTCCACATTGCAAATTGTTCTGTTCGGTGGTCTAAACAACCCCATTATTACAACGGTGTGTTTTATTACGCGCTGTATACTATTAGTATTCAAATCATCATCATTATTGGATGCTTTAAAACTAGAGAAGACAGATAAAAGTCGAGAGATCGAGAGGGTTCCAAACGCTCTCACCGATCCCCGCTTCCCAACCCGTCGCGTAATCCCAGCAACGCCCATTGCTGAGGTCCGTACCCCCCTGGGGTGCCCCTTGGGCAGGTTGCTTAAATCACTGGTTCGGTGACCTACCAGGGCGCTTCGCCGTCACTGGTAAGGCCACCCCCAAAAGCCCGCTGTAAAAAGCAGTAAAAGCTCCCTGAGCAAAGTGTATGCCAGTCAAAAAAAAAAAAAAAAAAAAAGGGTTCCAAACGATTAACTGGTGCTCTGAATAGCGCCTATCGTAAAAATATGCTTCGACAGGAATCAATAGAACTTAATTCAGGGCTGCTAGACTAGTTTATATGGAGGAATTTTAGAAAAGCTGCACATCTATTTACTGATAAGACTTTAACCAAGGGGTGCTATTCCGTGTCGCAAGTTCTCTTAAGGCGCCGCACGCGCCGAACTGTAATGAAATCATAAGTCACGATCTGACGGTCTCCACAATACCAATGCTTCATCATACGTCACAAGCAACAATACTTCATAATTCCTTGTTTTAAGGTTCACCAGAAATGTTTCAATAATTTGGTAGTCTATGCAATGCACAATTGTTTCTGCCTCTCTCAAACTATTATAGGTCTTAATCCATGGATGTAAGGTGCATCGTAAATGCTAAATTATTTTGGTAGACTGCAGACGAAATGCACTATTGAGTTGGAGAAAGAATGTATTGCAGTGCATTTGAGATGTTTAGGCAAGTCTTTTGTAAAGGTCTTTATTTAAGCTTGTAGACGAAGATTACGTTATAATACATACAATTGAAGTCTGGTGATATTTTCAATACTAACCAATTAAACTCAATGAAATTTTGCAGAAAAAATCTAGGAACAAATCTCTATGCTTGTATCGAGTCCGATTTTCGTTAAAATTGTTTGTTAACACGTTGTATATTACTCTACCTACGCGCGGCCAGCTTATTTTGGTTTTGCGTAGCTTGATGTGTCGCGTACTTAAATAATTTCCAACAAAATCATATCTATTTCACCATCGATCGTAGTTACAATGCAAAATGACGAAAAGATTACCTACAAGTGAAATCAATTAACTATTGAGCTGTATTAGCTCCATTGTCCGACGATTAACCCCTTTTCTAGCCCATTAGCTCGTATAAACTAATACATAACAAGGCACAATAATTGGAGAATCCGACAAAATAGCCAAGGTGGTATTTTAATTCAAAGATAACAAATTAATAATCCTGCGCCAGCGCCACCGCTAGGTATACGTATCTCAAGAAAGTAAGAAAAAAAAGAAAAGAACTAAATTCACAGTTTATGGTAGAAATTTTAGTAATTCATTCATCAATTATTATTATTCGTCGAGACTTATCCAGAACAGTCCTAGAATGTCCAGTAGGACATTACTTACTATTTCTATTTTTAAATCAAATCAGATATGCAATGTTGATTTGTGATAAAGAAAAGCACGTCCACAGGGCGACAAATCAAGCTATACAACACCAACATAGTCTGGCTACGCGTAAGGTTAATAATCTCGTGGCCAGATTATTTTGGATTTGTTCAAAAGTGAGTAAGTTAGCCTGTAGGATCCCATTACAATGCAAAACCTCATCTCACGTAGCCAGCACAAAATTCTCAGATTCGTGTACCACATGACATAAGTGCAAGTTTACACAATTAACAAGCGATTGATTACGCTCCTTGCATAACAATTTGACCGAAGTTGAGCCGCTCAGCGGACAATGCAAGCTTTCTCCAATTGTATACAACGTGTGAACGCAATATCTGATAACTGAGCAAGGTTCGATATTACTTACTTGTCCCTCTTTATAATAAAAGCATGTTTTTTGGACTTATATACTTTTGGATTTATATCTATACAGGGTGTTAACTTAAATTAAAATACCATCAAACATCTCTCACTATGGGACCAACATTAAAATCGCGAGAAAAATAATAGCTGTTTCAAAAATGTGGGTTGACTCGCTATTGACGTTTTCTATGGAACAGTAGATTTCGAAGCTGGCTATAGGGTGTTTTGTGACAACCTGTCATTATGTAGAACCGATTACTGAGCAAGGTTTAATATTACTTGTATTGTACATTTTTATTAATCTAAATACTTTTTTCGACTCTTCACACCGATAATAATTTTGTTTTATCTGTTGTAAAAATGACTACTAATAAATTGATTACTATACTAAGTAAGTAAGGTAAGTATATCAAATATTTATCTGTTAATCAGTAAAAATTGATTTTTTAACACGTTGTATTTTAACATAATAGTATCATGTTGATACATAATATTGGCAAGTTACTTAAGAAGGCAATATTGAACTTTAAATTAAAGCCTATTGTGAATTGTTCAAGCGAGATAATTGAACAAAATCGAGTGATATTCATTACATTTACTTTTAGTTGAATATAAATTGGCTATAGTGAAACGAATTGGCATCTAATATAGTTATTGCTTCGATTATGAAGAGTTTCGATATTGTTGTAATTTTATTTGAACAATTTCTGGTGTGATATGTTAACTTTACTCTTCGTGCTTTATGGAGGCACAAACTGGCGGCTTTCACAGACGATAGAGCGCAAAAAACAGCATATCTCCATTTAGGTGCTTTACTAGAGTGAGCATTTAGGGATGCGCCGATCCGATTAGATCTTTCAGAAGATCATTAGATTTTTTAGTGGATCGAATCAATAAGGAGACATATATACATGTTTAAAACATCAAAGTTCTATTTTTATCCAATTTCAGTTCTAATCACATCGCAATCCAATTACTATTCAACTGTGCTGAGTTCCGCATCGCGCTAAACTCTATGTAACTGATAGCCTTTAACGTCTGAGCGATCTGTCAGAAGTAGCCCAGTCAGAAATCGGATCGCTACTATACTCGTATGTGCCCCTATTTTTGGTTAACTTTCGCGAAAACGATTTTAAGTTTACACCCTGTATAGAAGAAGATATAAATAGTGCAAAATCCTTTGTCGGTCTTATAAAGTGTATCATCAAATGAGGTTTTTGAACTTCAAAACCTAAATACTCAATCATTCAAGATGAATGATATAATATAATCAACGACAATACAAAATATAGCCCAATGACGTTTGTAAAAAATAAGATCAATGTTTGTTGAAAATGTAACTTTATTACAATAGAGCTAAAGGCTTTTTGAATACTTAAATTATAATCCTGTTATTAATAAATGTCTTCACGACAACAAGAACATGATATGTTAGAAGAAAAAATGGTGCACAAAAAAAACAATTGAATCTAGATTAGGGCATCATAATGTTATTGAACTGGTTGTGTGGGTTTTATTTCAAGCCTCTATATACAGGGTCCAACTTAATATGCTGACACTTTTTTAAGGGGATGACCAGACCATCAAACTGAACAATTTTCTCTATGGGACCAACATCGAAATCGCGAAAAACAAAACTGCTGTCCCATACATTTGGCTCGAGTAGGTTTGCAGTTGTGTATAGAACAGCAGATTTTTTTTCGCGATTTCGATGTTGGTGCCATAGAGTAAGTTGTTCAGTTTTACGGTCTGATCATCCCCTTAAAAAAGTGTCAGCATATTAAGAAGGTTTTTTAGATGCATACAGGGTGTTAGGGTAAACAGTTGCATTACTTTAAGTGGTGATTATACCCATAATACTGAACAACTTTCCCTAAGAAACATATAAAAAATTCGCAAAAAAAAATTTACACTTTCCATACAAACGTTCGATCAGCTGATTGCGTTTAGTATGGAAGGAGCAAAATTGTTATTTACATTTCCTTGTCGTTTCTTAAGGAAAAATTGTTCAGTATCTTTCATGGGGCATCAAAATATTTTCAAGGAAAAATAAAGATACAGGATGTTTTATTTGGACGGGTTCGTTTTAGGAAGAAGTCATATTAACATTATGGCCCGAAACGTGTAATCTCTTTCGGGGTGATCAGACACTTAGCTACAACCAATAAAAGTTATTATTAAGCGTGCATCATTAATAAGGCTCACGTGTACTATAACGGCAGAGATGAAGAAGAGCTAAAGATTATTTTGCATTAATAATAATAAAAGACCAATAATACTTTTCATTTATGACAAGGAATTCAAGCAGCAGATATAACGGCGAAATGCTAAAATTAGCATGAAAAGCCGCTAAACAAACCAATCTGTATCTGTGATAGTTTCGGGGGTCAAACGTTCAAATCATCAGTGAAAATGTCATAAAATTACTATGGAGATTATGCTTCATTCGATCGCGATTTTGGGGGTGTGACTTTCGGAATTGGCACTCAATATTTGGGTGTGAGCTCGTTGAGCCCAGCGCAATACTGAGTCGTAGCCCTGTTTGCTGCTGCGGCACACACTGGTCTTAATTATGTCTTTTTTGTTTGTTTAAATTGAGTGTTTAAATTTAGTTTTTCTATATAATTATGTCAGTGTGTTTTGTGGTGTATGCAAATAAAAATATTTTCTTTCTTTTTCTTTCTTTCTGTATCTTTTTTCTCTTGAAAAAATATTGATGGCAAATATAAAAAAAAATTATAAATTAAATCCCCTTTCAAACGTAGTAGGTATGCCATTTATGGAGGGATCTTGGTCTACTACTGCCCACTGTCCTTTAACTAAAAATTGCCTAGAGCATCACTTAACATTTGGACCACATACTGACACGACAAATAGGTAATGTAAAGGTACGTTGTAATTAACCACAGTATTCATCTAAATGATTGATGACACACATCACATTTTAGTCAAAGGTCAGTAATCTAAGCACTAATATTCTAAAGATTTAAGTCATTTAAAGGTAAACTATTGATCGTTCAATACAAAATTTAAATGCCAAACCTAACATTAAACGAAAATGGTTTTGGATTGTTACATGAATATTATGTAGCTACTTACACAGAAAATTAAGAAATCCATAGTACTAAACTTTTATAAGTTACATGTCTAGATAGACAGTTGGAGATACTAACGCCTGAAAAAAAATTACACCGAACTCTCGATGATAAACCGTGTCGCTATACACGCACACAGAGATAAGTTGTATGACGCCTCACGCAGACCAAAGCACAGGTTATTTAATAGTTACTACCGTAACAGATAGTTCACTCAACCCGATTTTTCTAATTTCGAAGTTTGCGCTTAAGGAACGAAAACTAAAATGCGCCTTATGTCAATGAGCGACCACTCACCCCTCGGTGGGGATTGGCCGTCAAACGTACCTGAGCTGTGGAGTGAGACAGGCCTGACCAAACCAACCTAAGAAAGTTGGCCACAGAGAACAAAAGAAGGATGAATGATGGCGCTGGCTCGTTGATTAGGTAAAGTAACTGTGCTATAGTTTAGCAGGCAACTTTACTGCCAGCCGATCTATCGGATTGTTTAAATGTATGGCGGCATCCATAGTCCAACGCAACGTCATCATGCAGTCATTGCTAATAGTGATAATTATGATGAAATAAACACCCATGTAACTTCAACTTTAGTCGGAATATTAAGGGAATACAATTCGGAGCGCGCTCCATACAAACGAAGTCTGATGATATTTTCAATACTAACTAATTTTTCAGAAACAATCTAGAAACTACAATCTCTCTCTGTTTGTATGAAGTCAGATTTTCGATAAAATGTATAGTTTTAAAGTTACAGTGCCTCAAAGATTTCCATACAATTCTTAAACTAATTACTAGTACTATAAAACTGTATATTTTAATGGAAATCTGACTTCATACAAACATAGAGATTAGTTTCTAGATTGTTTCTGAAAAATTTCATTGACTTTATTTGGTTAGTATTGAAAATATCACCAAGCTTCGCAAGCATAAATCTATTTTGAACAAAGAAAGGTAATTTCTGACTTAATTTGCTAACAATGACGTCACTAGTAATGTGACATTTAAAAGGCATTTTCACAGGTGTAGAACACGTCATAGTTCACATTATATGTTGTTCGTGGTGAACTCATTATTATGTCGAAATTACACGGCCCTATAAATCGGTAATGATATGAATCGGTGACCTAAATCAGCCAAACTAAGCTCTATTCGAATCTTGACTCAGAACAGGTGGTATTTATTCCTAAATAACTAGCTGATACCAGCGGTTTCACTCACGTATAATTAATTATAAATGACACTCACGATTTTCTTTTCTTTGTATGTGCTTTTCATAGTGTCAGAAGGTCAAACCAAAGACTTACGTGCCGATTTAGAAACTCAAACATTCGTTTTTGCCATTTACTTGTCAGTCTTACCTATTACTAGAGTTAACCCGCGACTTCGTCTCCGCACAAATTATATACTTACCAGATTTTAAGTCATATCGGAAGCTGTCAAACAAAAACGTTTCGTCAAAATCGGTTCAGTAGTTTTTGCGTGATGCTCGAACAAACAAACAAACAAACAGACGGACAAAAATTCTAAAAAAGGTTGATCAGGGACTGGTTAGGGATACCTAAAACCATTTATCGTAATCTTTTTTTTTAAATATCTTAAATGTAGAGACACTTCTGTTACAGTTTTATATTAATTTAGATTTATAAATCCTTGGAAGAGATTTTATTGACTGTACCTATATGCTGAAACGGAATAAAAATTACTCAGGCAAGATATTTATTTATACAAAGTGTTAATGAATTAACGCTATTAGTTAATGAATGGTAAACTAGAAGTAGTTTGTTTAGAATCGAGAGTAGAATCGAATTATCATGTTTTCAACATAGGTAATTTAAAAACTTAAAATGCGTATAACTTTAAATTTTAACTATAAAAATAATGAAATTATTGTTTCAATCTAATTATTTTATTTTAAATCAGTTGGGGTGTATGAGGTTTTGCGCTTATTCATTAACATATTGTATATAATGACACTCCTCTTAACACACACTTCTCTGGCCTATCTCTTCATACATGAATGCCGGCTTCGAGTACGGTCAGCAAAGAGAGAAATTTAACTTCCTTGCACTTATAAAGATTAATATAGAGGGGTCAGGTTTCTCTGACGTTCACTGTACTCCACACCTCACCTTTCTGTAGGACGTATCCCATTTGATCAGAGTACGTCTTACGAAGGCGCCCTCTGCCAATACTTCCATTCAAATTCGCACAATATATAGCTTTTTGTCATTCATCCTCTCCACATTACTACATTACTATACCAAGTCAAGCAAGATAAATGTCTTTGAAAAACCCTCTCATTTAGAAAACTTTACTCTTTTTAAACGAAAAGGCATCCCATAAAACCGAAATCTTATGAGAATTTCTAAGAGCAGGTAAAGATCTGATCCCAGAGTTCTTTGACCTGAATTCCATTTTTGCATTTCGCAATATAAAAACCACAAAGTTGATAGGGTCAAAGATATGATGGTCATTTTGCCAACGGTAAGCACTTGTGGTTAAAACACATGACAGAAACATTATTTGTTAGGGTTCTAGTATGTCTTGTGACCTATGTGAGATTCCAAGATAAAAACGACTATGGACCCCAAGCTTAATATTAATTATATTATTAAAAGCCGTGGTGGTCCAGTGGCGACAAACCTTGCCTGCCGTGCAGGAGGCGATGATTCGATTCCCGTCCAGACCGACTCGTACCAATGAGTTTTTATGAATTTATGTACGATTTGTAACACCACTGGCATTTCGGTGAAGGAAAACATCGTGAGGAAACCAATTCAATTTCGAGGCCTGTATTGTACCCACTGTCCATTATAAGTGGCGACGGGCTCACTCCCCGTCACACTGGACAGAGATGCGGTACTAGCGAAACGTGGATGTTTTGAGATATCAGAATATCTCTGAACTCCCTCGGGGAATATAGTCATGAGCATATGCTTATATTATTAACAAAATCCTAACTTCACTAGTAGTGCCTAAACTCTCTCCATCGTGTGTGACAGTTAGTGAACCCACCGCCAGTTCTAATATAATGGAAAGTAATTGGAAAGTAAGCATAATTACATACCTCAAAATAGGGTATTTGACAGGTTTTTAAAAACTGATGTCTAAGGAGTCTATAGGAAATCTATTTTTTACGTTCTATTACATATAATGCAAGAAAAACGAATACAAAAATTATTATTTAAATATCCCGCGAAAACGCTTTTTCTGACAATATACGTGGGTACAAGCAGGTAACGTCACGATGACGTAAACTTTGTACGACAATCACACTCTACACGCAACTGTTTACAAGCAGTTGACGACATCTGCCATTCGGCCAATCACAGTCGTTTACGATCACGTGACTAAAGTAGTCAAAAAAAATTGTCTTTGTCGGTTTTCTCTTAAAATATCCAGTATTTTTCTTAACTGACTAAATAGTTGGTTTCCAAAATTCATATTCAATACGGATGCCATCAATAAATCCTTTATTTTACATGCTGTCAAATATTGTAGGCAGCATTGTAATTTTTCTCAGGATATGATGATCACAGACAAACGCTTTTTCTGACAATATACGTGGGTACAAGCAGGTAACGTCACGATGACGTAAACTTTGTACGACAATCACACTCTACACGCAACTGTTTACAAGCAGTTGACGTCATCTGCCATTCGGTCAATCACAGTCGTTTACGATCACGTGACTAAAGTAGACAAAAAAAATATTTTCTTTGTCGGTTTTCTCTTAAAATATCCAGTATTTTTCTTAACTGACTAAATAGTTGGTTTCCAAAATTCATATTCAATACGGATGCCATCAATAAATCCTTTATTTTACATGCTGTCAAATATTGTAGATAGCATTGTAAGTTTTCTCAGGATATATAACTTGAAAATAGCCTGGTACAGTGATAACGTTATAATCCAAAACTTACATAATAGAACTACAGAGGTGGGCTCGGATGCTGTTTCTATGATAAACGAATTACCTAAGCGTTATTCGTCTACGTGAAGGTAGCATTATCCAAATGTAGGTAAAGAAAAACAGGCGCCGTCTGGTACTCCGATGATGATGACCTTTAAAGTGCAAACAGGAAAACAGATTCTTCAGAATGCCGACATTCTTTTGTGAATATCAATTGAACTGTCAGTAAAAAATTGTTTAGGATTCGTAAAAGACTTTGATTTGTTATCGATCGATATCACTGGACTTTGTTTGAATTTTAATGTTAACGGAAAAGTGCATTTGGATGCAATTATTTTGGCACTACGGTTTTACCCAGTATCTTTTATTACTTATATGCACACAATAGGATATATTATTTCTGGACAGTCAGCAAAAACTTATGATGAATGCACGCAAAATAAGATTATAATTAATTTCCAATCATCTACCAATGATGGAGGTAAGGGTAAAAGCTTGCTGTCAGAATTTTCAAGCCGCCCGCCGCCGTCAGCCGCGCCCCACCGCGTAATGGAAACTCAAACTCACTTATAATATACGTGATTCGTCCTACAGGCTCATTGAACTATTATGTACCTACTACGTACTAGAGGAGACACTACACTTCATTACGCTGGCTCATTCATGTTCATGTGCAGTAGATTCACCGCTCCTCACTCGCTAGACTCTTTTTCACCCGCTCGCGCTCCTCCTACCCACCATTTGTTTGTCGTGCCATCTCTAGTGCATAGTATATAATAGCTCAATGTGCTCCGTATGTACGGTAAACCATTATAAGCTGGCCGCACGTAGGTCGAGCAACGTACAACGTGGCGCGGCCAGCTTATTTTAGTTTTGTATACAGAGTCCTTCTTTATATGTGGACGTTTTTTTAAGGAGATGATTAGACCATGAAACCGAACAACTTTCTCTATGGGAATAATGTCGCGAATGTCGTGAAAAAAGCAATTAAAAATCAACTGGTCCATAGAAAACTGCAATCCTACTCGAGCCAAATTTATGGGAAAGCAGTATTTTTTTTCGCGATTTTTTCGTGGACTATGAGTCCAACATCGAAAGTTGTTCAGTTTGATGGTCGTGTCATGTGTCGTTGTCTGTAAAATTCCGTTTTATTTTTAAATCCGCTTTTTTGAAGCACAGCTACCGGATTTTCAATTTGCTCATCTGGCAACACTGATTGAAATAAGTAAATCATTACTGTACATTGCATCCTCCGCGCCTGTCCGCGCCCGCACGTCGCGTCGTAATGTGAATAGAACTCTACGTGTAGATCGAAGATCCGAAAGTTACAGTATAGAAATGCATGTTTAGAATGCTCAGCGTCACTTTGATAAAACCATGTAAGGATATTATTATGATCCTTGGAAAACTTTAGCTACCTACTACACCTTACTAACGGAAATATTACAGTAAGGCATGATGAGTAAGACTTGAGTTTAGTGACCGAAAAGGTGATACATTAAAAAACATATGTGATCTTCTGTAATGTTATCCTCTACGTGACATAACGTTTTCTTTAACATGCCGTATTTTATTTACCTACGGCATTTGGGATTCTTTAGTTTATGTTTACGATGCATTTTTACACGTTTATCAGATAAGTTTATTTGAGGAAAGTATTCTGAAAACTGATGAGGAGATACAATTTTGACTTTAGACAATGCTATTATGTAAGGAAAGTATTAAAGTGTAAATTGTAAAGTATAGACAACTGGAGAGGAAATATAATTGGACTCTAGCTTGATATGGCACCAGTTTCAAAAAAGTACAGTAAGTCAAGGAAATTGGTGCCGTATCTTAGCAGCCAGGAGTGCCGGAAACTGGAGACTATGGGGACAAGACAGGACTGGCTATTGATGCCAGTGACATGAGACTATACAGGGTGAAATAGATATCATTAGCATCCTTTTAAACTAAGAGTCTACCCATCAAACTGAACACCTTTTACTACGGCAGGAAACCGATCGAAGTAAAAAAAATCTGCTATTCCATACTAAACTGCAATGACTATTCGACTCAAATGTATGCAACAGCTTTTTCTTTGCTCCGATCGGTTTGCTCCCATAGTAAAAGTTGTTCAGTTTGTTGGGTAGACTCTTAGTTTAAAAGTATGCTAATGATATCAATTTCACCCTGTAGATTTTAAATAAGATACGATTTTTTGGAGTTTTATATCACCGCTTTGATTTTAGCTTAAACAAGTTCTACATTTATACAGGGTCCTTCTTAATATGCTGACACTTTTTAAGGGGAAGTTCAGAGCGTCAAACTGAACACCTTTCTCTATGGCACCATCATCGAAATCGCGAAAAAAAAATGTTGTCCCATACAAAACTGCAAACCTAGGTAGGTACTTGAGCCAAATGTATGTGACAGCTGATTTTTTTTCGCGATTTCGATATTGATCCCATAGAGAAAGTTGTTCAGTTTGATGGTCTGATCATCCCCTTAAAAAGTGTCTGCATATTTAGAAGGATCCTGTATTTTACAGGAAAATATATAATAACAACAAAAAGTGCTAAAATGCGCAGGACCAAGAATTTACCTTAAATAAAAATAAATCAAACATCGCTATAGCTATTAAAGCTATTAAAACATAAATTCTCACTTAGTCCTGTGTTATCTTGAACCGCATTGTTCGTTCAATTATCAGTACAGATAAGAAAAGGCTATTCCAATTAAAAATTTGTCCAATAAAAATACATTTACACAAATGGTTTTAAAAGGCGTGTGTTGTTTGAATGATAAGATACATACAAAAGAATTCATTTGTTTTACTAAATAGGTAACACGATTCAAAAAAAAAGTTAATGCATACAGTCGGTAGTAGAGTTTTATAATTTACTAGAGTTAACCCGCGACTTCGTCCGCAGAAATAATATACCAGATTTTAAGTCAGATTATAAGCTATCAAACAAAAAAGTTTCATAAAAATCTAAAAAAGGTTGATTTGGAGTCAGGGACATCTAAAAACCATATCGTCATCTTTTTTTTGTAAATATCTTCAATGTATAGACACACTTCTGATTCAGTTTTATAATACATAGGGTCGTTCTTCATATGCTGACACTTTTCAGGTGATGACCGTCAAAGTTGTTCAACTTTCTCTATGGCACCAACATAGAAATCGCGAAAAAAATATCGGTTGTTCCATACAAAACTGCAAACCTACTCGAGCCAAATGTATGGGACAGCAGATTTTTTTTTGTGATTTCGAGGTTGGTCCCATAGACAAAATTGTTCAGTTTGACGGTTTGGTCATCCCCTTTAAAAAAATGTCATCATTTTAAGAAGGATCCTGTAAAGGGATCCGCCTCGCCTTAGCATTTCCCTTCTGCCAACGTATAAGATCAAAAAATCATGATAGTTTCCATATCCGAATTATGAAACCCTTGGACAATGATTTCAACTAATCAAAAATGGTAATATTGATCTATATTCATTTCAGAAGAGTTTACTGTGAAACACTAGATCGTAGTAAGATAAGATGAGATAAATATTATTTCTTTGCACACCAAAATACACAAAAATATACACGAACAAGAAGGGTACAAAAGTAAGTTATAACCTAACTACGAATGAAGAGCTCTAAGATGAAGTACCTGATCTAAGAAAAAAATCTTTACTGTAGAATCCAACTGTCATCATTTAAATAACAGGGAATACACCATAAAACACTTTGTTTAGAAGTGGATTAATAATTCCGGAACAAAATTGAAGACATCAAAGCTTAGCCCTTTTATACATTTTATATTGTCATGTTAAAATCGCCACCGACATGTAACAAAAACTCCCACACGAATTCAAAATAAGGCCAAGACGGGCATTAAGCGAATTTTCTTGTATGTAAAATTGCAATAAAAAGTACAAGGTACGCACTTAGAATGCCATAAAATTGGAATTTCTACTGAATCATCGTGAATTTCGATTCGTACCTACATGAGGAGGGTACGTAATGAACACCGAAACTAAATGTGAATTGAGCAAAGATTGTTCTCAAAATTGTTAAGAAGATACAAATTAAAGGGATTAAAGAAAATTGCTAAAGGCAAACACATTAAGGCAGACGTCTAAAAAATTTCTTCATGAGATATAGCTACAGGGTGTAAGTGACAGCCTAGCAAATACTTAAACGGTGCTCATGGTAACTGAAGATCAATTACACTGGTGGTAGTTTTTTGGTTATAGAAATAAGCCGGTTTTGGACCATTAAATGATATAACTGTACCAAGTTTCAGCTACCTGTGTCTTACGGTCTCCGAGAAAAATGCCTGTGACAGACGGACGGACGGACAGACACCGAGGTGATTCCTTAAGTGTTCCGTTTTGCCAATTTTGGTACGGAACACAAACAACAACGGAAAAAAAACAAAGGTGGTAAACAAAGGAATAAAAATATTTAAAATACTGTTTTAGTAGACACTCAATTATACAAAATGTTACAAAAATACAAAACTACAAATCTTCTCGAGCTAAATGTATGGGACAACAGATTTTTTTTTTCGCGATTTCGATGTTGATCCCGTAGTGAAAGTTGTTCAGTTTGATGGTTTAAACCACCCCCATAATAAAAGTTTTAAACATAACATAACATAATAGTTTTAAATGTTCATTTTTACTTTTGTAACACAACTTGTATAGTCTCGATCAAAATAATAGAATATAAGTTAAGATTTGTATGACAGCAAACATCCTGGATAATAATAATGCAATATAACATCCGTGACGTAGGAAAATACAAACATTCGTACACTCGTAATAATGCTCGTAATTAACAATTTTCAAACAATAAAAACTTTGCTAAATCCTTCTTTGACAAAGTCGCGACAACAACCCAATCTTTTAGTGTATGTAACTTGGCCGCAAACCTTTCAACATCACTATAACAGTTACAAATGATCTGATAATCAGTAACAATGTTGATTAATTGTAGCCCCAGGTAATTAGTAATCGAATTTAAACACCTTGAACTTTGCCTGATCTGATACGAAACTCACATGAACTTAATTTGATTTCTTTTATTTCATGTCCGCTTATGTGATTTCCTTGTCGACAAGGACAAATAATGGAAACAGATTAATAATTTAACTTATTTTGTTGTGTCATTATTATTTGAATTTCGCAAAAAGTTTTTTATTACAATGATGACTTGATTTTTAAAAAAGATCTGCATGATTTGGTTTCTCTCGCTCGAGGGAATTTACACCATAAACTCACGACCGTAAGTTTCAGGGAGGTCAAAAACATTGCTACAACTACCAACTTTCTCTACACTAATTCTCTCTCTCTTCTTCTCACTTCTTCCTAAACAAATTTTTAAGTTTGTTATTATCATTTTGATTGCTCTCCGATTTAGCAGGACTATGAAAAAAAAGTGGGATGTCAGAACAAAGCAGTAGGGATAAGGCGTATGTCATGTAGCATGTAGCAATTTTTGTTGATGTCGTTCAAATTATAACGTACTCTAGCAGGTATAAAATAGTGTGTACATCGTAAAGGTGCACTTGCGATGCCAGCGGCCGATGCGACTGACGCGCGCGTCTGACGCGTGCTTCTGTCATATGCCATAAATATCTATCACATCGGCCGTGCGCGTCTGACGCACGCGTCAGTCGCTGGCGTCGGAAGCGGCGCCATACGTTTTCATAGTAACTAGTATTGTCGCATCGGCCGTCGGCCGCGAGCCGTGCGCGTCAGTCGCATCGGCCGCTGGCATCGGAAGTGCACCTTTAATCACTCTCACAGATTTAAACATGCAGCCCTCGGTAGGTATTTAACAATAAAGGACGAAACAAACAAACATCAAAATCAATCTCACTTATTCGCAGATCATGCTAGCCCTATATTATAAACATTAGCACAGGCCTACCCTTACGTTGAGGGTGTATGTCCGTTAGTCCACTGCGGTCCAATGCAACACCTCCCGACGCAGCAAGCGGTGTCGGTTATATAACGTGTTAATGTATAAGCGCAAACCTCATACACCCCAACTGATTTATAACAAAATAATTAGATTGAAACAATAATTTCAATATTTTGATAGTTAACATTTAAAGTTACTCGCATTTTAAGTTTTGAGGCTAAAATGATTTGTTATCATTTCAGCAATGAATGAAAGCGCTAACGTGCTCATGGATACTTTTTATGAATCTTGTATTGGTGGTAAGTAGGGTGAGAGTGCCAGAGCGGTGGGTTAAGATCGAGTTCAGTAAATTTTAAATTTTACAAATAAATAATTTAATATTTTTTTTAAATTACCTATGTTGAAACCATGATAATTTGATACTGCTCTCGATTCGAAACAACCTACTTTCTTGTTTTGCGTCAATTCATTAACACGTTGTATAATGACAAAAAATTTCTTCAGAAAGTTGTCTATATCCTATAGGCTATTTTGAATGATTGATCTGATTGATTGACGTTCACATGAAAGCTATAGAGTCGTTTTTAATGCAGATAAAGAACCTTATATCTTGACATTTTAATGTGATGGACGTGCAGTTATAATTATAAATAACCATAGTCATTTATGCCAAAGTTCCGACATTATAATCGATAACGTCAATAGACTAACAAAGCTAATTAGGATTACAAAAAAACGAATAATAAAGCAATTAAAAATACTGTGTTATCTAATTAAGATGAACGCTCTTCGGTCATCGTTCTCTTATTATATCTATTGATCTATTATCTATGGTATTGATTATACTACTGGTTGTTTATTACAGGTAAGTTGTTTCAAACTATAAGAAAATAATCAGTCAATCTTGTTTTATGGAGTCGATGGCATGTCTTTTTACCCGACTGCGCCAGAAGGAGGGTATGTTTTTCGAGCGTATGTATGAATGTTTGTATGTCTACTTCTTTGGCCCGCCCTACGGCCTAAACGGCTTGATGGATTTTGACGTGTGAGGTGTCTTTAGATTCGTAAAAATTGAGAGACATAGGGTATATTATTTTAAGATGGCGTCTCCAAATCAAAAAAGAGAGGGGGAATAAACATTTTTTTTGTAAAAAATTACAATATGGGTATCGAATGAATGCCAGTGAATAGCAGATTCCAAATATACAGGGTGTAAGTGACAGAACTCAGACCATCAAACTGAACCACTTTCACTATGGAGCTTACCTCAGGAAATCTGCTGTCCCATACAAAACTGTTGTACCTACCCGACTCAAATGTATGGGACATCTGATTTTTTTCGCTTTTCCTGAGGAATTCACCGTTTCAGTATTTGCTAGGCTGTCATTTACACCCTGTATGTATATTATAGAACTTGTATGCTACCATTTGGACACAAGAGTAAAAAGAAGTATGAAATAAACTTAATTATTAAGAAAAACAAAAAACCCGACTGCACGAAAAAAATTGTAACTGAAAAGAGAAAAACAATATGAATAGAATAAGTGAACAAAATATCAAATATAAATGCAATGCAATCAATATTTGTATTTGATTTATTGTGATAGAATTCGTTATTTTTTAAATTCAATTAATTTAAAATAAAATAAGCACCGCCATCTATGATAAACATGACAAACTAGCCAACAGTTAATCAACCTTGCGCGAAGTAAAAGTGAAACCCCAACAAGTTTCCGACGAGCGCCGTTCACTTCACAGAGGCGCGCGCGCATATCTTTACGATATGTTAGAGATACCTACTGGTGGCAGCACTGTTTCTTAGATTTTCTTCTAAGTATCACCAAAGACTAACGATAATAACATTGTGTATCTAGAATACATTTTTACGTTATTTATTTACTAAATTTAGTTCGCACATACATACGGCTTTACCGGCTGGTTAAGAGTAACCGTATAGTATAGTAAAGTCCCGGTAGAGACCGGGAAACTTCACAGGAAAAGGAGGCTTAAACGATTTGGTGTTTGATGTAGGTACCAACCAAGTTAATTTTTTTGTAATAAATATATCTCGAATTTTTTAGGGTTCCGAACCTCAACAAGAAAAAACGGAATCCTTATAGGATCACTTCGTTGTCCGTCGGTCTGTCGCGTCGGTCTGTCAAGGCCCTTTTTCTCAGGAATGGATGGAGGTATCAAGTTAAAATTATTTAGAATGTAATCGTACTATGTATATTTTGTTTTGTTTAAAATACGTGTGTTGTAGAGTGTCTGGCCGCATCTTCTCTACAACGGAACACCTTCCGACGCGATGGTAGAGTCAAAAAATTATGTCAGAAAACTATCTAACTATGTGATATTATTTTGAATGAAAATGTTTAGTTTTGTACAGAATCGATGTAAGTACCAACGATAAATGTATGTTTACCTAAAAACAAATATTTCAAGCGAAACTCAAGAATCTATTCAATTCAATTTTTGTTTAGTGGCATCCGATGATGTGTTATCACAATTCAGCCAATGTCTCGTTATGTGGAGAGTATACGAAGGAAAATGATCAGTAGTATTAATTAAGTCTAGCGTGGCAGTTTTGCCACGTGTAAGTAGTTTATAATCTCAAGTGATTGTTTTAAGGTTAAAACACAAGAGTTCACAAAATGGTGGAGCCACGTGCAAGCCCAACGCGCCGATACGCACGCGTCCGTACTCCGCCAGACTTGCAGCGCGACTCCTCAAAAATCTAAGAGGCTGTTTGAAAGGAAGACAAGTCAGTTAAATGTTTGCGTTCATTTGTTAACACCGTGTATATTTCCCAAGTACCTAGGCACATTGTTTATAGCTTTGCATTTTCTAAGTTCACAAACTATACTGGTCAATGAGTCACAAATATCCAGTTTCTAAACATTTAGAACCTAGATACAAAGTTAGGTCTTACCTAATACCTACTTGACAGTTCCTAGGAAATAGCTAACTACTGTTATTAATGTTTGCGGGAATGATTGACTTAGCAACATTTGGACACTGTCTTGTGAAACGAAAATTGCATAACTGTGAGAGATAATAATTCAATCTAACTGTAATTAAGTATTTGGATATTAAGAGAAAGGCTACATAACATAAGTCTTAATACATGATAAGAGATAAAATAGAATTGTTCAGTTATGTAAGGTTATGTTCACGTTAATACACGGTCCTTATTAATACACGGTTCTTCTTAATAAGCTGACACTTTTTTAAGGGGATGATCAGACCATCAAACTGTACAACTACTGAACTTTCTCTACAGCGACAACACGTTCCGATGCGGAGGTAGCTTTAAAAAAAGATTTGACGTTTGATAAATGTGCTGCAAGCTCCTATATTGAATAAATTATATTGACTTTGACTTTGACTTTGAACTGAACTCTACGGGACAAACATCAAAATCACGAAAAAAAATCTGCTCTCCCATATATTTGGCTCGAGTAGGTTTGCAGTTTCGTATGGAACAGCTCTTTTTTTTCGCGATTTCGATGTTGGTGCCATAGAGAAAGTTGCTCAGTTTGACGGTATTATCATCCCCTTAAAAAGTACAGCTGACGGTTTTTTAAGGGGACGATCAAACCGTCTAATTGAACAAATTTCCCATGGGACAAACTTCGAAACCGCGAAAACAATTTCAACTATTCTAAAACTGCGAACTTAATCGACCCAAATGTATGGGACAGAAGGTTTTATTTTTGTGATTTCGAAGTTGGTCCTATAGACAAAGTTGTTTAGTTTGATGGTCTGATCTGATCCCCTTAAAAAGCCCATCAGCATATTAAGAAGGACCCTTTATTCCCCGTAGTCAACGTTATTCTAAATAATATAGGGTCCTTCTTAATATGCCGACACTTTTTCAAGGGGATGATCAGACCGTCAAACTGAACAACTTTATCTATGGCACCAACGTTGAAATAGCGATAAAAAAACATCTGTTGTATACAAAACTGCAAACCTACTCGAGCCAAGTGTATGGGACAGCTGTTTTTTTTCGCGATTTCAATGTTGGTCCCATAGAGAAAGTTGTTCAGTTTGATGATCTGATCATCCTCTTAAAAAACTGTCAGCATATTAAGTTGGACCCTCTATACCATAACTAAAGATGAAACGATCGTATGTATACCTACTAGACACCCAATAAACAACATTTTCAAAATATCAAAAAAAAGATTGAAAAATTTGTCTCGGGCGGGACTTGAACCCGCACTCTACCAAACCGGGGAAGTGCGTTATCCAATTTCGCTACCGAGTCCACTAGCCAGAGAACGAAATTGTCAATCTATTGCGTCTTAAGGGGACGTAATTTGATTCGAAATAGCACAACATGACTGTAACATGTTTATAATCAATAATAGTCGTTATTTTCAAAATATTCTAAATTATACAACGTGTTAATGAATTAACGCAAAACTAGAAAGTAGTTTGTTTGGAATCGAGAGCTGAATCGAATTATCATGTTTTCAACATAAGTAATTTTTTTTAAAATGTTAAATAATTTGTTTGTAAAATTTTAAATTTACTGAACCCGATCTCAACCCACCGCTCGGGCACTCTTACCTTACTTAATACCAAAACAAGTTTCTTAAAATGTATCCACGAGCACGCTAGCGCTTTCATTCATTGCTGAAATGATAACAAATCATTTTTGCCTCAAAACTTAAATTGCGAATAACTTTAAATTTTAAGTATCAAAATAATTAAATTTTTGTTTCAATCTAATTATTTTGTTATAAATCAGTTGGGGTGTATGAGGTTTTGCGCTTATTCATTAACACGTTGTATAGACGATTCTTAAGCGAAGTTATGGTGAAATTTTCTTTGGAAAAAAGCTTCTCACAAGAAAAAGGTAGTGTGATTAATTTGCAAAATCTTTCGCGACCGATTTTTTCTAAGTGAAAATCTGCGTTCGCACCTTTTGACAAGGATACTATGATATGATATACTAGGATATACTTTGAATACCTATATCCAAAAATGTGATTACATACCTTCTTTCCCGCTTTTTTCTCTTTGTAGTACTTGTCCCTTTTATGGTCCGGTATAAGGTCATCATCTTGACTGTCGCACTTAAAACCTCTTAGCCACAAAACACTAATGTAGCTTCTACTCTAATAGGTTTAAGATCACTTTTATATTAAACAAAATCATGCACGATTTTCAATATCACTAGGTTTTAACTTTTCACAATGCACATTTTTTTTAACACTTAAAAAGTTTATTTTTAATTTTCGTAATGTTTCACGGACGCTGCGTGATCTGGAAAAATAAAACGTAATGTAAGACAATAAAGTATACGCTAATGAACGTAATTAACTGGAATATATAACTGTTTCCTTATGCTGTAAAAATATTGACATTGATTACGATGCGTTGATTGTTTTTTTTTTCGTTCGTTCGACGTGAATGAAGTAACATTCATTAATTATTATTTATTTTTTCACAACTTGTATACACATAGAAGAAACTAATGTTTTTAACATCCTTTCTAGATTAGGTTCTACAAATTCAAAATAGAATTCTTATCGAAATAAACTCTCAAAAAGCCTCTTTCCTTTACATAAAATACAGGGTTATAACGTTAAGAGAAGTTTATTCCGAATGCGTAAATGCGCGCTGCATACAAACGAATTATGGTGATATTTTCAATTAAAGTCATTAAAAATTTTTCAAAAACAATCTAGAAACTAATCTCTGTTTTTATGAACTAAGATTTTTGTTTTAGTGCTAGGGTTAATTAAGATTTGTATGGAAATCTTTGAAGCACGGTAACTTCGAAACTATAAATTTTAACGAAAATCTGACAACATATAAGCATAGAGATTAGTTTCTAGATTTTTTCTGAAAAATTTCATTGACTTCAATTGGTTAGTATTGAAAATATCACCAGACTTCGTTTGTATTGAGCGCGCTGCGAATTATATTTCCTTAAATTCGTTACATACATTAGTTGCAGAATATCAAATTGAACAATTTTCATTATAGAACCCAAAATTGATTTAAATCGGGAAAAAATATTGGTTGCGATAGAAAATGTCTATGACTGCTCGACATAAATGTATAAAAGTACTGATTTCTTTTAGCGTTTTCCATTTTAGTTATATTGTAAAAGCTGTTCAGCTTGATGGTATATTCTAAAACAATAGTATTCCCTGAAGGATGTAACGCATATAAGTTTACGCCTTGTATATTTGACAATTAAAATTATCTAAATAGGTAATCCATATTTATTTTCTAATATCGCTATCAAAGCATGTAGATGTATATTTCGATTTTAGGAAGATATCACGATTATAGCCTGTGGAATCCAGCCTGCAGGGCTCCTCTCACGAATAAGGGTGAGAGGGAGTGGGTCATACTCTATCACGTGGGCCCAGTGCGTGTTGGTGGAGGAAAGTTAAGGGGTGGGTGGTTTCAGTGACTTGCCTTTCGTCCATAAAAGTACTATTAGAGAAACTGTATCCCTTATTATTCTCCTACGACTCTCACGGGTATGGTAGACCATTCATAGCACCTTACAGCAAATGTTTATTTATTCAAAACTGAAATTAACATAATTTTATAGGTACTTTACATCTGTGCCAGTTATTACGAGAATCTCAATGTATTATTTATGTGAATAATAAGCAAGTATGCGTATAATTCATAGGAAGTGAAACCATTAGCAGAATGTGTTGAAACGGCGCTGTTTTGATTAAGTCATTATTCGAAACGAAACATGTTAATTAGAGGTACTATAACTTTAAGAACGCTTTATTTCTAACAACATTTAACATTACCTATGATTTAATTGAGGGTTGTAAACAGATCGCTGAAGAGATCATTTAAGCGGGCACCTCTTCTCCACTAATGTTACAATTTACACAATACGAGTAGATGTCAATTAGCTCTCATTATAGCTCAACAGGAAAAAACGGAACCCTTATAGGAAAAACGGAACACTTTGTTGTCTGTCTGTCTGTCGATCTGTCAAGGCCCTTTTTTTCAGGAACGGGTTGAAGTTATTTAGAATGAAATCGTACTTTGTATATATTTTTTTGTTTAAAATACGTGTGTTGTAGATTGTCTGGCCGCATCTTCTCTACAACGGAACACCTTCCGACGCGATGATAGAGTCAAAAAATTATGTCAGAAAACTATCTAACTATGTGATATTATTTTGAATGAAAATGTTTAGTTTGATAGGTACGATAAAGATTCTACAGAATCGATGTACACACGGCGACACATCAAGCTATACAAAACCAAAATAAGCTGGCCGCGCGTAGGTCGAATAACGTATAACGTCGCGCGGCCAGCTTATGTTGGTTTTGTATAGCTTGATGTGTCGCCGTGTGTACGTACCAATTACTTATATATATATTTATTTACGAGTCTAGACTATATTCTTGTATTTATGATATATTAAATTCAAAAATTATAGAAAAAATACAATATGCGTATCCACAACAAGCTTCGTCAAAGGTAATACAATACTCACATCCGCAACAGGCTTCGTCAAAAAACCAATGATAAATGTATGTATACCTAAAAAGAAATATTTCAATCGAAACTCAAAAATCTAAGAGGCTTTTTAGTTCTCATTATAGCTCAGTAGGAAAAATAAGTACTTTTAACATCAGGTAAAACGGTTAACCTTGATCAACGACCGTGAACTTTCCTTAGTGATGACCGATTGAACATGAAGCTTTTACATTAATTTCAAGCATATTTTTCAGAGTAAATTTAATTTTAAAATTCAAACAATGTTTAATTCCGTAGTTCAATATTATGATTTTATTATTCTTCCCTATACTAATTACTAGAATGTTTGCAATAGTTGACAGATTTCTTTACTTTCAAAAATTGCCTACATATTTCACAACTGATTAATTAACCAAAATCAATTAAGAAATAAATAATTTCTAAAAACCTGTCTTGTGAGTCTTGCTCAAATATTTTGTCACTATAAAATTTTCTATTCGTTCTGAGAAGAATGTAGGGCGGAAAGCGATAGTGGCTTGACCGGTCAACTAACCTACTAGCTGGTTGATATCGATATAGTACCGCACTCAGTGGATCTATCAATCGATCTATTTCAATGATCAAATATCACTTATTTTTTAAATTTATAATCCAGAGCAACACAATGGAACAAATAACAAAATTCAATTTAAAAAAATACCCAGTCCTTTACGAGCGGCGATGGGCTTACCCCGTCACACTGGACAGAGTTGCGGTACTACTAGTGAAACACGGATTTTCTGAGGTTTCAGAATATCTCTGACTACCCCCTCGGGGAATATAATCGTAAGTATATACTTATACTTACCAAAACATTTGGTTTGGTAGATGAGTAGTAAAGTAGTAACCATCAAAACAATCAGACTATTATTGATAAATCACATACCATAGCTTATGCATGTATGCAAGCATGCGGTTAATTACGATCGTAACCACATATATTGATGACTAAATGTATCTGAACTATTTTCTTCGACTCTCGTTTTTGTATGGCACTGGATACAGTCACTGGATTCATCTAAACTGATATTTCTCTAACAAGTTACACCAGTCTTCTTCTTATCGTGTGGGCAGCAAGCCCTGGTGTCAGAGTTCTTTCAAACCGCCTTACGGCCTCTGACGTGGTTTTCATGTAGTGACTACTACCACCAGAGATAGTAGCCGGGACTAACGGCTTAACGTGTCATCCGAAGCACGGAATCATCTTTCTTTACAGAATCAGGTGATTCAGCCTGCAATGTCCTAACCAACTGGGGAAAAATGCACAAAGTGACATATCACTAGGTGTCCCCCGTGGGAATCGAGCCCAGGACCTCCGTGTTAAGAGCTCAATGCTCTTCACCATTAGACTACGGATGCAGTCATTCATAACTTCATAAGCTATCACAGTAAAACAAACATACCTTTCACACCGCATCAATAAACATCGTTTCTGGTACCGCATTATTTCAATACAGCATAATATCCGTCCAAACTCGCATTTCACTCATAAAATATTCATATCCGCCACCTAGCAGATAGTTCCAAAAAACAAATCTCGCAAATCAATCCATTTTAATCCTTATCACGAAGAAAGAGAAGTTATTTTATGGAACTTCTTGTGTAGTGTAAACTTCAGTCAGTCACTTGGCACAAAGTCTCATGAATCAAGCAATTTTTACTCTTATAGCGTTGACATATGGGTTTTCTTAGAAGATTTCTTGAATAGTAGTAGAAAAACAACAATTAACTCTACCCTGCGCGGGCGCATTTGAATAAATACCAGACTGTGTCTACTGTGACTGAAGAGCATTTCATTTGCAAACTGACTGGATTACGAATGTAATGAATACTTAATACTGGAAAAGCATGTGTGAAAAAGAAAACATATTAAGTACCAACTAGGTAATTAATTTATGCTAACGCGTGTTACGTTTTTGAGCTAATTTCAGGGGTGTTGTTTTAAGAAGACGATCAGAGGATCTCAGTACTCGGTCTTTCCATTTTCGATAGAACGTGCACGTTTTTGTTCAAATATCAACTCTATTACATCTATTACAAGATACACAATCAGCTGTCCGAAAATGGCTGGCCCATAAGAGGTACTCAACGAATAAAAGTACCTGTTTTGCCTCTGTACCGCGCCAACTCTCTGACTGTAAACATACCAAATACGACTAACTTTAATAATCAAATGTGACGTATTAGTATCACCCTACAGCATTCATACCTAAGAGGAAGGATCTCCATAGAGAAATTTACGATTGTAGTTGGTCTCTTTTGTCTTATGACGTACCTTTAATAGTAGAAGGAGATGGAACTATAGATATTTGTTTATGCGGCTGTCCACTTTTTTTTGAGCTAGTGTGTGTGAAAAGTGACCGTAAACATAAGGCCATATATCACTTGGTGCCTTTTGTCCATACTACTTGACACCACACACTCAAACCTAAACGTCAAAAAAAGTGGACACTTTACAATTGGTATGGCTCACTCTAGTCTTAAAGAGAGATCCTTCCTCTTAGATTCATACTTATTTTATGTGACTTATAATTTGTCTCTGTTCTGGCGTGCGATTTTATAAAGTCACACGTTCAAATCCGCAGTAGAAAGAAGCAGTAGAAGGATTTCCATAGCAATTTTGATTTGAACGTGACTTTCAAAAATACTACTCCTGTCATCGTCTGATAGTTGACATCTTGTTCCTTTTTCAAAATGTCGTTTTAGAAATAAAATTTATTTCAAAGACATGTAAGAAGTATTTAAAACTTTAAACCTGGAAAACAAGGTATATGTTCCATTAATACGTGTTACGTGAAAAAAAAACAGAAAAAAGGCCAGTGATTTCAATTTCTTTGCAAAAATTCGTTAAGATTTTATATGAGTCTGTGCAACTTGTTCTTTTATAAGACATCAATGATTCCAATGAAGTTCAGATAAAAACCGTCACGGGATATGGAAATCGGTCCGTTATTTAGATCCAGAGTTCGGTATTTTTTTCATTTATCGGGAACCGTATGCTCAACATGCAGAGTTCATAATTCGGCTAGAGCTAGACTTTTTTTTAATTACAGTAAATATATATATATCTCCACCGAAATATCACAATTCTTTTCAAAAAATTTCGCATGCGTATGCGACTTAAGAGTTTACCACGTTAAAAAAATTCGTGTAAAAACTCTTTTTCTTACGTGATTAGAGTCAAAATGTCTTGATTCGAGGGACTTTTTAATTTGTAGAATTCTCTTATAGCAATAATTACACTTGCATACTAATTATTATTTAGATAGTGTATGGTGGATTAACATACGTGTACCATAACCGCAATGTGTTGAAACTTGCCTAACTGCCGGTCAATTATTACTAGAGTTGCCATGATTGGTGTATTTGTGGGACTGTCATATCCTATTTATGATACGTGTCAAAACTGTCAATAAAGAGGTAAGATAAACCTAATTATTTTTTTTTAAATTTAATCAATGAATGCCAAAAAGCATTTCCTTATTTCAAGTACCTAGGTCTGTTGCACGAACGGTCATTAAAGTTAATCCTCCATTAAATCTCTTGCTAGCTTTTTCTGCGTCAATAAGACAAAAAGTGACAGCAAGAGATTTAATGGAGGATTAACTTTAATGAACGTACGTGCAACTGGCAGTATGTGTACCAAACGAAAATATTTAAAAGTGATAAAACTGTGATAACTACACTCAAAATAACTAATAGAATTTACTTGGTAACATATGGGGGCGGTCTTAGAGCTTTCCATAAAAATGTTCCTCTTTCTTTTTTCTATGACATTTGCATAAAGACCGAAAACATTGTCTTATATTATATACCAGTAATATTTCAGTACTTAGATACCCTTCATCGATACCAAGAAATTATGGTTACCCTAGTTATAGGTGACCAACCGTTAGCCTCAAATATTAATTAACGTTTTGAAATATTTCAAACCAGTGCGTTTAACGTTGATTTTATACTTCACAAGTAACGAGGAATTTATAGTTAATTTTGTGCCACTGTTTGCTTTTTCGTATTCTTATGAAAAGCCTAAACTTTTGGTTCTGTTTTCTAGTTTGTATGAAGTCGATAAAAAGTTACCTTAACATACAAGTTCCTTACAAATAGATCTACTGGTACAAATTCTGTACAATTTCCAGGTTTTGCGTTCATGATTGTTAGCATCAACAAACAACCCCGTTGATAATATTATCAATTGCATAACAATTGATTCACTTTCACTTTTAAACCAATATTTAAAACGTAAAAATTAAATCAGCTGTTCCATACATTTGGGTCGAGTAGCCATTAACGTTTTCTATCGAACAACATTTTTTTGGCCGTTTTGATCTTGATTCTTCACATTGTAAGTTGTTTAGTTTGATGGTCCGAAACTCCCCCCAAAATATGAAATCCATTTAGGTTTACACCTTGATTAATATCAATTTATCCATAAAATATAGACGGCATATAATAGATTGCTATTAAATCCGTATCCAAATCTTAATTCGAGCTAAGCTTGGCTATCTAAAACTATAGTCTTAGATATCCATTTCAAATAGCAACAAAATTTTAGGGCTATTTTGAATTACAGAATCAGAGATTTAAAACACGTCCTCTCACTTATTCTTAGAACAGCTTTAGTAACGTCCAAGATATGTCGGATAGTATATCTTTCTGATAAATAAATTATATTTGCAAATAAGAATTAGCCAGAAAGCTATATAGGAATCGGATAATATTTTCGTCCTTATTTGAAATGAAGTATAATATTGAAATAAAAATTCACTCTGAATGACCTGTGCCAAATTTATGACAACATTATTTTCCATTCGAATTATTTTCACGAACAATTTAACATCAGCTAGCGATTAACATCAATGTTAGCAGCTACTTAATAGGGCTGCCACAAATGTGGATCAATACTGAATACATCATCATCATCATCATCTCAGCCGATGGACGTCCACTGCTGGACATAGGCCTCCCCCCAGGATCGCTATAACGACCAGTCCTGCGCTGCCCTCATCCAACGGGTTCCCGCCGCCTTCACCAGGTCGTCGGTCCACCGAGTGTGGGGGGGGCCTACCCACGCTGCGCTTTCTGGTACGCGGTCGCCACTCGAGAACTTTTCGGCCCCATCGGCTATCGGTTCTGCGAGCAATGTGCCCCGCCCACTGCTACTTTAGTTTAGCAATTCGTTGAGCTAAGTCAGCTACTCTGGTTCTTCTGCGTACTGAATACATATAGTTACAATATTTAATAAACATCTAACTTTATTCCAGGGCAGCGCAGGATCGGTCGTTGTGGCGATCCTTGGGGGATCGCCACTGGTCTATGTGGAGCCAGCAGTGGAGGTCTATTGGCTGATATGATGAACTTATTTGCAACAGGAATTTTAGATGCAGCATCTTCATGCTTAGAAATGTACTTAAAGCAACTGATTCCAGATACTGTCGTAAACTTCTTCCGTCGAGTCGATAACATTGCTATTGAGTGTGTCCTGCCATCGTGGTGTTGTTTTAATTATAAGTCAATATTCGATTAGCCAAGTCAGAGGCATGTTAAAGGTTCAATTTTAGAACTGTCTGAGTGAGAAAACAATAAAGTTTTCAGCTTAGATGCGTAGGTGTTAAAATTTTTTCGATTTGACAGATGTCACTCACAGGTATCAAACTAAATCCTATAGGGATTTGACTATATGGGAATTGCATTGCACCAAACGGGAATCAGACTAAACGGTAGTTAGACCTATGGGGAATAAGACTTAACGGCAATTATACCTATGGGGATTTGACTATTTGGGAATTGGACGTAACTGACAGACTAGACCAAACGGTAAATGGACCTGACGGACCGGATGGTTTAAAATGGCTTGTAAACATTCTTACAGCAGTGGAATCCTAACTTTCCTCCACCAAACCACACTTACGCTTGCTCTCTCACCCGACTTGTTCTGCACAAGTTAACTGGCAGCCCTATATACGACATTATTGGCAAAGAATTGCGCGTCAACCATCAATCAACGATGAGCCAATTTTTATAATTAACCGACATCTGTAACCAAAATAAAGCACCAATTAAGTTGCTTACTTTATCGGACAAAAACTGTTAAATACTTCATAATTACAGGTTTTGGTTGCCAAATGTGGTGTTGCATTAGAGTTTATAATGTAGGTGTTATCTTCAAGTCATAATTATTAATAACTTTGTTGTATAGTCAGTAGCAAAAACATTCTACTGATAACTGATAAGTCAAGTCAAAAATAAAAAATGCGAAATTTTTAGATATTAGCAAGTTATTTGGACATCTGGGCCATGTTAAATCCTATATACCCCTACACTTAGATCTAAATGGGATTTCCAAACAAACGTTAGGTACCTACCTGATCTTGGCACGTTAGATTTTAAACCCACTAATACCCATATTTAGCATTCTATCAGCTGACATTCGCTCATTTCTAAATAATTTCCTATTTTTGACTTTGAGCGCAGATATCTCGAGACAGAAGCATTATATCAATTTAGTTTCTATGGGAGTTTTGTTCCATTGGATAAGGCCTACAAGGACTCACTCAATTTAAAAAGAAAATCTTTTTTTTTTTCAACCCCTCTTTCGTTGTATGGGACGGGTCGAATGAGTGTGGCGGGGCATATAGGCAGACAGACTGAATGGACGAAAGTATAAGAGTCCCGTTGTTTGACTACGGAACCCAAAAAAAATTTCGCGCCGCTATTCGTAGTGCGCTGTTTACACACATAGCTATTATCTCTGATAATCGTAGCCTTAAGCGCGGTTGTAAAAAAAGAAATCTCAGTCATTTTCACTGACGCATTCGTCACGCAATCTCTTGTTTAACAATCACACTAAATAGAGTCATTTGACGATCTCATTTGTTGTTGTTTACAAATGATTTGAAGAGAAACCTAGACGGCTGTGCTGAGCTGTCTATAAAATTCAAAAACTTTAAATCAATGCACTGGAAAAAGTTTTTAACATTATTTTGTATTAAACATCGCGATCGAGACTATAGTACCGTTTTGTCCATACAAACGTATTCCCCTGTTTACTCCCAGGATAATGACAACCATTTTCAGACATCTGGCAAACAAATTTGACGAATATAAACAAGAAAAGCAAAACATATAGACATACCTAAAGTCTATTTCGTATTATTATTAAAAGAATTATTGAAATCGATTTAGTTTTGGAGGAGGAAACAGGGGAATACGAAACGTAGATTCCGTCCATTTTATGTCGATAAAATCAGTTTGAGCAGCAATTGTCCCTTTCACACTCTAGTCGGCGAGGTATGTGGGAGGGGCGGATCGGACAAATACGTAAACAGTCGTTAAAGTGACCTATTCTCAAAATTTCTTCGAGAGCCCGCCAATCCTGCAATGTTTTGTGAGGCATGTTACTTAGCAGCTTCATAAAATCAATGCGTGCAACGCAAAGTGATACAGCGGAAAGTACGATAACGCGAGGACAAATACGACATTCCCATCCCATCCCATTCTACACAGTAAGTCAGAGTTTCGGGGAGCAACACTTTGCCTTTCTATGTGTTCGAAACTATCTAAAAAGCCTTTGTATTTCTGATAAGTTTTATACCAATTTTGTCGGAAAAGCTTCTGACAATTTATGTCTTTATGTTACCTTTAACTATTAGTAGTTAAGTATAAGAAAGAAATAATGTCAATTATTTAACTATTTCAATTTCTAAATGGTATAATTTCAATCCGTTAGAGTTCAGAAACAATATCAACATTCTTACATATCTCTTTACTTTTTTTTATTTGACGCGTAAAAACTAACAGAATATTCCTGCTATAAGTATCTCTAGATTACTCGTAGATACTTTAGGCTACGTAATTTGGTAGGTACATTTACAAATATGGATTCAATTCCAGAAGTTATGTAAACATATATTTCCCAATGTACCCAAAGAAACACCTCAACCAGTTTGTTTCGTTGTCGAAAAGTTATTTAACTCTAGAAATATTAACCGAGAAATGTTAATAGATTTTGCAAATGAATAAACCATAATGTTTACACCATAATTACTAAACTTACGTTTTATAGTGTTCTTACGTTTGAGAATTTTGTGCGATGTAAGTGAGTAACAATGATTTTGCAATCGAAAGTGGACAGCATCTCGCAAAATGAGTCACTGACTGGTTCCATATCTGATACAAAATATATTTATGCTACCGGGCGAAAATTGTTATGGGTTATTCCGAGGTATTTCCATTTCGGAATGAGATTTTACGTCATGTGGTTTCGGCTTATAATGGACCACTCCATTTCTTCTAAAAAGCGCAAATTTATATTACAGTAAATTTAAAAAAAGGTTGTTATTAAATAAATCATGGACATACTTAGTTATGATCCCAATACTCTACAAAGCATTTTATTATAGAAACCATTCAATAATAACACAAACAAATAGTGTTTAGCAGTTAGATGCGTACCTTTTAAGGGGATGATCAGACCATGAAACTGAACAGCTTTCACTATGGGGCCAAATTGGAAATCGCGAAAGAAAAACGGCTTTAAAACTTCAGTACGTCGAGTACTAAAATTTCAAATGTATGTTATATTTTTTCGCCATTTCCATGTTAGTCGCATAGAGAAAGTTATTTAGTTTGGCTACCAAACACCCTGTATATAACATACATGACCGAACTAGAGTTCGAACCCAGGACCTCTAATTTGGTAGTCCGGCATGGTAAGCATTACACCAACAAGATCGTCAGTGCTGTAGCAATTCTGACCACCACGAAAGGAATTTAGGCTGTATACAGGGTCCTTCTTAATATGCTGACACTTTTTTAAGGGGATGATCAGACTATCAAACTGAACAACTTTCTCTATTGGACCAACATCGAAATTGCGAAAAAAAATCTGCCGTCCCATACATTTGGCTCGAGTAAATTTGCAGTTTTGTATGGAAGAGCAGATTTTTTTTCGTGATTTTGATGTTGGTGTCAAAGAGAATGTTGCCATACATATTATTATCGAAGTCATCGCAACATAAATCACACCTGCTTGAATAAAATAGGTGTCGTCCAGAACATGACCGTCAAAATAACTGTATCCAGAATAGACAATGATATGGATACCATATTATAATACGAAGAATTCTCAATAAATACGTGCAGGACCGTATTGTAGTGATATAAAGGCCATTTTACTGTGTCACGATTGGCATGCTCGGTGCGTTATTGCATCCTGAATCCTGATTAGAATTTAATTTAGCCACCAGTTTACGTTGACACGTCGACTCGATCAAGTTGAAGTTTTTAAAAGGTCTTAGTTTGGTGGTTATTGCATCACAGTTACGGAGGAAATGAAGGTTTTTAAACGCAAGCTTAAGGATATTACAAGGTTCATCCTATTCGTTTCATAACGATTCGTAACTATCTTACACATAGTACCTCTACGTCAAGAATATAATTTTGAATATATCAAATTATCATTCACACCCTTGGTAAATCTATAGGGTCCTTCTTAATATGCTGACACTTTTTAAGGGGATGTTCAGACCATCAAACTGAACAACTTTCTCTATGGGACCAATCGCGAAAAAAAATCAGCTGTTCCATACTAAACTGAAACCTTACTCGACCCAATTGAATGGGACAGCAGATTTTTTTTCGCAATTTCGACTTTGGTCCCATAAAGAAAGTTGTTCAGTTCGATGGTCTGATCATCCTCTTAAAAAATTGCTACCATAATTATTAAGTTGGACCCTGTATAGCTTTCTAGCCAATTCTGATCAGCAAATATTTTACTTCATTTATCAGAAAGATATATAGCAGATATATCTTGGACGGTAATAATGCTGTTCTAAGAATAAGTGAGAGTAAGTGTCTAAAATCTCGGTTTCTGTAATTCCAAATAGGCTTAAAATTTCGTTACTATTTGGAATGGAGTATACTTTTAGAAACATGGTGTAAACGAATATTCACATGTGCTAAGGATAAAGTTTCAACACAATTTTCTACTGAATGATGCTAATGATAAGCTCATAATAATATAGGGTTCAATACAATATGCTGACGGTTTTTAAGGGGATGATTACCAGACCATCAAGCTCAACAACTTTCTCTATGGGACCAACATCGAAATCGCCTCGCCTTAAAAAACAGCATATTAAGAAGGACCATATGCTACAGGGTGTAAGGAAAAGTATCATTAACCTTTAAACAACATACTCTACCCATCAAACTGAACAACTTTTACTGTGGGAGCAAACCTGTCAGAGCAAAAAAAATATTTGCTGTTCCATACTAAACTGCAATGCTTTCTCGACTTAAACGTATCAAAACAAACGTAAACAGGGTCTTAATATGCTGATACTTTTTTAAGGCGATGATCAGACCGTCAAGAAGCCAAATTTTGGATCATGTAGGTTTGCAGTTTTGTTTGGTACAGCAGATTTTTTTTTCATGATTTCGATATTGGTCCAATAGAGAAAGTTGTTCAGTTTGACGGTCTGATCATCCCCTTAAAAAGTGTCAGCATATTAAGAAGGACCCTATATACAGGGTGGCACCATATAATATGTCGTCGATGTTAGAGATAAGAAAAACTGCATTCATAGATTTTCAATAAAGATGGATGTAAAGATGATTCCGTGCCTCGGATGGCACGTTAAGATGAAAAGATGGATGGGAAGATGATTCAGAGCCTCGGATGGCACGTTAAGCCGTTGGTCCCGGCTACTATCTCTGGTGGTAGTAGTCGTTACATAAAAACCACGTCAGAGGCCGTAAGGCGGTCTGAAAAAACTTTGACACCAGGGCTTGTTGCCCACACGATAAGAAGAATAAACTCTTACCACTCCAGTCGAAGATACACTATCTATATCATCCTTGCTCTTCTTAATCTGATGGAACGCGATACAAATATGATCATAGAAGGGGTTGGATACAGTAAAGGCTGATGATTGTAGATACTGAGAAACTTTCACTATGGAACATAATAAGTGAAATTCGCAAATAAAAAATCAGCTTTTCATACAAATTTTTGATCATGTACGGAATTGCATGCATGTATTTAGTATGTTACTCGTAAATCAAAATTTTTGTTTGCAAATTTTCTATAGGTTTCTTTGGGTATCGTAGCTACAATCACTCCTTAAAGTAATGCAACTGTTTACCCTAACACCCTGTAGAACTCTTAAGTTAATAGATCGCATACTTATCTCCAAGATCTAAAATGAGATTTCATCAATATCTTCACGTAATAGTGATTTGTCTCGTATTTGCTTTACAGTGTTTACTATCGATATCGGTTGTTTGATGGAGAAGCAATCATCTAACGTAATATTTCGCTTTCAACACTCAAAGTACTGTAATGCGTGCACATATGGCAAATAAATCGCTGCGATCATGAGAAATGACGTTTCGTTATCTACCATTAAGTAGTGGTAGCAAAACAATACGCTAAAGATTCACAGGAAAACCAGAATTCTGCATGTCAAGTTTTTTTATTGTCTTCATTTTATAGTTTTTAAGGATAGAGGTCATAATTTTAAGAAACTATTTAAATTTTTATTGCGATTCATCGAGTTTATCAAGATAAATTTAATTTTTAATTTTTATTGATCTGTAACCTCTAAATGCAAAAATGGTGGAGAGAAAATAATTCGAACTCCAAGGAGAAAAGCTACTGCTTTATTAAAGAAATAAAAATCTCCTGCCTTCTCTTTCTAACTCTATGCTGGAAACAGAAACGTCAGCTCAAATGTCAAATTTTGACATTGTGAATGTATTTTTTTTCTTAATGGCCAGTTATTTTAAGTTTACCAAGGAAGTCACAGGTTTTCCAGTAACGTCACTGGACCGACCGAAAAACGACGTTATTTTATTAAAAATATCTGTAATCCTTTCATTTTAAAATGTCTGACAGAAAATAATATTATTGAGACAATTATCTCGAAATGGTTTTCTATTCCGCCCTCCAAAAAAAACTTGACGTACCGAATTGTCCACATAGCTGGAAGAGTGGCAAAACCAGGTGGCACACAGCTCACAGAAATAATACTAGATGGGAAATGAAGACGTGGAAACCATGTCCGATTGGCTAAAAAAGTCTGGAAATGAAAACATCGAATTTAGAAGACGCACTGTTGTGAGGCACTCTGCTCTTGGTTTTTTTTTTCGGAATGGCCAATACAGCATCACTCAGGGGGCATCGACTGCTTATTGCTGCGGACAATTGGTGGAACCACGAAGGGTCAACCGAGCCAGTGAAATAACTCAAGCAAATGGCCTAAGATCACCCCAATGGGGTATGGAATGGACCTCAGCATAGGGAGCTGTTTCTGGGAGCATTACGGCGTTGCCTGGTCTATTTTGGGTGGAAGGAACAGATGCACAATATCTTTCGTTTTTGAGATCATTGGGAGAGGACCACCTTATACTTAGCGAATGATGCTAAATTCGTGCCTACCTTCAAATTGGCACTCCTATCATTGCTAGAAGCCAATAATGTTGCGCAAATCAATACAGAAACGAATCAAGAACTCTATAAAAATGAATTACAACAATATCAATAACTATAAACATTTTAAAACGATGTCTCAACGAATCTGTGCTGCTATCGGTAAAACCGCAAAGTTTTCGCATCACATCTTAGCACCGGTCACTTTCGATTCATGTGCCTCTAGTAAATTACAAACGGTATTTTGAATTTCGACCTTACGTAAGTTAATGCGGCAAATTAGTCGCTCCTACAAAAATTTACTTTTTAAATGAGAAAATTTTGAAAACCTAGTTTATTGTTTAGGAAATATTGTTTGCACTTGGTAGTTGAGCACATTGGTGCTAATTATATTTCCTAAACTATACCTGTTTCAATTTCAAAACACCTAAATATCAAAATGTTTAAAGAATAAAATTGACAAAGGCCTATTGACACAGAATGTAATCGAAAATCAAAAATTCAGGTATGGTCCTGCTGACATGACGAACACCACTTTCGATCATCCAAGCCGTGCTCTTGCGCAACCCGTGCATCTGCAACTGCATTCCATACGCTCATTAATTCCACTACATCCGAATGTGGGTGACATTCAGACTTGTTCATAATACTGGTCTTTTGACCTTCAAATGTTGTTAATGTCTGAGAACTATGTCTTGTCTATCATAGGAACAGATACTGATTGATATTTAACTAGTCTACATATAATAAAATCTTAAATCCAAAATGTTTGAACGCAATTCACGCAAAAACCAATGAACGGATTTTGATTAAATTTGGCACACAGATAGAATATGATCTGGATACTTTTTTAAGGTCTACGCAGACGGAATCGCGGGCAACAGCTAGTTATTAATAATCACGAAGTATGATTAAATACAACTTGTTAAAAATAAACGTAAAATCTGATAGAAGAGATCAATATTTTGGCGATGTAACACTTTTTTAAATGTTAGTAAAAAATCTGTTTTTGATCAAAATTGGGCGCTGTCAGTTTAGAATTTGTACAGTTTGAGGTAATTGCTCACAAGTATAAGCAGTGATAATAAAATAATAAACTAATAATATTATCATCATGTTTATTATGTTAGACGACTAACAAAAATGAACCTCAGACAAATTGCCACTGATTATTTGCGATGTGTCGAAAACCACTCCTGCGCATGACACGACCTCGGTTTGGCTAAATCTCTCTTGTTTGCTAAAGGCGTGCCTTGGTCATAACCAACTGTATGGTGAGATGAAGTATCAATGCAAAATGATGTCATGAAAAAAAATGTTAGTATCCATCCATACCATACCAACATGTTGTAATATTATCACCGAAAATTTAACGACTTTTAAAATAATTGTGTTACACCGACATGTTAATTCAACAGCAAAGCATATTGTTATAGATTTAGACATAGATTATAAGATTACAAACCCAAATAGAATAAATAAACTTTTATTATAGAGGTGCTATTTTTAAGAGGTGAAGTCCAGCAGGGTGGACAAAGGGAAAGCATGGCATCACCGGCTGCCCCATAAAGTGTCTGAATTATATCATTTTAATATTATTTTGCTTTTCGAATGTCTTTTAAACCTTACTTAATATAGGTAGTACACTTAGGGTGGCTGGCACCAAAAATTATTTAGGCTTAAATGTATTCAGTGAACGTTAACGATACCTACTAAGGACAATGAGAACATCGTATTTAAACATGTTAAAGCAAATATTGTTCAACGCAAGGCACCCTTAAAGTGTTACCCATTGTTTTATCATTAATCTTTAAACCACATACTCTACCCATCAACAACTCTTATTATGGGAGTAAACATCTCAGAACAAAAAAAATCAGCTGATATTCTGATTCAAACGTATGGGACAGCAATTTTTTTTGGGTAGTTTGTTGTGTAGAGTATGTGGTTTAATGATTAATGATACTTTTCCATACACCCTGTATAATATTCTAAAAAGCAATCCTAGCAACATGTCGTATTTGAGTAGATATCGCAAAACTTCTAACTACCACGAAGGGAATATGGTCTTAAGTGTGAGTGTGTATGTAATTGAAGATAAGTATCGAATTTTCTTGACTTTAAGGCAGCCCACGCAACTAACCTTTCCAACTGGACACCACTAAATATTAAAATATTCTAGTTACAAAGTTTTACCAGTAAGCAACAAGGTGTTAAGCAAGCACACGCTTCGTTAAGCCATTCTGTATGATCTCGGTAACCTGTCATTCTATTTACTCAATGTTTTAGCTAATAGTTATATTTGAATGCCTCATCAGGACTGTCTCGAGTAAAACTAATGAAGCGGTCGGTTATGAACTTATGACCCTGGACCTGTCTCCTATTTATATCCCATAGTTTTATGAAGTAGCTACTGTTTGGTGTTTAACGGTTTTTTTAGACACAGAAAAGATAATTGTTTAATTGTTTTTCTTTAATTTATTTATTCAATTTAATGGGTACATGTCGTCGACTAAAGTGCCAGACCTCGTAACTCCATTAGATCAAATTTTACAGGAGGCACAAAAAACTTCACCACGAAACATGGCAGCCCAGATTTATATGGTTTTCTATTTATCATTTTAAATTGTAACGGCGTTTTAAAAGGATTTAAGAGTTGTGCCATGGATGCATTCAGAAATTAGTAATAACATTGTATAAAATGTAATTTGAAAAATAAAATGGAGTTACGAGGTTTGACACTTTAGCCAACGATGTGTGTCTTAAAAATTACCACGATATACTGTACAACAGGTAATCTGTTTATTTATTCCATTACCAATATAAGAATAACTGCATAAGTATTTTTTTTAAATATCTATGCAGTTATTCAATATTTATTTCCAATATTACGCATGTGGGTGAATATTCAGAGCGTTTGAATGCCCAAATGTATCTGGCCGAAAATGTTCATCTTATTTTATAGAAAAGGCATACGATTTTAAAGCGCTGTTAAAATCTAAAATTGTGTGCCTTTTATTATAAACATGAAAAAAAAATGGGTATTAGTAAGATTGTATGGAGAAAAATTTTAATTTTTTTTTGTTGTTGATCGGCCTGTAATAAAACTTACATAGGTTTTACTTTTAGAGGACCTTTAAAAATACATTACAAAATGTCACATTTATAGCTAAGCTGCACCTCGGAGCGTACAAATAACATCTAAGGTTGTATGGGAGAAATCGCTTTTTAGCGCTAAGACCGCCTTATTTTGTATCTTCTGTATTTATTTACGGTATATTTTGCTGAGCAGGTAATATGTTTCGACTGATTGATTGAAAATGAGTTGATTCTTAATGGCTTTGGTTACTTTTTCATGAACCTTTAGAGTCAAATATCTCAGCTCCGATGCGAGCTAGACCATAAGTGTTTATTACAATATGTTTATTTTTTATAGTACTATAATTATTCAATAATTTGATTGGTGGCCGGGACTGTTTAAAAATGACAATACCTTTACTCATACCCATTTGGGTTCCAATGCTCTGAATACACCAGGTTAACCAATAAACACTTTTGAATAACTAATTCACTTTGTGGAATAGGAACAAAATTGCATGCGACATCTCTGACAATCCGACTTTAAAACCGCCCTAACTGTTATTTTGCACTTTCTAGTTTAATAAACAAAGTACCAAGTTATCTAACGTCCCTATAACGAAACAACTATCTTTCGATTTCCTACTCTAGATTGTTACATAAAGCTCCAATTAATATCGGTATCAAATACAAGGCAATGTTACAAATTCATCTGTGATTAATAGTTATGAGAAACGTTAATAGCAACAATCAAATTGAGATCTGACAGGCACAATCGGAATTGGAGTAATTATCCAATTGGACCACTTTACATACTTAATAGAGTTTCTCTTATTATTGTCTCTTACTAATAATACAGGATCCTTCTTAATATGCTGACACTTTTTTAAGGGGATGATCAGACCGTCAAACTGAACAACTTTCTCTATGGCACCAATATCGAAAACGCGAAAAAAAAATCTGCTCTTCCATACAAAACTGCAAACCTACGCGTGCCAAATGTATGGGACAGCAGATTTTTTTTCTGCCATTTCGATGTTGGACCCATAGAAAAAGTAGTTTAGTTTGATGGTCTGATCATCCCCTTGAAAAAGTGTCAGCATATTAAGTTGGACCCTATATAAATGCGAAAGTAAACTTGTCGTTGTCTGTCTATTTGTTTGTTACTTCTTCGAGAAAGCCGGTAGAAGCGATGGCTATGTGTATATTCTAGTGAATTCAATGTGGACATAAGATAACTTAGACTAGATATTTAGATACAGTCCAGAGTACTTTAAAATTGAGTCAAACATTCTATCACTTCTCGAAACATACGACGTCAAGAAATTTCCAATATGACGCGGCGTAATTTCGGCGGTCACTTGATAAAATGGCACCGACTGGTGTGTTGCCAGTAAATTAGATTGAGCCTCACGTTTCTACCGCACCAAAATAAACGGGCCATCATTCTTATGTTGGTGTGCCTGACAGCGTTATACAACTTATCTCTGACACTAAGCACGAGAAAGGATTTATTAGTCAACAGTTGGCTGATATTTTATTACGCGTTCGCAGCTTCAACTGTCTATCTAGACATATGCTTTATCAAAATAAAAAGCATTGCACCAATCTTAACTATTATAAAACTGTAACAGAAGTGTTGTTGAAGTGTCAAGATATTTACATGAAAAAGATTACGATATGGTTTTTAGGTATCCCGTACTCCAAATCAACATTTTTTAGAATTTTTGTCTGTCTGTTTGTTTGTTTGTTTGTATGTTTGTCATTCAACATCACGCAAAAACTACTGAATAGATTTTGATGCCATTTTTTTTGTTTGATAGCTTATGATCTGACTTAAAATCTGGTATATTATTTGTGCGGACGAAGTCTAGTATAATATAAACATTGCATTGCACGCGTTATTTACGTCACGCATTTTCAGCAGATGCATTCAAGTACAAGTATTTTGGCTTAAACATATTTAGTGATAACTCTGTCCCTCACACTGCTCATACCGATAACAGTGACAACATCATAATTAAACATGTTTAATCCTAAATACTTTTTGGTGCAGCTTTTTGGTCCTACATAAGATAGATCTTATATTTGCCATTAAGGCGGCAAATCGCGATAGTTTCTAGAACTTAGTAGAATGTTTTTATTTTGAAACTATATTGAAATAAATCTGGCAAGTCCAACGTCCGATTTTGCATTTACGTGGTTTCGCACACCGCTTCCAATCAATTTTTTTTTTTCGAAATGACTAATACAGCGTTGCTCAAGGAGCAGTTACTGCGGACTATTGGAGGGATCACGAAGGGTCTACCGACCCAAATGAGTGAACTTAAGCAACCGACCTAGGGGCACTCAGAGGGGTACGGACCTCAGCATAGGACGTTGCTGGGGCTACGCGGCGGATTGGGTAGCTGGGATCGGTGAGATCCAATCTGGTCCTTTTAATCAAAATGGTGGATAACTAACAATTTTCATTCGGTCAGTCAAGTGTTGACTCATTTGATTCGATTAGGGTACCTGGCTAGAACTAGCCGAGCTTCTGGTCACCACAGCCATTTGTAAAACGGACACTTTACATAATGTACTACCAGTTAGACACCCGGGACCACAATCTCTTCCTATAGATTGTCTGTCGATTAAGGCTAGAAAGTGCAGTAATTTTATTACGTCGTCTTATTAGAATAATTTTCTGACAGGCTCGTAAAGTTGGAAATCACTAGAAATTTACCTATCTCGCTAAAAAGTCTGGCTAAATATGTAAAATTCAAAGTGCATCTAAAATTAATTTGATTATACCTATTAGAATATTAATTGTGCTGAATTTCGAGTTGTTGAAATTGTTTGTGTCTGTTGAGATTAATGTAGCTTAATTATTTCTTATATCTCATAAATTTTAGATAATTTGGTGGAACTGTTTTTAGTGTTTTGGATTAAATCGATTAGTGTTTCTACTCAACTTTCTGCCACCAGACTATAAGACGCCAGGAAGGTTTCCACCTATATGTGACCTAAAGCGCCCTAATTCACATAAACCGAATATAATGTAGAAGAATTGAGGAAAGGGCCGATTAATATATATATTTTTTTTTATTTTGCTGACGAAACGTGTTGTGGATTATATGTATACCTTCTTGTGACGAAGCTTGTCGTGGATATTTGACTGTAAATCCTTTTGGAAGAGGCATGTTGCCAATTTTATAATTAATTGTTTTGTAATGGTTTATATTATGTAATTTTGATTGTAATGAATGAATTAAATTTTAAGTAAGAATGTAGTTATTGAACATTAAGCACAAGGTGTTTTTAAATCTGAATCTTTTTTTGACAATTAAATAATCAAGTTTATTTTATTTTCTATCGATCGCGTGAATCTAAAGTTATCATAACATAATCAAAGTGAACAACTTTTTAGAAGCTTGTTTTTAATGGGACAATGCATTTGCATTGGCTGTTAACATGCAAATTAATAAAGAAAGTTAATCAAAATTGTATATTTAGCATTTATGTTTAACATGTTTTTTTTTTTAAATTAAAACTATCAATGTTTTTGTTTTATTTTCAAATTAAATCGTTTTTTCTGGAAACATACGTAGGTACGTGTTCGTGATTTATCAATTATATTCCAAACGTAATTATATCAACGTGTAATTTTTTAGCGACCACAAGTTTTGGTCCAAAATTAAAATTTTACACAAAGGATTTATTTGCAATAAAATATGCATAATAAAATCCAAATGGTGTACGACGGATTTATAATTTATTAGGCGAGGTCATTGGAATATCTACACTAATATTATAAAGAGGAAAGATTTGTACCTATTTTTGTATGTTTGTATGTTTGTAATGAATAGGCTCAAAAAGTACTGGGCCGATTTAAAAAATTCTTTCACCAATAGAATGCTACATTCTTCCAATTTGACATAGGCTACATTTCATTTTGAAAAAAATTAGGGATCCTTGGTAAAATTTGAACAATGTAACCGAAGGTGTAGAAAAATGAGTCTTAAAATTTATTTGTCTACCCCGTGCGAAGCCGGGACGGGCTGCTAGTAAATAATAAAATTAAAATTGATCTTCTTCTTCAGTTCCGCCTAGACTGACTCATCTGAATATGGATTAGTTAACATTGAGGTCATGATTAATAATTAACTAAAAGTTTACTAATATTGTTTGAATTTCATAAAAAACCGAAAGTTTTATAATCTGTGAGAACGGTAAAAAAGAAAACCGGCCGATGTACTCTAGTTACCATGTAAGAGAAAAAACATATCAGACATTTTAGACTAAGTTTTGTCACTGTCTATGTTTATTTAGCTATAATCTATACTTATTTAAAACAGTTTCGTGACTGACTGATAGACAACGCACAGCCTAAACCGCTGAAGATAGAAACATGAAAATGGGAAGACAGCATAAATGGCTCTAGGTACTACGGAATATAGATTCTACGGAGGACCCCTACAGGGTTGAACTAAGAAAGGATTTATCGATATTATAATTTCACGTGGACGAAGTCGCGGGCAAAAGCTAGTTATGGTATAAAGAATAATAACATACCTTTTATTTTTAGCTGTGCAGCTTTACGGCCTATATATTATAAGTACAAAGTGAAAGAAACTACTTTTTAAAGTTTTTAGTAGCTGAAGTATGTATGTATGTATGTATATGCAAACGACTATATTCCCCGAGGGGGTAGTCAGAGATGTTCTGAAACCTCAGAACATCCACGATTCACCAGTAGTACCGAAACTTTGTCCAGTGTGACGGGGGGTGAGCCCGTCGCCACTTAGCTAGTACGACATGAGCTAGTAGCTGAAGTATGTACGTATAATACAGGATGAAATTGATATCATTCGCATCCTTTTAAACTAATCAAACTGAACAACTTTTACCATGGGAGCAAACAAACGAAGCAAAAAAGAAATGTTCCATACTAAACTGTAATATCTACTCGACTCAAATGTAAGCTCTGATCGGTTTACTCCCATATCAGAAGTTGTTCAGTTTGATGGGTAGACTCTTATTTTAAAAGGATGCTAATGATATCAATTTCACCCTGTTTGTGCTCACGACTATATTTTTCAAGGCGGTAGTTATAACTATTCTACCATATAAGGATATTATTCAGAACATGCATTTCACTAGCAGTGCAAACTCTGTCCAGCGTACGCGCAGGCAGCCAGTTACAGTAACTGAAGAATTTATGAAAAATAATCTATTACAAGAAGTCGTCATGTTCGAATCTTAATTGTAGCAAAGATTCTAACTACCTCTAAAAGGGATCATGGTCGCTAGTGTTTTTACCTGTATGTATGTTTTTCCTAGAATACCTAGATACTTGGGTTTAAATGAATTCTTAATTTGAAAACTTTTATTGTATCAATAAATTAAGATATCGAAAAAAAATCTGTTAAGTACTTTTTTTTATCTATAGCTTCGTCAAAAAATCTTACCAAATATTATTTCTGACCAACTCAGAACTGAAAGTCCAAACAAAAAAATGCACTGCACTGTTGCAAAAAAAAAAACACAAACACTGAAAAGAAGAAAAGTCGAATATTCACTCGATGAAAAAATCGCACAATTTATTTTTTAATTCGAACGTTTTATCTCGAAGTTTGCACGCTATTTGTAGTATAGACTTTATTTTCAAACTTTAGGGTTGACAATCGCGTATGAAGAGACGTAATAAAAAGATGCGCGATACGCACGCGTGTTGGCGGCGTCGTGTGTGCCGCTATTTTGCGCGCGCGCACCTGTGGTTCGCCCACTACGGGCCTTAGTGGGTGACATGGAATTTAGGCAAAACCGCCAGGTTTCCTTTTTGAAAAAACAAAATCGAAAAGGACGTTTATCGAACGTTTAAAAGTCACTCAACTCAGGTAAAGTAAGTTTTGTTGTTTGGAAAAAAGGATTTGAAGAAGATCATTGATCTTTTATTCTAAAAGTAGGTATGCTATAGCAGATCCCACTATAGGGAAAAAGTCAGCTTAACGATAAAAACAAGGAGCAATTTCGAAATCGTGAAAAAAAATTCGGATGTTCCATACTAAACTACAAATCTACTCGGAACTAAATGTATGGGAAAGTTGATTTTTTTTTCGCGATTTCGATGTTGGTCCCATAGTGAAAGTTGTTTAGTTTGATGGTCGAAACAACCCCCTTAAAAGTTTTAATTATTTATTTGTACTTTTGTAACACCTTGTATACTCCATTTTAAATAGCAACGGAATTTTAAGGACTAAGGATTCTTAGAACAGCTTTAGTAACGTCCAAGATATGTCGGATAGTATATCTTTCTGATAGATAAATCATATTTGCAAGAATTGGACAGAAAGCTATATTGGAATCTGAAAATCAATTCGTCAATATTTGAAATTATGTATAGATCCTTGAAAACTAAAATAGCTAGTAAATCTCACATAAACTCACAATCGTAACCTTTTTACGGCGATCAGAAACATTGCTAAAATTATAAACATGCAAATTTAGCGGCTGTATCTCAACGTAAAACAATTTTTGTGTTAGATATTAAACCACAAATATTTTTTACGCATCAATCAAACCTTCATAAAAGCTTTGTAAGACAAATCTTTCTTCAAACTATGACCTCGTCAAGTCAGCTAAACTTACACCCACGGCAAGTTGTATACAATGCATGTCATACTGCATTTTACAGTATGCATAAAAAGATTTTGATATACTTTTTGCTGAGCGCTCTTCATACAAACGAAGTTTGGTTATATTTTCAATAAAAAGTAAATTATAGCCTGTAGAATCCCACTGCAGGGCAAAGACCTCCTCCCAAGAATAAGGGTGAGAGGGAGTGGGCCATAAATCCACCACGCGGGCCTACTGCGTGTTGGTGGAGGGAAGGTAGTGCATGGTCAACTTGCTGTCAGAGAATTTTCAGAAGTGAGAAGCTTAAGGGTATATTACTGTTGGCGCGCTCCATACAAACGAAGGTGATATTTTCAATACTAACCGATTAAACTCAATGAAATTTTTCAGAATCAATCTAGAAACAAATTTCTATGCTTGTATAGAGTCAGATTTTCGTTAAAATGTATAGTTTTAAAGTTACAGTGCCTCAAAGATTTCTATACAAATCTTAAATTAATCCTAGCATTGAAACTGTATATTTTAACGAAAATCTGACTCTATACAAGCATAGAAATTTGTTTCTAGATTGATTCTGAAAAATGTCATTGAGTTTAATCGGTTAGTATTGGAAATATCACCTTCGTTTGTATGGAGCGCGCCAACAGTAATATACCCTTAAGCTTCTCACTTCTGAAAATTCTCTGACAGCAAGTTGACCATGCACTACCTTCCCTCCACCAACACGCAGTAGGCCCGCGTGGTGGATTTATGGCCAACTCCCTCTCACCCTTATTCTTGAGAGGAGGTCTTTGCCCTGCAGTGGGATTCTACAGGCTATAATTTATAGAGCATAGAGATTTGTTTCAAGATTGTTTCAGCAAAATTTCATTGAGTTTAATTGGTTATTATTGAAAATATCACCAGACTTCGTTTGTATGCAGCGCGCATTTACGCTTTCGGAATAAACTTCTCTTAATGACACTAATACAGGTATTTTTAGGGGATGCTTCAGACAATCAAACTAAACAAATAACGAAAAAATTTTGTTCCCACTTCCCGTGATTAAAGTTGCTCAATTTGATAGTCTGAAGCCTGAATAAAACACATTTAAGTGCGTTTAGGTCATTTTGTTTTGATAAATTAGAACATTATGCGTCGATACCAAGTTTACGCCCTGTATTTGGTAATTATGACAAAGTTAGGAGATGCCCTACGTATCAAATTGGTTGTCTGTCCGTATGTCTAACCCTATGGTTCAGAATCATCATCATCAGCTTATTTACGTTCAACTGCAAGGCACGGGCCTCTTTTCACGGCAGAAGTTAAGGTTGTCTGAAAGATAGGTATCTAGGTAGGTGGCTTGCGGGGCGCCGACAGCTCTGTTGGAGTGGAGCATGCCCCGGATAGGCAGGTCGTGGGTTCGAATCCCGCTCGCCGCCCGACTTTTTCAATCTTTAATTTAATTAGATAGGTATCTATTTACAGCCATATTAAATTTATGATGTACCCTACCAGATTGAGTTTCTATAGCTCTCGGCAACGCACCACCGACTTACTCAAACAATAGGAACATAATAATTCCCTGATGCGTTACGGAATCGAACCCGCACTTTCATCGGTCACCAGCCACTTACCGCGTGCCTGCCATTAAGCGTTAACACGCTTTCCTTATAATTGATGAGTTAATTGCTTATTAGTTGTCGATACTTTTTAATTAGGAGTTATGAGGAGGGTTCTGCGCATAGCTATGTCAATATTCTTGATTGAGAATTTTTAGTAAGTAACGTTCAAGAACATTGTATACAGTCTCCCATCAAGCTGGACAACTTTTATTATGGGAACGTACCGATAGGAGAACAAAAAAATCAGCTGTTCCACACTAAACTGCAGTGCCTACTCGACTCAAAATGTATGGGTACATTGTTTTTTTTTGTTCCGATCGGTTTGCTCCCATAGTTGTTCATCCTGTATATTGTAACGATACATATTAATTAAGCCAGCAGTAAATAAAGAAATACTAAGTTTAGTATTTCAGATCCAAATTTTTATTGCTGTTAATCATGATTATGTCCTTTAAAATAGAGTTTAGCAGGTAAACATAGCAACAATTTATATAGGGTCCTTTTTAATATGCTGACGGTTTTTAAAGAGATAATCAGACCCAAATATCACATACATTTGGGTCGAGTAGGTTTGCAGTTTAGTATGGATCCGCAGATTTTTGTTTCGTTATTTCGTTACTGGTCCCATAAAGAAACATTTTTAGTTTAGTCTGATCATCCTCCTAAAAAACCATTACCATATTAAGTTCGACTCTGTATATCAGTAATGTTTGACATCACTGTCTTTTCGGTGAAGCAAAACATCAAGAGTAAACTTGTATCTTTCAATTTAGAGGCGTGTAATGGCTCCACTGTCCATTAAAAATTGCAAAGGGGTCTCTGTTACACTGGATAAAGTTTAAGTACTTGGGGCCTATTTCGTAAACATAATTTCAATTCAGGGTAGTTACATTGCTGGTTACTAATGGCGTTCAACAAGATGTGTCCTCACATTCTCAGTGATATATATCAAATTGTCATAGTATATTACAATTGTCATGTTTATATAAGTATTATACGCCCCTGGTAGTGAAATATGGAGATTCGAAATATGATTTTAGAATATCTCCGACTCCCTCGGGGAATAGAGTCGTCAGCCTTATCGCATAATTCGTCAATTGTCCGATAAAAAAAATTATTCTCATACTAAGATGTATGAGTGCGCAATGAACAGGTCTTTCAATCCTTATGATACAACGCACGGAACTCTGAACATTCTCGTGCGTAGAGTTTCCGATACGACCAGTTTTTTTAATATTTTAGTACCAACCGGTATCGAACTTTGTACAAACTGACCCAATTATATAATTGAATCGTGTCTTTTTCACACACAATAATACACACTTATCTTTACTAAGTCTTTTTTTATAATTGTACAGGATGTTAAAAAAATAAACGTGTAGAGACTTGATTAACAATACCATCGACTCTTTGGTGAAGGAAAGCATACCTAGCGAGGAAACCTGCATATGCTGAAAATTCAATTCGAATAAATATAATAAGTATGAGGCAGAGATTCAGAGAAGATTTTTTTGTCTTAGTTCGAACTAGGGCGAAAATCTAAGGATTTCGACATACGGCAGTTCGAACTGAGACTTAAAAAACGTCTCTGAATCTCAGCCTTAATATCTCGGACAATCTCACAGATTATCTAGTCCCATCGAAAGTACTACAATCTAGCCCGGACTTGTATAAATGATGAATGAACGACATCGTTGTCCAGTCATATACAAAGGTCCAAGACTCGGGTACAAAATACACAGATTTACAAATATTTGCCCTTTACGGGATTCAAATCCGTGACCCTAGAATCAGCAGGCAGGTTCATTACCAAATGTAATTAATAATATTGCGTATCTGAAGTTCGCGGCTCTGCATTGAGCACGCGTGGTGGACTAACGTTCAAATACACCATATCGCCTTCATCGTGAGCAATGCCATTTACCCTAGCAGTTAAAATAATAATCAAACGATACATTTAAAAAAAAAAGATTTCGAGGTTCACACAAACTCGAACCTAATTTATACGACCTCACGACCATAATCCTTACCTGTTTTCGATTTTATTCGACGCTTTTCAGACGATTTACGATCATTTTGTTACCACCTTGTATGTTAGTATACACATAGGCTATTAGTAAGCAGTACTAACTGCTTAGCACCATGTATGTCCTGAACAACATTCTCTACTAGGTCAAATCGGGTAGAAAAAACTAAGATTGCCAAATAAGACCTTAATGCAACGTAAAGAGCCTAAAGATTGCGCTAAAGTTATCTTATAGCTAAAACGTTTTGTTTTGCAAAAGTGCGTAAGTTTTGCCGTTTTAAATACCTACTGCATAATCGATTAGTCAATGTCTCGCAAAAAAAGCAACAATGGGGTAACATGCGCGTTAGGTAAATAACCGACATAATAGATAATAAGTAAACATCCTATAAACCCTTCTAATGACATAACAGTACGAAAACCATAGACTGTTTTAATAAAAAAAAAATCTAATGGTACATTCATTGTATTGAGATAATTGGTTGATTAACGTTGTGAATAGTAATAGAATTTATTACGACTTGTCATTATTACACGTCTTATTCTTATGAAGGTGTGATTCTGTGAAAGGCACAAAACACATTTCCATTTCATCTCGTAAGTGGAACACTACCAATTCACAGATTTCGTTTGTCACCTCTAAAACTAAGTATAGTAAGTTATGTGTTCGCACTTATTTTTAACACATTATTGTCATACGCGTAATGTGTTCTTAGCTATAATCATAGATACATAATTATGCCGTGTGATTCCGGCTTCGAACGGACTACTCCTATTCATCCCGTGGGTGTCGTACAGTCGTACGAGGCGACTAAGAGATTAAACGTTTTTTATGCAGTGTATTTGTGGTGGAAAGGCTAGCCACTTATCACCGCGTTACACGTCATTCTATCGTGAAAATTAACATGCTAAATGTGAGCATTTCTACAACTACATTCTTAAACAGAAAGTTGGTTGTTGTAACAATGTTTCTGACCATCCCGAAAGGGATAACGGTCGAGAGTTTACGTGTGTATGTTTTCGGCTTGGAATAGATGACGCCATTCCCGTTGATGTCGTCCGAGACGATTAACGGATTTCTCATGTAGTTATTTTGAATTTCTCTCCTAAAAATGTCATTCTTTTTATTTACAGCAGCACAGTAGCTACTTAGTTTATAACAGTTACTGGCGCTTTCACTGACCAATGACCAGCCATTACCGTGTGAATTGTCTTACACGCATGCGTGGACACGCAATCCTCTCGTTTAGATCACTTTTTATCATGATCTTAAATTTTTTCTTCGTGTACAAAATACAATAACACTTCCAAACATGCAATATTTATGTTAACAAATAGTTTTTTTATATATTTACAAGGCAAGTGTGAATGAGGTATATGAATATGAAAGAAGCCGCCTACTCGATCATCATCATCATCAGCCTATATACGTCACCGTTTCCTTCACCGTTTGAGAGCAGTCGGTAATACGTACATAAGTTAGAAAAACTCATTGGTACATGGCATGTTGTCCGTGGGGGTTCGAACCCGGACCTCGAGATTGAGAGTCCATACCTCCCCGCAACGCGCCACCGAGCCTCTCGACAACCGCCCACTCGATAACTAAAATAAAATGATCGAAAGAGGTAGTAAGAACGGGTCGCCCTAGAGCTAGACGTAATACGCAGATCAACTCTGAAGTACCTGGTAATGAGAGGAATTCATCAATTTTATATGGTATATATATTAAATTGATATACTGTATAGACCAGCACAAGTAGAGCAAAAAATTTGAAAGGTGTATGCTCAACAGTTATTTTTATATCCACACCAAAAACAGACAACGATATTTTCAAACAAGAATGAGAATGCTACAAAAGGCCGCCTTATCACTCAACAATATTTCTTCCAATTGAATGGAGGTTAATAAATCGACTTTATTCTTTATTAACATAATTTTAAAATACAATTTCAAATTGCCGCATTCCCTTTTCAAAATCATTTCAAAATAATACAGTAAACTGAGTAAAGTCAAAAATTTTAAAATAGTCAGATAAAAAATGTTACTACATCATAATTAAGCTTAAAAATGTAATCTAACAAAATTTCAATCCGCTGTTTTTATTTAAGGCAATAAAATGTTTTAACTAATTGGTTTAATTAGTAAAACAAGCTAGTGTTTATGTTATTAATGGCTAATGAAAGGATACGGTGGAATTTCATGCTGTTCGCACATCCGTCGGTCTACATTCTTCTGAGCATTTTTAGGGAAATTGTTGATAACCTTGACAGCTTAAGAAAAAAACAGCGCATTTAAAGTCTGCAATAGATAATGAACTGTATTACAGTTACCATTGACTGTCAATAATAATTCTTTACTCTCCAAGCTATTTCGCGTTGGAGCTCTCTGCCTGAATCGGTCAAAGACATTAAGGATAAACATTTTCAGGTTGTGAGTTTTTGAATAAAACGAACTTGAAGAAATGTGATAGTAGGTGTGCATATTTTCAGGAATAAAACCTTCCTGAAAGACTTACTTTATTTATTAGCATGTCTTGTCAAATTCAATAATACATCAAGGATATTTTTCTGACATGCATATTCCCATTTCGCGACTATTCCTGTGGCCGGTCTACCGCTGGAGCTAGACTAAGCCGGACAATTTATAAGTACCTACATAAAGCCGAAGATTCTGTACTGCAGTTTAATTCAGTGTTTTTACAGCTACAGGCGAAAAAAAAAGTTAACTCTCCCCTTTGAGTGGTTAGTGAGGTTAACCACTTCATCAATACTCACTGCACTCCAACTATGAATGATTAAACAGAGAAAACGAGTAATGGAAAGCTAAAGAAAATTGTACTTAGACTATTAATCATCTTTGTTTAGATAAACTTGCCGCTTTCTGAATACCAAAGCAAATACAGAACAACTCTTAAGCCAGATCTGTTGGCTCGACAGAAGAGCAAAACTAAGAATGAAAATGCATTTTCAGTCATAAGTTTCATTGCATTAGTATGTATATTTATTATCCTTTGATTTTCTCGAGGTTTCGCCGTCATAAAGAAACAATCAGCCATGCAGTGCATTTAGTTACATTCCCAGAATGGAACCATCTAGGTCATTTTCAAATTAATCGTGTTAGTTCATATTAAAAGGGTCATAAACGCCATATATCATTGCCGCCAATATACTATTGAAGGCTATGGCTTGTGACGGCTTTCCCTTTTTATAAGACTGACGGAGTAACGGTCAGTTGCACGTACATTCATTAAAATTAATCCTCCATTAAATATCTTCCTAGCTTTTACTACGTCAACAAGACAAAAAGTGACAGCAAGAGATTTAATGGAGGATTAACTTTAATGAACGTACGTGCAACTGGCAGTAAGTGGACCAAATCTCATTATTAATACCATTGACGAAGCGGCAGGTAGATCTCCCAATTGGTCCTGATAAATTAATTCCAATAACGTAAATAGGTATTCCCGAAACAGAAAAACTCTTCTTCCCACCATTATTATAATATCGTACAATATTTATGTACTATGAAACTACACTGTCTGTTTATGGTAAAGAGGACATCAATGAAATAATGTGGGATCCTCAGTGAGTCAGCGCAATGGGCGGTACTATAGAAACAGTAGTAGGCTTGGGTACCTACGTACTTATAAATTGTAAACTTAGTAGTCTGTGACTTAAGTGAACTTGTCTACCATGGCAAACAATACAGGCAGAATTAAATTAATCTTAGATTACTGTAATACAATGCTATTCTTTTTTTTAAATGACTAGTACAGCGTTGCTCAGGGTGCAGTTACTGCTTTTCACTGCGGACTATTAGAGGGACCACGAAGGGTCTACCGAGCCAAATGAATGCAAACTTAAGCCACCGACCTAGGGCACCCAGAGGGGTACAGACCTCGGCATAGGACGTTGCTGGGGCTACGCGGCGGATTGGGTAGCTGAGATCGGTGAGAACAATGCTATTCGGTGGAAGCAATGATGGAAGATATAGCATGACTTGCTTATTGAAGGGGTTTATCAGAGATTTTAACAGAATAATGTGGTAAGTATTTGGTTTGGAACCTACGAATAGGTACATTAACACTCAGTTGTAGAAGCGCTCATTAAAGGTAATCCTCCATTAAATCTCTCGCTGTCACTTTTGGTCTTATTGACGTAATAAAAGCTAGCAAGAGATTTAATGGAGGTTTAACTTGAATGAGCATTACTGCAACTGAGTGTTAGTTTCTTAATTTAAATTTGTAATTTTCGTTTCAAATGAGATAAATCCAATAACATTCATGGGACCTCTAGAACAGGTCAATCGTTAATCAAAAAATGCATCAATCACTTTTTGTTTACAGTAGGAATTCTCCCGAAAATAATAAATTTTAATTAAAAACCTCACGAATAGCCAAGAACCGAAAAAAGAAACTAATATAGTAACGGTCTCAGCTGAATGCAGTGCGATTCCATCAGATCAGGTAGCTGGTAAAAAAGTGATCTTTTTGCATCGGTCTAGTCTAGGTCATCTTTCCGAAGGTCGAAGTCTAGATATTTTAATTGGGTCCTCATTCCTGTTTCCTTCTTTTGCATCGTCTGCCGTCGGTGAATACTTTTGGGCATCTCTATAATGATGTGATCATTGGTCATTCTGAGACATTTCTTCTCAATACTATCGATAACTTTCTGTTTCTGATTTAATAACCTACAGGGTGTTTGGGTAAACCGTTGCATTACTTTAAAGGGTGATTGTATCATGATACTAAACAAAGAATAGTGTAAGTTTCAAATCTCTGTTTCTGTAATTCAAAATAGCCTTATGGTTTCAATGCTTTTGAAATGGAGTATACAAAGTATAAAAGCCCTGTTGGAGCCTTTAGGGGCTGCTTCAGATCATCAAACCGAACAACTTTCACTATAGAGCCAACTTCAAAACCGCAAAAAAAAATCAGCTGTCCCATTCATTTGAGTCAAGTTGGTAACTACTGCAATTTTGTATGAAACTGGCGTTTTTTTTCGAGATTTCGATGTTGGCGCCACAGTGAAAGTGGTTCAGTTTGATGATCTGAAAGGGTTTTTTACACCGTGTAGGTAACCACGCCAGTGACTTCACTAGGTATAGTTCAACAACCTAACAAATATTGAATGGAGTGTTACCTACAAATCGGTCAGTGACGTGTCGGCACGTGGAACAATAATTAATTATAAACTATGATTCATTGTCAGGCTATCCGGATTTGATGCGACTTATTGTCAGTTCAATCGGAGTACTTCCTTCCTATTGCTATTTATAAACTGACATTCGGTCAAATTCCATATGAGTCTAAGATACGACATATTGCGCCGACCCCAAGTAAGTGGCGACGGGCTCACCCCCCGTCACACTGGACAGAGTTTCGGTACTACTGGTGAAACGTGGATGTTCTGAGGTTTCAGAATATCTCTGACTATCCCCTCGGGGAATATAGTCGTGAGCATATGCATGCATGCATGCATGCCCAAGTAATGGGATAGGCAGGGAGATGATGATGATGATTCGATTAAATTCCATTTTATTCGAATGTCAATGAAATTTTCGATTTTCATCCATTCCCCCTTTATTTTATTTTTTAGACTTTACTACATGTTGTAAATCTAATTCAGTTATATTTAACCAAATCTACTAAAACATATCCTTTACAACTTGGTTGTCACCAGAAAGCTGGCATAGGTATTGTCTATACAGGGTCCTTCGTAATATGCTGACACTTTTTAAGGGGGATGATCAGACTATCAAACTGAACAACTTTCTATATGGGACCAACATCGAAATCGCGAAAAAAAAATTAGCCGTCCCATACATTTGGCTCAAGTAGGTTTGCAGTTTAGTATGGCACAGCTGATTTTTTTTCGCGATTTCGATGTTGGTGCCATAGAGAAAGTTGTTCAGTTTGACGGTCTGATCAACCCCTTAAAAAAGTGTCAGCATATTAAGAAGGATCCTGTATGTTGTCACAAATATTTTTTACGAGTGATTTTCGCATTCTATACGTTAAAAATCATCTCTTTCTTCACCCGCAGATGGAACACGATTTATGTTACTTTGTATATTCGTCATGACATGACTGAGCCCACACAAACAAACAAACAATAGCGTTCATACTAGAGACCCGTGTCAAGGTTGCAGATGACGCGAATTTTCTATTTACTTTATACTTATTTATTTACTTAGCCGCAGGCAAGCTGTATTATTAAAAGATTATTTTTATAAAATCGGACCATGCAAATCGAAATGTCAATGCCAAATAAATTCGAACTAACGAACATTTTTACTGTAAGTAAACAGACAGACAGGTAGGTAATAAGTTTTTAAAATTATTTAAATTAACCTTATTTTGAATGTAAGCAGTCAATATTTATTATGTTAAAAGTAAATATTGCAAAATCTGGTACCTAGCTTTCAAATATGGTCTAGTGATAAATTGTAATGACCACTAAGTAACAAAGTTTTTACTAACGTAAATAATCTCTACAAGAGATTGTAGACATTAGTTTTTACCACAGAGAAATGACACGCTCCCCTAGGGTTTTTACTTTGTTTGTAAATAGTGCATCATCATCATCAGCCTATCATCGTCCACTGCTGAACATAGGCCTCTCACAAGGCGCGCCATAAATCTCTGTCCTGGGCCTTCCTCATTTAGTCGCTCCGCGCTACCTTTTTAGGTCGTCTGTCCAGCGGGCAGCAGGGCGTCCCACACTACGCCTGCCAGTTCGTGGTCTCCACTCTAGAACTCTCACACCCCATCGATTGTCAGTTCTTCCGTAAATATGACCAGCCCATTGCCACTTCAGCTTGCTACTATTCTGAGCTATATCAACCACTTTTGTTCTCTGACGTATCAATCACTTCACTTCTGATGTGATCTCTCAGAGAAACACCGAGCATAGCTATTGTCAGGGTCCACGTTTCCGCACCATCACTGGCAGGACGCACTGATTGAACACCTTCGTTATGAGGCATTGTGGTAGGGCCGAGGAGGTGTAAATAGTTAAGTAATATATACAGGGTCCTTCTTAATATGCTGACACTTTTTTAAGGGGATGATCAGACCATCAAACTGAACAACTTTCTCTGTGGGACCAACATCGAAATCGCGAAAAAAAAATCCGCTCTTCCATATAAAACTGCAAATATACTCGAGCCAAATTTATGGGGCAGACGATATTTTTTTCGCGATTTCTATATTGGGCCCATAGAGATTTCAGTTTGATGGTCTGATCGTCCTTTTAAAAAAGTGTCATCATATTAAGAAGGACCCTGTATAAATAGTTTTGTATTTTTTGTAAGATAAACTACAATTAGGTACTTAACACATTTAAGACTCACTAAGTATCTAAGTCCTATTCCATCCACAATTATTTTCTTTTCACCAAAAAAACCTTTCCCTAATGAACATGCTAAACTTTTACCCGCAATTACGATTCAATGCATCCACCCACCAGAGAATCTAACAAGGCTAGCTAACTGCCTAACAACTACTGTACATGCCCCATACGAAATCTCCCGACGAAATCTTATGTCTACGTAATAAGATTGATAATAGCGCGAAAAACGGGACTTTCTTTGTGGACAATATTCGAACCAAATCCCAAGCACCATACATCAAGTAATTTTCGCATTTATCAAATCGCAATAAGGCCCAAGCCATGGGCCTTCTAAAGAAGAAAGAGCCAAGTAACCTAAGTCCAACAGCCCACGGGTATTGCAAAAGATAGTTAATAGAATTAATTAATTGTGCTCAACAAGAACTGTTGAAGAAAAATAAACTACCTACCTAATTGAATTAGATGCCTACGAGAAATGAAAAAAGTTAAGTTTGTTCAGCTTATAGGTAATACCTACTAAAGTCCGGCCGCTGAAAGATTGCGTTTGACAGTTACCATAAAATTGTAAAAAACTGAATGAAAATATTGTTTACCTGTGCTCACTCTAGTACACAGGGCACCAGCTGCCCTTTTAAGTTCAAAAAGCTACTAAATAATGATCGGCATTTATAGTTTTCATTCAGTTTTTTACAATTTTATGGTAACTGTCAAACGCAATCTTTCAATGGCCGGACTTTATCCGATATTACTGCGCCCATATCGACAAGAACTTGAACGATTTTATTAACTCTTCCACATAGTCATAATTAAAATAATTTATGTTATGTGTTTATTAAAGAATGACATAATCTTAAAAATCACCAGTCTATCTGTGATGCGATCATCGGTGTAATATTACCAATCTTAGTCATCGTTGTAGTCATTAACTTGTAACGATCCAGTTGTCCTTTTTCTAATTGATGAATTTTGATCACCTATGGAGGCCGAAAACATAATTAACGGTTAGGTAGGTACTTTTGAACTCCCATAAATGAGTCATCTTACTTATCTTAGCATAAGCATATTCAGAATTTGTAAAATTCACTAGCAGTAGCTGTGCACCACATTGTGTCAGCTCAAAACACGCCTCCTTTGACTATTTAAATGTGGACTGGTTACGTGTGTAATTCTACTAACAAACATTTCTGCCACTTTTTGCGAGGGGCGATGTAACATGAAATCCGCAACTTTGGATTTTATTCCCCATAACTTTAGATTCTTATTTTGAATGTCAAAAATCATGAAAAGTAGTCTCGTGTGAACCCCAAACGTTCTAAGTTCGAAGTTATTATTTCGCAATTATAGGCTGTCTCGTTTAGTGATAAGGTGTAAAATTGAATGTAAATGCACAAGATCAATTGTGCTTATACCGTGGCAGAGGGGAAATGATACCGCAAGGCTAGTCCTTATAATAATTAGTCAAAGCACGCCTCGAAATAAAGCATAATATCTGTAGATTTACCTATAATAGGTACCGTAAGGAGACTGTATGTTTACCCAAAAACGTTGGCTGATTATTGATGCGGTATTTCACTGGTATTTCATAGTTAAATTTAGAACGCCTACAATTTGTCTCTACGTTCTTTTGCTTTCCTAGTGATTTCGGATGAAGAAGAGTACGAAATAAACGAAATAAAATGAGCATTTTCATATAGACCCTGAGCTACACCTACCACAGTACATATAAAATGTTTATAACTCGTTAAAGTAAAATCACAGAAAGAACAACATTTATTATAATGGAAACAATGCGTGACAGCACCAGCAGAGTGAGCTTGTAAACCAGTGCTGTAACCAGTGCAGTGCTGTAACCAAAATATTGATGTCATCAAAACAGCAAGCAAATCAAAGAAACATCAGAAATCGTAAATAATAGTTGGTTTAATGAAGTTGATTTAAATCAGACATTCAAATGGGTGGCATTTACAACGTAGAGTTACAACTCTACAACGTACGTACGTTACAACGTACTTAACATCTTCCTTGCCGTAGGCGAATGCATTCGCAAATACTTACAATTAAAATATTGACCTGTTTACCTTTAGCGTGCAACTTCGTCCGCGTAGAAACGACGTGTTGGACTTATAAATCTTAGGACAAAGAAATGCCCAGTTTTTAAGTCGAACCATAGAATTCAAAACAGTAAAAACTGTTCAGTATGCAGTTTCACGTGATGTTCAAACCCCAAAGGAAAAAAGACTTTAAAAAGCGAAGCTGTTTCGAAAAATTTTGAACTAGATTTTTGACCTTGCTTGCAGGTTATAACTTACGTAGGTACTGCATCTTGATATTTTTTTTTTTCATCTTAGTTACTCAACAATGTTTCATAATATAATTCTAGTAATACTTAATAGGGGGTGCTTCAGACCACCAAACTGAACAACTTTCACTATGGAGCCAACATCCGGAAAAAATAAAAAATCTGCTGTCGCTTACAAAACTGCAGTACCGACTCGACTAAAATGTATGGGACAGCAGATTTTATTCATTTTTTCTCGATGTTGGCTCGATAGTAAAAGTTGTTTAGTTTGATGGTTTAAACCACCCCCTTAAGTATTACTATAGATCAAATTATAATTTAGTCCATGTTTGACTACAACAAAACAACAAACAAAATTACAATAGTTACGAACATCTATGATTTTTTGTTACATAAATAATTCGTCACAATAATGTGTAATCAAATAACGAAAGCTAAACTACGAATTACTCGTTTATCGCCTCATGCAGATTACAAACCAAAATTATACACCGCCAAATTGACTACCATTAACGCCTCGTATCAAAGCATAATATATAATAATTATAATGAAAGTGTAATAGAAAGTAAGTAACTTTCTCAACTAATATTGTTTGAAGCATTATTATCACAAAGCACGACTCGTGTAAGTTGAAGACACAATAGATATAACATTTCTAAAATAAAGGTCGCGAGGTGAGGATGGGTCACATCTGCTATTGATATCTTTTAGGAGATGACATCTTGCATATGGCGAGAGAAATAATAAATTTTCTGTTTTTGGGTGTGTCGGTGTAACATTCTTTGTTTACAATAGATTTTATGAAGTTTAAGAGCTTTTAAGTTCACAATAAATCTACGATAATTTTGGAGCACTGCCAATTTTGGCAGGTTGGTTGGTCGGAGAAGTTGGGCCAGGAACCCATAACGATCATAACGACGACGTTAAATAGACAGGAGCACCACTTTGGGGCAATCTTTTTGTTACCCTACTTCTTTCCTATATTGTGATTCACAATGTGTACTCTTTACTCCCTATTTTGGCAATATCTGACCACTTTCCGTCAAAAGCAACTCTTCTCCATTTTCTGGGTATAGGCCCGGGATCCCGATCCAGGATACACAATCATTTATTTCAATGTACTTAGATATGTAGGAAACGGGCCAAAGCATCATAGCAGAAGAGCACTTTACAGCATAAACTATTTTTTTTTGGAATTGACTAATACAGCGTTGCTCAGGGAGCAGTTGCTGTTTTTTACTGTGGGCTATTGGAGGGACCACGAAGGGTTTCCCGAGCCAAATGAATGAACCTGAGGGGATATAATTCCGAGCGCGCTCCATACCAACGTACTATGGTGATATTTTCAATACTAACCAATTAAACTCAATGAAATTTTGCTGAAACAATCTTGAAACAAATATCTATGCTTGAATGGAACCAGATTTTCGTTAAAATATACAGTTTCAATGCTAGGATTAATTTAAGATTTGTATGGAAATCTTTGAGGCACTGTAACTTTAAAACTATACATTTTAACAAAAAACCTTACTCTATACAAGCATAGAAATTTGTTTTTCTAAAAATTTCGTTGAGTTTAATTGTTTTTTTTTTTTTTAAATCTATATTAAAGAGCTTGGCCTGAGGCCATGTCGCTCTGTGGGTTTTTTTTTTGTGTAGGTTCACAGACTTTTTATTATGAATTACAAAAACTAGTTAATAGATAATGAAGAAATAGAAAAATAAATGACTACAAATTTAAAGATTTCTTATAAATGGAGTAAAGTGCCTTTGCTGCAGCCGACGTAGGTGCAGCCAAGGTACAAGCCAGTTTAATTGGTTAGTATTGAAAATATCACCATAGTACGTAGTAGTATCACCTACGTTTGTATGGAGCGCACTCCGAATTATATCCTCTTAAGCAACCGACCTAGGGGCACCCAGAGGGGCACGGACCGCGGCATAGGACGTTGCTGGGGCTACGCGGCGGATTGGGTAGCGGGGATCGTTGAGAACAGTGAAAACAATCCTAAAATTGTGGTTGTTAAATAATTTCGGTAGGTAATATGCAGTTTTCATTGTTTGTTTGTGCTGATATGTGCCTGCTGCATTTAATTTGTTAAAATCATATTAGATAATGAATTTTCTATAAATCTGTCGCTCGAGATATTCATTATTATAATATAAAGGGTGAAATTGATATGGTTAGCATCCTTTTAAACTAAGAGTCCACACATCAAACTGAACAACTATTACTATGGAAGCAAACCGATCAGAGCAAAAAAAAAACCAACTGTTGCATACATTTGAGTCGAGTGGGCATTCCAGTTTAGTATGGAACAGCTGTTTTTTCTTTTTGCTCCGATCTGTTTACTCACATAGTAAAAATTGTTCAGTTTGATGGGTAAACTCTTAGTTTAAAAGGATGCTAATGATATCAATTTCACCCTGTAGACAAAATATTAAATATAGCTACTAATTAGAGAGCGCATTAGTACAAAATTGGAATAAATTATAATAATTACCACAATTGGAAAAATCCGGCATGAATATTCAACACCTAATAATGCTCATTCATTCGTAATGCATATTTTCTATCAAGGTTACGAATGGTCAGATCCACTTTAATCTGATTTAAAATGTTGCTGACATTGTTATTGAAATAAAGTTTAAATAAGATTTTTTGCCGCCGTAAAGAAGGTTAAATGGAAGTAGTTTTAAATAAAACTAATATATCCACAGACTTAGAGGTTACATAATATAATGCATTCAAGCTCAATCGTATGAAACCCCGCTTGCTCATATTCTATCACAAAATATAGCACGAAAGATGAAAAAAAACATCCATTCCTCAAAATACATGACGACAGTATAGCCAATATTTGACATTAAATTTTTTCAAGTTCTCTTACTATGCCTTCTATGGAATTATATTGTGTCATAGACAAATTGTTTCCTCTAACTCTATGAATCTATCAAACATTCTTTGAAATAACGAAATAATATATTTTACTAATTAATGAAGGTAATCTAAATCACAGTCTAATTTAAAACTTAGATATATAATGAAAAACTACAACAAATCATGTACAATACCAAACCAACATTGTTTGCGGTAATAATAATCAAAATAAAGTCTGAATACACATATTGCGATCGTTAAAATAACAAGAAACGTAATTTAATTAATTAATACAAATGTTAAATACTTAATAGTCAACATAATATCTAAATAACTGGAACATATTCAATATTAGTTAATTTGAGATGCTATCGAATAAACTGTCCATAACCAACTACTAAATATTTGTATCTTACGACATTTGAAACTAAATCAGTTTATATTATCTGTAAGAATAGAAAATAACAAACAAAACTAACTAAACCTGCAATAAAAGTGCGACCCCGGCCAGGGTCCACTTGGCCGGCTTGTCCTTGGTCTTTAGATTGAAGGTCCACACATAAGTGGGCCCTCTAGTGCGGGTCTTGTACACTGGACACTCGTACATGTTGCGCAGATCTTGCTTGTCTTGCGTTATTGCCTGAAAAAATATAAGAAATTACAAATATATTGTTTTGAGTGCATAATTATTTTAGACAATTTATATAGGGACCCTCGCCTCGCCTTATCATTTCCCCTCTGCCAATGTACAAGATAAAAAAATAGAATTTTGATAGTTAAAATTTAAAGTTATTCGCATTTTAAGTTTTAAGGCAAAAATGAATTGTTATCATTTCAGCAATGAATGAAAGCACTAACGTGCTCATGGATACATTTTAGGAATCTTGTTTTGGTCGTAATTAGGAGAGTGAGAGTGCCCGAGCGGTGGGTTGAGATGGAGTTCAGTAAATTTTAAATTTTACAAACAATTTATTTAAAATTTTGATAAAAATTACCTATGTTGAAAACATGATAACTCGATTTTGCTCTCGATTCTAAATAAACTACGTTTCTAGTTTTGCATTAATTCATTAACACGCTGTTTATCGTCATAAATTGAATAACTACCCTAACACATTATGATATTGCGATATCGATCGATAAGACCTCTGGTAGTTTTAACGTGTCACTGTTGATCGATACTGAACAAAGCGAATCGTGAGTTACAATATAAAGGTTTAAACTATAGTAAATATTATTCTATGAAATCAGCGTAAGGTTTTTCATATAGTTACTTACCCGAACATTAATAACTGGCATAGGTGGAAATAGATCCTTCAGCCTAGAATCCATAATGATGCCAGCTTGAACATCCCACCTAGCTCCTTCCATCAGTAACCCATGGACATAAGCCCCATCCTTAGGGGCAGACCTGGAATCAGCAATCCTGTCGTAGGAGAAGTTAGGGATAAGATCGACATGCCATGCAGTGCACTATGAAGTAAAGTGTCGGCTAAGAAAATCTGTAGTTTAATTATTTACATGCCAAAACTATCAGCTTTGTAAAAGAACATAATACTTACAGAATAGACTTCAAATATAGTTTGAAGTATATTGACGTGCAGCAAAGGAATAAAATCCCAAGATGCAAATAAAGATATAGATAATTAGTATCACATGTTTTGTTTTCATGCTCTGGACTCCAGGTTTCACCTTAATCCACCATCAGGTTATCATGCTGATTTTCATTTGAAAGATTAGATACATAATATACACTTGTTACCCATTCAAAATTCAGATTCCCAACTCACGTGAACTCTTCTTTCATTTTCTTGGTGACATCACACTGAAGACACATTTTATCAAGAGGCAACTCGTAGCGACGTGCTGTGCTTTGCATGATGGCTGTCAGAAGACTCTGAGGGTTAAAAAACCCTGCCAGCCAAACTGATGCTGGTAGCTAGAAATATTCAGGCGCATATTAGCTTTCTGAACCGAAAGATCTGTGAAACTCATGAAAAACTAATTGTTCTTACAACAAAATCAGTGGCCCAAGTCTCCAACTCCCGAAGTCGAAGCAATAGGTCAACATACCACGCCGAAAGACCAAGCAAAGATGGATAGGCCCTATTAGCCCAAATTTGAGGTACCTGTAAACATTATGATCGTTAAAATTGTATCATCAATCTCTATTAATTCTGCTATACATTGCACAATAATTACTTGATCCAAGAATAATGCGTTCTCCAACTCTTCCATAACAGATGTAATCGTTAATTCACCCTGAAACAAAATAAACAATATTTAAATATTCCAAAAAATACTATCACAATCCAACATCTCACTTAATCAAAAGTTTACCTTTAGCCCGAGATCGAGCTCTCTCAAAGACCTCTTCATTTCTCCCGTCAGATAATTCATTCGCTCACACTCCTGGAAAGCGACGATTACATACGGAGTCCTCTCTTCAACCTTACCCATTATCTCCACCATGTTGAACTCTTCTGGTAGCTTCTCCATTATCTCATCTAGCATTTGTTTTACCTGCAAAAATTCACAATATGCTAAAATGCTTTCAAGTTCTTTTCAAAGAAGAAGCGCAATGACCCAATTTGACTTTTGGTCCATTTGAATCCATTAATCCCATTAGGAGCCTTTTGGATCATTTAATTCTTAAAGATTTCAATGAAGCATACCTTGTCCTCCCTGGTAACAGTAGCCGCTCCTGACGCTTGAGCATCTCTCGGTTGCATCTCAAATATAGTCCTGAAAAGATTCTCCGAAGTCGTAGTCAAGAATCCGATCTCAGCATTTGGATGAAGGCCGTAAAGGTACGGTGTTTCGGCAGGCATGGCATCTTCTATGTATTGGTGGTATCCGGCGTAGTCTGTATTTGGAGGAGCAGGAAACCCTGGGGCTAATTGAAGTTCACCATCGACCTTGGAGAAAAAAAGTGGTTATTCATAGTCACTTCCATGGTTCTAGTAACATCGTTATATATTTTGAAGACTCACTAGATCAGGTTGCATCAATTCTTCAAGGTAAGCGTTGCATAGTCTACGATCCCAATCATCAGTGATGTGGCCTCCATACATAATCTCACCAAATAGATATCTCAAGTCCTCCCAAGGAACTTTGGAGTTTGCTTCCAAGTAATTGTACAGTACGAACACACTAATTGTTAGATCGCCTACAAATTCACAATAATATTCGCGATCAAAAATTCCAAGACCTAATAACAATTTTAATGATATTTGTACTGAAGAATACTGACCAACATTAAAGGGATATATTTTGTTCCAGCCTTGAGGACCAAACTTCCTTCTCTCGGCAACCACGGCGTGGAAGTAGCATAGAGAAAAGAGTATTGCTTTAAACTCCGCTTCTTTTCCACACATCTCTAATGTTTCTTGGTTAAAATTATCAAGAGCCTTGTGGATATTTGCCTGGGAATAGGATGACTGTTTAAGAGGTCTGCTCTATGATTTTGAATAGTTCAGTGATATTCATATGCCTATGTCGAAAATCTACATACCTGCATGCCAGTGGGTGGTTCATTAGTAATCTTGATGCTGGATTCCAATATCCCTTGAGGAATGATATGGGCCGCCGCAGTAGCAGCTGGCTCAGCTGACATGAAAAAGCGGAAGTCGTCGTGACAACCCAAAGCAAAGCTCTCCATTTTCTTTTCGAGACTAGGTAGCCATTTCTTAACCAAGTGAATATTCTATAAAATTTTGAAATGAGGTAAGTATTATGTAGATAGATACTATGACATTGATAATATCGAAAATATTCTTCAGTTTTAATTATTACCTGCAGCACCACCCAATGTCCCTTCTCCAAAGCCTCATCCATAGCCTGTTCAGCAACTATCTCCTGACCCTGACCAAGTGAAACATTATGAAAGTTCCCATTATCAGCAGTAAAACCCATCACCTTTCCCAAGGCCTCTACATCTTTCAAAGGGTTGACGCCTGGAGATAAAATGAAGAATATTGGAGTAGTAGGGCTCGTTTCTTCGAAAGACTTGCTGAATTCCATTGTTCTATTTTCCACGTATTTTGAACCCATTTTTTCTTCGATGTATGCGCTACAAATATACAGCAAGTTACAAAAACACAAATGGTTTCAAACTATCGGAACAGCTTCATATTTTTATAAGTTGTTACAACTGATTTGATTTACTTACGCAACAGCATACGTCATTCTGTCCGGTCTTAAAGCCCTTAACATACAAAGCCTTTGTAGAGCTGTCTTGTTTTTCCATTCCTGAAAAAGATAAAGTACTCAATAAACGATCTTGCAACATTAAAGTCTTTCCTTTTAACATACTACTTTCAACATGAAAGTAGCAACAATATTATGAGTAAGATGAAGTATAGATCTAACCTGTGGAAACTTTTCTCTTTCCGGACACTCCATTTCCACAATCTTCTTCCATCGTTTAGGAGATGTTTCTATATCTCTATCAAGGTTCCTGAACTCATCTTTACCAGCCAAAGAACAAATGCCACCCCAGCTCGGATTAGAAAGAAAATCAACTGGACTGGTGACATGAGGCTTGACCGGAAAACGGAGGAAGAAATCCAATTCTACTGGCGAAATCTCTTCACTCATAAGTAGAACCTAAAACATAGCACTTTAAGAATTCTGATGAATTAAAATTTTTTTTTTCTTTTTTTTCTTGTTCTAGTGTACGTTTTAGTGTATAATAAAGTATTTTTGATTTATTTTGAATTTTAAATGTAGGTCGTAGTCGGAAAAAAGCCCTTCTTTTTAAAACTGAAATCTTTACTTAGCATTATACAAGGTGTAGTAAAACACCCTACTTATATTTAAAGGGGTGGAATACACAATCAAACTAAACAACTTTCATTCTTTTCGTCAGTCGAAAAAATAAAATGTCTGCTGTCCCCACGTCCCATTCATTAGAGTATTATTGTTAAGTGCAATAAAGATTAACATATTTATAAAAACAGTTTTTATAAAAATTGTATAAGAATCCCATTATAGCACGAAAACTTGTATAACACGGGGTCAAGATGTACCTAACCATTGGAAAAATAATTTAACCTTTGACTCAAGAAAGCTGTTCTAAAACCATTCTTATCGGAATATTTATGCAAATCATGTTATTCACACTCACCTGGAAAGTCATCTGTGAAGCGAAGATGAGTTTATCGCACTCAAACAAACCTCTCGAGGTATATTGGAATACGGAGTAGCTGATGCAGTCTATAAGGTTCTTTATTCTTTGACTAACTTCATCCGCTGGCTCCGCACGGGATATAGCCTTTTGAAAGACTACACTGAACGCCTGTAATTTGAAGATATTTTGTTTCACGTATGAAAATTTCATACATTGTTATAAGTACGTAAACAAAATGTTAGTAAGTGGAAGCAAATTTTAAAACTGTAATACCAGTAGGAATCTGTCTCCAAAATCTATAAATAGTCGTCATCGATATGAAACAGTCTAAAAGTCGAAAAAAAAATTACATTTCATTCTGAAAAAACTAAAAATTTTTTGCTAATTTTATTTTCATAAAGTTAAATAGGAATTGATCTCTATCGATTCTGAACAAAAGTTATTTAAGATTTGAGGTAATTTGCTATCAGCGTTGAAAGTAAAGATACATAACTTGGGTAGAATACATTGACACAGATAATTTTAGTTTACAATTTACAATAAAAGTATAACATTAAAACCTATTATTACTTCCCTAATTCCCTAATTATTTATTTAAAAAAAAAGAAACCCATAAATCACAGACCATTAATTCAAACATTTTACCTTTAAAGAAAACTGATAGATAGGATTGATGGTATTCAAATCGTTCAAGATAAAATACAGAAGGGACGCTCTAGCTGCTGCTGGCCGATAAAATTCACGGGCTTGATCGATCTCAAATGAAGTCACTTTAGCCTCTGTCACCTGTCAAACATCGCAGTAATTTATTCCTGTCCCAAGGTAATTTACACGATTTCCTAATATTTACATAAACTTGCCTTTTTCTCAATGTCAGCTGCAGTCTTCTTTGTAGTCTCCAAATTTTCAACCAGCGCAGTATCACCTAGAATATTTTCTCCAGCTGAAGACAGGCGATGAAGTAAATCATCTTCAAGACCTTTCAATTGAATTTTGAATTCATTTTGCTGCCTTGTCAGATCAGCTTTCAACTCTTCGAGATCGGGTCTTTCAGCTTTAACTACTTCAGCTAGAAGTTGGTCTTCTAAACCGTCTCTGGTTACCGTGAAGTTGACTAGAGTCGTCTGAGCTTGCATTTCTGGTTTATAATGGGGGTTTGCTAGTTTCGAATGTAGAATAAGTCTGAAGCTTGGACTGTATTCGATTTCTTTGTCACCTATTTTGATTGCCCTAAATTCGAAAGATTTTCAATTATTTTTAGAATCATACAATGATTTCAACAACAAAACATAGAACACGTTTAAAACTTACCGTCCTTTCTTTATTAAATTTCTCCCTAACAGAGGATCTAATACTGGATCAACAGTTTCATCTATATTTTCAAATAGGACCGTGTCACCTTTAATAATACCTTTCTCTATTGTATCTAAATAACCTTTTTGACCGAGACGGATTACTCTCAAGTTTTCTCCATACTTTTGCTTGATCCATTTAACACCTTGCAACTGAAATTAAAAATAAGGCGTAGTATTGCATTTTTAACAAGTGGAACTAGCACTAATAAGAAGAGCATGAAGCAAAATTACCTGAGGATCTATCATAAGAGGCCAGCGATCTGAATTAGAAAGGATAGTCGCATTTTCAGTACTCATCCTATCTGAAGGTAGACCTTCATTTTGCCACATTGCTATTGTCGTGTCGTCTGTTAGCATTGTTAGTGGATCCAATCCTTCTGTTATTGGTATTGGTGGCTACAAAAAACATTCAATAGGATTTATCGTCACCAAAATAAGATCTTATTATAATGTAACAAATTCCGATATCGTACCTCTAAAGTCTTTAAGAAGACTAGCCAGTTTTTGTGCATTAAATCTAATCGGTATTGTTTCGTGAAACACCCAACGTAAGATATGAAGGCACAGACTAGAAGTACGTCTCCTGGCAAAGTAGTGCTCTGTTGCATAAAGCTAAAAACATTAAGTATAAGCATTATATCCAGAAAAATAACTATAACCTATAACTTGATTTCAGTTCAAAATCATGTTTTAAAAGTATCACTTCTCTTATCCAAACAAATCAAATAAAGATACGTACTTGGAAACAGATTCAGCCCATCTTACATTCTCACTCGCTAGACCATTCACAAGTCTGTTTGCAAGCCTAATTGTTGCATTCGTAGCATCTGCTTCTTGTTGGCATTTCAATTTCTCAGATGTAGCCTTTTCGAAATCTGCTGTCAATGTCGCTAGTTGTTCTTCAAGGGACTACAGGATTTAACACAAAGGATCAATGTAATATTATATTTAAAAAAAAAGGAAAATACCATGCAAATTTTCGTTCAAATTACTCACAGCAACTTTAGATTTGATAGATTTAAGCTTCTCCGTAGCAGCAGCCAATTCCGCATTGGCAGCTGCTAAAGCTTTCCTTTTCGGCTCAACATCACAGAACACTTCGTAGAACTTAATAATATTAATAACCCAAGCACACAGTCCTGCTGCAGCAGCAGATTTTGATTTGACAAATTCTGAAAATTGTGTGTAATGTTAGTTAACATTGCACATGGTCTTTGTTATTTCATGAAATGCGATCATACACGTACCAGGTTCAAACTCTGGATCTTTAAGATAAGGCTGGATAGCCTTCATAATATCTGGATGAATATTTTCTTTATCGTAATTTATTAGAGCTTCCAGAAAAACGTCGACTTTTGCCATCGTCACCTACAAAAACAGTCATCAACATTTATTATGTACCTAATATTTTATTATTATTCTATCAATATCATCTTTAAAAAATACCTTAGCAGCTTTCCAGCTCCTATCTTTAGGTATCTTCCCACCAGGGGCCAAAAGCACCATAACAGCTGCAGTGACGTTAGTTACTACACCAGGTGGTGACCCAAAGGACTTCAGCTCGGTAAGGTTGGCTTTATTAAGGGTATTCAAAGCGTCTTGTGCAGCAACAAGAGCTGGTTCGGCTTTGATGAGATCTTCTTCACAATCTCTTTGCTTTTTTGATACTTCTTCCGCAATAACTGCTACCTTTTCTTCCTCCTCATCGGCTGACAATCAAGTTAAATTATTTGACTTATAAAACCAATTATCAATAAAATTTTCCAGGAAGACTGGACTACTGCTTTTTCATAACTAATATAACAAATGGCTTATGAAATGGCTTATTGAAAACCTTACCTAGTGCTTTTTCACTTTGCACTTTAGCAGTTTCAACGCCGACCATTTCAATAAGTTTGTCAGCGGCCTCGTTTTTCTGCTGTAGCTCTATTTCTTGGATAGCCAGTTTTGCTTTCAATTCATCAACCTGGCACGCTGTACTCCGTAGCTTTTCTAAACCATTTTCTAATCTGTAAATTTATATAACAATAGTAACATTTCAATATGAAATATATTTAGTTGAAAATTTTCAAAGTAAGAGATGTACCTCACGATTTTAGCCTGAAGTTCTTTTGTCTTATTATTTACTAGTTTTGCGTACAAACTAATTTGCTCCAAATAACTCTTGGGTGTAGTATAATTGTATCTTCTTTCATTTGACAAATAAGCTTTCGATATTGTGTTTACCGAAGTGTGAACGTATGCCATGAACCTTGAGATAGAGTCCTTAAGAGCAATCTGAAAAAAAATCATTTACATTGTGTCAACAATACAGACAGAATACCAATTAAGAAAAATGAATTTTTTTTTTTCGCTTACCGGCAAAGCCCGCAATTCTTCTAAAAACCTCATCGCCACAGATACTAAAGCCTCTTGAGGCCATTCATGGAACCAATTAATGGAAGTGCAGTTGATTAAAGCAGGGAACTTTCTGGATCTTACTCGTAAAGTTGAACCAACAGGTGAGAAACATAGCACCACTTTCAATTGCTTACGAACTCTGTCTATGAAGAATTTCCAACAGGTTTCTCTTGTGTCGGGTAGTCCGGCACCTTTAACCTATAACATTAACATTTAAAGTCATATTTTCTAAGATTATTCGAATTGCGAAGAAAAGTAATTAGGTAGGTAGATACTTAAAATCTAAAGTCTAATGTTCACTTGCATTCTGCAAGACATTCGAAGAGAAATTTACCTCATTCCGAACACCAGCTAAAATATTTTCAACTTCATCATCAGGGAACAAGTCAGCGACTTCTCCAGAAGCCAACAAGTCGTTTATCAGCACTAAGAACTGTTCATTAGCGACTTGGGCGTCAGTCATTAGGAACATTATGCCAACATTCTTTAAACCAGTTTTGATGTACAACCCTGATAACTCTTTCTGAAAAATATTAAACAAAACTTAGAAATTGTAAACGAATTTAGAAAATTAATTAATTTGACGATTAAACAACTATCGCGCGAACCTTTAAATCAGTAACACCATAGCCCTTCTTGAGTTGTATTTGCAATACTTCCAAACTAGAAATGAATGCAGCCAGACGTGATAATGACTGTTTACCGGAACCACCGACACCAACTAACAAAGCACTTCCCCTTGGACTTTCCAGAATACGATTAATTCTGAAAAAAATAGCACATAACAAATAATATAAGTTAACGTAGAAAAAGTTTGAAGTCAAAAAAGATAACGAACAGACCTGCAAATATGCATCATAGCGTCTTCGAATAAGACCAAATTCATGGCCGCAATAAGATCGTTGTAGCTTGCCATAGCTTCAGTAAGCAATTTGTTTAATTGCTCCCATGTCGCCACCGGCATGTACTTAGGCTCGCCGATTCCACCAGCGAAATGACAGTAAATGTTAGGTCGTTCGAATACTGTGCCTTCGTCTATATCCTGAATAACATGAATTGAACTATGAAATTAGAAAAACCTTAAGGAGTCGAAGAAAATGAAAAATACGATTTCTCTTAAAGACTCGTGCTCATATAAAGAAATAATATTATCCGAAAACAATAAGAAAAATCTCACCTCAAAGTTCTTCTTGCAAAGATCCACCTGCATTTTGAGGAAGGCGTCAATATCTTTGTCTTCAGTCAGTTTATCACCATACACTCTGTGTGTTTCATGCAACCATAAGCGTATTAGATCTGACAGATTCACAAGACACTCATTTGTACTGAACAGAAGTCCCTGATAATATAAAGTATGTGATTGAACAACAGAAAAATTTACTAAAAGCTCGTATAGAAATAGTTAACTAGGTAGGTAATAAGGTATATGGTACCTGAAATATATTTGATAGGTCCCTCAAATTAAAAATATAATGGAACTTAATTGCTGTAGGCAAAAATACTTGGGATACTTTATTGTGCAAAGCTATTGATGCTGCGACGATATTTACTGAAAACAACATAAAAAAATTGTATTTACTTCGATATCGTTACGTTTTTAAGTCTAAACCGCTGAACTTATTTTGATGAAATTTGGTATAGAGATAGCTTGAATCCTGAGGGACATAAACATAAACATTCCACGCATACGTCCCGGTAACCACCAACCAGTTTCACTATAAATGAAGTACAATGTATACAAACCTGATATCTTCGAAATTAGTGGATTTATCCTTAATTCTGGATTAGCTAAGTGCTGACTCAAAATAGAATGGTAAATATTATTCAATGCTTCATTATTTGGAAAACTGATCGCAAATACGCAGAAATGTCTCTGTAATCTTGGATTGATCGTAAAACTTCCCGACGTTGGGTTCATGCAGGATACGTATTGCGTGTTGTGGATATCTTTTAATGTGAGTTTTGTACGATCGTACCAATGGTTGTAATCCAAATGCTGCCTGATTATTGTATGTGGTTGAACTGTCCCATATGTGTCTACTTCGGGCATGTTCATGTCATCTATGAAGTAGATCAAGGTCTTGCTGCCAGGAGGACCATAATTCCTACCAGCTTTCTTTTCTAGAGGCTTTTCTAGAATCTTCTGTAACATCTCTGATGTTGTGTAGAAGTTGAAAGGTACAGATTGGATTGCATAACATTCTGGAAGGCTGAAAACGAAAATGTTTTTTAAAACCCACATATTTGGGAAAGTTCGACTGCTCATTAAAAAATTCAAATACCTTTGTAGTTTCTCGTTGACTAAAACAGTTTTCCCGCACCCAGCACTTCCAACCAACATTAAAGGATGTTTATTCTTCATCAGTAAATCTAAAAAGAATCGAATCCTGATTGTTTCCGACGTTGGTACTAATACGGCCTAAAATGACAAATACATTTTATGAACTCAAAATTATTATAGAAAATAATGATTCTAATACAATGTGAAGAAATATTTTACCTGCAGCGGAACATCACTATCCAATTCAAATTTAGGAATTTTCTCAGTCCATGGAGTAAACTGTTTAGTTTCGTGATCAATGTAATAATCGAAAACAGTTCCACCAGCTGGAAACTTTACATTTTTGAACTCGTTCACCCACCATTTAGTAAATTCTGAAAATATGAAATCTAGTTCCATTTACTGGCCTAGCAAAAGTTTCAAAATGAAACCACTAATTGATATTTGCAAACGGTAATTACCGACTCTGTAGTCAATAGCTGTGTCCTGAAACATGGCAGAGCCAAAAGCCCAGACGCAGGCAAAAACAAAGAAAATATCATGCCAGTCTTTTGGACAATCAGGGGGTGTATTCTCCGGTACAAACAGACAATCCAGAAGATGGCACAACATCTGGACATGTGCCATTTCTGCTATTGGCGTTATCTTCTTGAACCTATTCCTTACTGTCTCCAAACATGCTGGAATGTATTTATCGAAGAGCATAACTAAATTCGACTTTTCTGCTGGTATTTTTCTAGTTTCAACCCAACTTGTGACGTAACTGAAAGAACATAAACTATGGTAGGAGTGTATTTATAATACGGCCCTAAGGGTAACGTTATATATTATGTGTATTAAGTCAGGAGTCTATTCTGTCAGGAGCTATTCAATTCGTGATATACATGGGTTATCTCATATATATCGCGATTTTATTACAGTGTAGCATAATTTTTACAATACATTTTTGCATGTGGATTAACTTACGGATTCCATCCCAAATCTTGTGGGTTTATATACAAAATTCCGGCTCTAGAAACTGTAGCGGGAGTAGCTGTACGAAGATTTGAAATTTCAAACATTAATCTCATTGTAGGCGTCAGAGCTATTCTTTCATTACTAGCTAGAGTTAGAATTTTATTGTCATCCATCACAGTGTTCAAAGATTCTATCCACATCGGATCTATGTCTCCATCCAATATAATCCATTTAGGATTCTCCCCTACAATATTGGCTTGATCTCTCATTATTACAGAAAATAAACCATCCTTCCATTCTCTCGTTGCCGGATTAATAATACCAAATAACTCATCGTTAGTAACCGCTTTGGGATTCAAGTCATTAAAAATCGGTTTCTTTTTAAGATTTTGATACGTCTTAAAAAGAGTTTTCCACACTTGAGTTTTTCCAGTACCAGCATTGCCAATTATAAACACAGAGTGTCGAACTTCTAGAAGTTCTTCCAATTGAACAACTTTGAGGATAAAGTTATCTTCAGGCTGCAACATCAAATCCATAGCAGCTTGTTTGACAGTTCGTTCAAATTCTAGATCACGTTTTCGTGGTACTTCTAAAGCCGGGAACAAATCTCCAATTAGTCCCATGAAGACTGGCATATCATCTGTTACTATCTTTGGGATATTAAAATCACGGAGGGTTCTCATCAAAACCTCTTCTTCAGGTCTTCCAGGGTCACCACGCTGAGTAAAAAAAAGTTTGGTAGTTAGATGCGTTCCTTTTAAGGTGATTATCAGATCATCGAACTGAATAACTGATAATAGAGAAAATACTTACAAGTATTTGTATCAAAATCAAAATTTTCTAGAAGCTTTAACTTACCTTTAAAGAACCAGCCACCACAAGAACAGATTTGATGGCTCTCAAACCCCAATCATAGTGGTCTTGCTTTGATAACAACTCCTTACATAAGGTGTAGAGTGTGATAAACTTTCTAGCTAAAATCTTAGCTTCTTGAAAACCTTCTGCTACCAACATGATTTCGCAAATCAGTTCGAAATCAGGAACCACCATGGCACAAGGTCGGAATAGAGCCTTCAGGTTTTCAGGCAGTTCTGTTCTGCCAGCATAACCTGGATTCATTGTGATGAATATTCCCACAGTAGTTACTAAAGAGATAATTTCTCCCATAAAGTTGAACTTTTCTTTTTTATCCCTGTATTAAAAGTTAAAATACACTTAACCAACACAAGAACCGCTGAAATTATAGGGTCCTTTTAATATGTTGACTGTTTTTTAAGGAGACGATCAGACCATAAGACTGAAAAACTTTCTTTGTGTTGTGATAATAGGACAAACAACATCAAAGTCGCGCCAAAAAATGTGCTGTACATACATTTTCACGATTTTGATATTGGTCATTTAGAGAAAGTTGTTCAGTCGTATGGCCTGATCATCCCAACAACCAACAGAATATTAAGAAGAACCCTGAATGTATTCTAATACATACGTTTACGGACGCTCACGACTTTATGCCCCGAGGGCAGTCAGATATATTGTGAAAACTAACAACAACATTTACGTATTCTAAGCATTGACTTAAATGATTCTAATACATCACGTATGAATAAATGTATTTGGAACATACCTTATTGCATCTTGAACCGATTTAACTTGGACTGCGACTACCGACAATACTTCAACAGAAATCCTATTGAATTCATCAAAACATCCCCAAGCTCCTGTTTGAGCTAGTCCTTTGTAAATATTACCACAGGACTAAAACATAATAGTTTAGGTACGTCAGAATTATTCTAGGATACCCAATTATGTATATTTATAAAAATATAAATTAATATTACCTGATAATCCATTTGTTCAGAGCAATTAAATACATAGACCATTATACCCAATGCTCTTCCCAAATCTTTCGTAGTTTCAGTTTTGCCAGTACCGGCGGGTCCTGCTGGACCTCCACCCATAATCAAGTGAAGAGACTAGAACATTTTAGTTAGTACAATAGGTATAAACTAAAATAAAAATGCAAAATGACAAATTAGAATCCCATAAAATACCTGAGTCAACGTGATGTAACAACGGTCAGTCAAAGGCGTAATAACCAAACGAGGTGTATTCCCCAAATACTCATAGCTGTATACAAATTGTGCATCACAAATGTTTGCAAAACAATGGTACTCCTTCTCACCCCATCTAAAACACCATTCTTTTTTTAATTACCTGCCCAAAAAATTCAAGTAAAAAATTGAACAATGTATGAGATTAAATGAAAGACTATAAAATAAAATGTTTGATGATTTAGGATGAATCGACAGTTACAATTTCTATCCACAACTACATAGTATACGTGTTAATGAATGTATAACCTTTAACTAAAAAAGTGCAGATGAAGTTTTACTATTAGGTCTTTCGAAACCTGTGTCTGAGCTGAGATTGCCATTGAAACGCTGATCCTGCTTCGACTTTCCCTTGAATCATCTTACTGACCACATCTCTTGAATGCACATCTATGGTACATATTGTCATAATTTTCTGACGATCTTGCTTACTAAGTTCACCAATCAACAGTGTAATTAATGTACTAAGTTGGGCTAATTGTTTTTTATAATAGTCCTTTAAAGCATTATCATATCCTTCTTCCAATCGTGCGAAGGCCATGTTAACTTCAGTAGTCCACCAGATTTGAGAGCCACACAAAGACACTTGTGCCATGAAATCGAATAGCCATTGTTCACGAGGTTTTTCTTCGTATGAGACTATGGCTTCTCCAAAATAATGACGAATAGTTGATCTCATTATGTCTTGCAATCGATTGAGCCATATTTCCACCTACGACAATAAGATTAATAAGACCCTAGGCTCAATAAGATTAAATTATTCATCATAAGATAATTATGACTTTTTACGTACAGGTCCGGTACAATCACAGTCGCCATGGAAAGGCACATATTCACCATCTTTAGCTATCATACCAGAAGACACTTTTTGACCTGGTTTGTCACTTTCAATAAATCTGAGTTTTGCTATGGAATCGAAGAGTTTGGTAAGATGTCTGAAAACAATATCATCAATAAATATTAGTTATTAAAGTATAAAAGTATATTGAGTCAAGTATATCGCATACCTGATAACCAAATCAGCCTGGTTCCCATTTGACAGAATATCTAACAAATCTGCTGACGATACAAAGTAGAATCTCGGGAAAGCCAATCTCTTCGTCTCCAGATACTCGGCTAAAGCTTTTTCACAAATCACTAGGTCTTTCTGTAAGCCATCGAGAATCTCAACTAAGCCTTCTTTATTTGTGCCTTTGACCACATTTGGTGTTTTAGACATATCCTTCGAAATAATCTGTGAAGTAAAAACAACAAAATTAGCTAGCTTAAAATCGTTAGGTACGTCTTATTCTCTTAAGTGTTGACCTTACTTTGAACTCTTCGTCGATCCTATCAAATCTCGCAGAGTCATCAGGAAGTTGTTTCCTTATATCTTCGGAACTCATAAATATACTTTCCAGATGAGTCCAAGTTCTTTGCACTTCAAACCACAGAGTGATTACTTGATCTGCTATCGACAACTTTTGCTGCCAGCCTGATACTTCCTCAAGGAAATGTGCGATGAATTTCGATGTTATTAAATTTTGAAGTTGAACCTAAATACAATATTATAAGACATTATTCCAAAATTGTATAAACACACGACTCTAAGTTACATAAAGGAGTAAGCTCTTACCTGATTTTCTTCAAGAGTTTCAATTAGCTCTTCGCTAGCTCTCAATAAAACACAACCAGTTCTTGTATGTGTTTCTTGCTCAAATTCCATTCCACTCCATGTCGTATTAAGATCTTTAAGAGTCTTCTCCATTGACATTTCTTTGACTGCTTTATCTACAATATTTTTCACTTCTTCCTCACATTCGTGTAAATTTAGAGCTAGCAAATCAGCTAATGTTGTATTTGCATCCATAACGATTCTCACCTAATCGATAAACAAAGTACATAAAAATTTTTGTTTTAACCTAACGTCGTATATTTTCTACCTTTTTGCTAATAAGCCCACTACTTAGAGCTACTGCAAAAGTCTACATTACTAATAACAATCATAGATTATCTATGTACCTACCTAGTTAAAGCTGGAATTTTATTGTCTTTCTACAATTAATAAAAGTGGTGTTAGATTAAAATATTATACCTATATTTATAAGGTTGACACTAAGCATGCCGCGTACATCATATAACTACCACTGCTAAGGATGTATAGAAAAGAAACTGTGTATAGAATTTCATTGATAGAAATATAAATTTACTTTTGGAAAATTAATTAGTAAGTACAAATTATTTGTATCAAATTAAGCATTTTTGTGTTTTCTGACGACTTCTACAAACTGCACTACAGGCAACGCGATAAAATAAATTATGGTGTCATCCGTTCTCTCTGGTTCGATGATATCGATAGTTTCAAAGCTCTTTACAAAAATTAAGTACGAGGTATATTTTAATTTCTTAAATTACGAATAGCGTAGGATGAATTGATGAGTATGTGCACATCAGTGAATATACAATTATGATAATAATATAGAGCTATCATAATCGTAAACTATACGTGGGTCTACAACAAAGACATGATTTTAAAAACGAATTCCCCATGACGTTGTTCCACTTACAGTGAGTTCAGGTGGCAATGCTGCTAAGCTCTGTGGATCATAAACATATTTACATTCGCTTAACTTTATACATTACAAACATCCATAAAAAACATATTCACATCCAAATATATTTCATTCCCCAGCCAATTTCTTGTATAATACAAACAATTCTTAGAAAACAGTGAAGGATAGTCATGCTAACATCAAAGCAAAACATGCAAAATGTAAGGGTAAAATTTCTGACCCAACGATCAATCCAATGGCATGTCAATGTGCTAAACACAGTAGAAACATTAAACAAGTGAAGATATTTACACTGTAATTTATTTACAACATAAATTTTACAATGGCACCGTCATAACGTCGTCTTTGTTATTAATTGTCACCTTGGTACTGCGCATTAGTTGGTCCCAATGTCTCTCCCTGATTGCTGGATTCTGTAGCTCACCCACAGCTCTCAATGAGGTTAGCATATTTTTCACAGTTGCTTCTAAATTAATGTACGTGTCCCAACTAAAAAAGCATGAATCGTATTTTATTAAGAACTCTATTAAACACATTAAATCATAAAATGACTCCTCTAAAAGAAGTTTTACCTTCTCATTTCTTTGTCCAATAATCGTATTTCTTTTGCAAACTTCTTACATTCAATGTCCATATTTTCTACGTCTATCTTACGCCATGGTGTCGTCTTCCAGTCTTCTATACTTGTCTGCACTATGTAAGCATAATCCCAAAGTTGCTACAAAACAAATAACATGAAGGCTATTAACATGTATATCTTTCTTTTATAAAATTATGTTATTTAAGTGATGTTTTACCTTCAACATCCTCAATTCCTTCCTACATTGCTTCAACAGCTTAAACTCTGGTACATTCACCTCGAACAATGAACCTGACTCTTGAATACCTTTCATTTCGTCTTCTAATTGTAACATTTCGTAGTCTACCCTTGACATTAGAGAATAGGGATCTTCACAATCATATCTGAAAAACTTTAAAACAAAAACAAAAAGTAATATGCGACTCCATTACTTTTTAAACTATAAAATAGCATAACAGTAAGAAAGTATTATATTCACTTCATATCTCTTAAAGACTTCTCTGTAGTAAGTGACATGGCTGTCGAATGTAGCAATTTTCTTTCTTATCCCCGAAACTTCAGCTGCCTGTAACGGAGCTACTTGTTGCTTCACGGTGAGAGCCAATTTCTTTGTAGCCTGCCATTGTTCTGGTAATTCCTGTAATATTGGTTATAAATTAATAATTGCTTAATTTACTCTCCAAATTTGAACGTGGGCATGTAGGTTTCTTACTTGTAAAAGTACATTAACTTCTTCAGGAATATCCATATCGTAAAACTTCAGAAGTTCTATAGTTTCCGTTAAAGGATGGAACATATCATCTGTGTTCGCAGTTCTGTCTTTGACATTCATCAAATATCCCATGACATTGACCAGGGCATCGTAGTCACCTTCTGGCACCGGTTGCAATAAACCTGTAGAACGAATAATTGTTTCTAGTCATAAATCTGCCTTCTTCTATAAATCATCAAATAAAAAATCTCGAACTAGTAAAATCTACCTTCATCAGCCTGACGAATAAAATTTCCCAAATCGCCAAGACTCGACGTGACGTTATTGACAAGATGCTCCTTATACATGTTTCCCCATTTCCTCGATGTATTCAACAGAGCTTGACGAAATGGTCTTACATCAACCTACAATAAACCATTTACCACTATATTATCTGTTAGGTTCTCACCGATGTCTTCTACAAAACTGGTACATACCTGAAACCAGCAGTTGAATATTTTATAAGACTCCATATCCTCGATTTCCATGAAAAGATTCTCGTAATGATCAATCTGTTCCCGAAAAGCATCCATTTTCGGTGCGCAAGGTGTAGGTGGCACAACATCTTTGTCTTCAGATCCAATTTTATCTACTTCATCAGGACTGAGAATCCGCCCATAAGTAAGAAATATTTCCATGACTGCATCTCTTTCTTCAAGCCAGAGAAATGAATAGTTCTCGAAGGTTTTGCAAAATTCGTTCGCATCTTCTATTACTCGCTCTATTCCATTCAGAACATCTTCCTTCATTTCATTTATGTCTTCATGATGAATAATTTGATGTTCGTAAGTCTCCTCTTTTTTAGGATCAATCCTTTCTACCAGAGAAGACATCTTTTGAATGTCATCAATAATTCCTTTTATCATTGCAGTAAATCCTTTCTCGTCGTTCGGATCCAGACTAGGAGCAAACACCATGTCAGGATCTAATAACTCTAACTGAGCTTCGAATAGCGGTGCTAGTTTATTTTTTGGATTCATATGTTCAGTTATGTAGCCCATGCTGAAAATTATTGGGAAGTAAAAATAGAAGCTGAAAAAGTTGCGATACATATAGATACGTCACGGAAAAAACTTACCTGCACGCAACAGACTTAAAGAGCGTTTCTTCCATCAAAGAATCTATAAAAGCGACATAATTTAACCAAATTTCTCCGTCCTGATTATCTTGCATGTTGAAAAGTTCCATATTTTCATCGAGCAACTCCTTGATGCGAGCTGCTGTTGCTTCGACATCAGTGTAACGCTTAGTTTTTCTTTCTTGACGATCTTCAAGATTCAGCAATGTATCCTGATAAAAATACATTCGTAATTTATTTTTGACATGTTTATTTCATCTTTGTAACAGTTAACATGTTCGTGGTCAGTGATTGGTTATAGCAGTTATAACAATAAAAGTTGTATTGTGTCTTGTTCACTGCCCACCCTCGAACGTGTTAAGTTTTATTATGAGACAGTACCTTCTTGCCTTCTTTTCGTTCAAACAATGGTTGTGTTGACCAAATATTCATCACAGATTTCATCTCCTTCAAGTTATCCTGTATCTTTGACATTCGCTGATACAAATTCCCTACTAACGTATGAAGCTCTTGTAAATAGTTCCATAAATCTAAAATAATTATGATAATCAATCTTCACCATTACAATAGGTAATGTATTGAAAAACATTTCTATAATTTAGTTTGACTTACCCGCAGAATTCCAATTAAGTTCGTTCTGAGCCATTTCAATTCTCTGATCAATGGCCTTTATTTCATCTTCAACTAAATCAAATTCAACTTTTTGGCTGTTTTTCCTTATTTGATTATACCAATCAATTGTTATACCAAGATTGATTCGGTACTGGCGGTACGTTTCTTGTTTTTCAAATAATTCTAAACATTCTTTAGGTAATAAATTTTGTAATTGAGGATTCGTTCTGAGATGATTAACTTCTTTCATTATCTCTAAAAGCTGAATTATTAACGAGACGTTTAGTTACAAAGTATGATCAAGGAATATCTTTGATTTGATTATCAGTTTAACTTACCGCTGGACTAAAATTCAAAATAAGATCACATCCTTGTCGAGCCAAAATCATGTTACAGGATTTATCTTGAATTATCTTCGGAATATTCACCGCCCAATCATTGAAATATTTCTTCTTAAACTCGTTTATGTTCTCCATTAGTTGGTCGTATCTTGTGAAAATTTTGATCGCCTCTTCCGTACCCTTTATCCTAAGTGCGAGAAAATGGATGTTGACAAATCGTGTTCTACTTGTGACTCAAAAAATCGCCTATAGTGACTTAACTATCTACAAACTTGATATGGTCTACTGAGAAAAGCTACGTCGTGAACTTTGTGACTTAGAAAATTGAAAACCTCACTCGTAAAAACTGTCTACTAATGGAAGATATTAAGCCAAATAATCAGCTTTCGCAATTTGCCCCACCCAGCTGACTTACGGGTGCGGCAAATTGCGAAAGCTAGCTACAGGCTTGGTAATCCTTGCAGCTAGCGTGGTCATGAACAGAAGCCCTCCGGCGATCGGGGGCAGGTACGCGTCGATTTCCATGTGGCCGTATTTCTCTAAACGGTGAGTTTGCTCCGCAAATAGTTCCTGCAACGTGATTTTAAGATATAAAACAAAATTTTGAAAAATTGAGACGACTATGAACTATTTTCTATTCATGTATATTTTCTTGGTAAAGCAGATATTACTTACTTCGCATGTAACTATTTCATGATTCAGCATGACTATGATTTCGACATACTTTGCTGTAAATTCGTTTCTAATCAAAGGTCTGTCTAAAACTGAACCTACGATGTCGATAAGCTGAAATAGAATAAGTTAAATTTTTCTAAAAAAGCTCACACACGTAACAAAAAAAATATTATCTTCTCTCAAAATATTGCAGATGCCTATACCTACCTTGAAAATAGCTTCCAAAGTTGAACAGTTATCAAACGACTCGACCAAAACGGTGGACAATTTCAAGTCCAAATCAATAATGTTATCTTGAAACTCTTTGAAATCGTCGTTAAACCTTTCATCATCAGGGTCTAATACATCATAAGACTTGGACGCAAACCCATGGAAATAAGCTTCAAATTCCGCGGATATTTCCCTAATTTGTCCACTTAGGACTCTGCCTTTCATTCCTCCTACTTCTATCTTTTCCAGTTTTTGAAATTCAAGGACAGTTTTGAAGAACCATTGTATTGTGTTCAATCTCTGTAAGAACTTGTTCAGTCTCTCAAAGACTACGTTAGGATGGAAGGTCCACGGGATTAAGTTTCTGTCTATAAAGTATTTAGATAGGTTTTCTTTGAAGTATTCGAACGTAGTTCGGAATTTCTTCAGGATATCTATTGTGATTTGTATGCGTTGGGTGGCTTCATCTATGTCGCTATGGAACAAAGTGCTTGGATCTAAACATTTCTTTGCCTAGAAATTGAGAAATTATCAAGATATTAGATACGAAAGGCTTAATTACTTTTAACTATCATTTTATGGTTCGATTAGAAAATAAGGGCTAGTTACTAAAGTCAACTAAATAAGTAACAAAAAGCCATTAACAACTAGGTAAGTTGAATCATTGGCAACAATAGGAAACTCAGAACAATTATTTCTCAGTTTCCTACTAAGCATTACCTGATAAACAAGCAAATTGCAAATCTGCTTCAACAGAACCATCAACTTGGATGAATTACAGTAGTACTTTGAATCTCTCCAGATCATACAAATGACATGGAATAGAGGACGGAATAACGGTTGACATTCTGTGAAGTCGGTGTCTTCTAAGGCTTGGAAATGTTTCTCTAAAGTTCTTAGGTATAGGTCGATTTCTCTTGCTTCCGCCAATGCTGGAAATAACGACGAAAAATTGCACTAAAATTACTATGCTTCTCTTCAAATAAGGACGAAAAGATTTTCCGCTGGAGTACGAATTTTGAAACTCATACTTTGAACTCAGCAGTTGAAAATGTCAATATTACTATGGAGATGTGCACCTTTCTAATGCTGATTAGACATTTTCGACTGCTGAGTTCAACGAATGAGTTTCAAAAATCGCACTCCTGGCCAATTTTGATTAGCAAATATAATTTATTTATCATAAAGATATACTATCCGACATATCTTGGACGTTACTAAAGCTGTTCTAAGGAAAGTGTTTCAAATCTCTGTTTCTGTAATTCAAAAAAGCCTTAAAATTTCGTTGCTATTTGAAATGGAGTATAGTTATAAAATAATGTTTGTATTCCTAATAAAATACATGTGAAGTATCGAACTACTACCTAACTCTACTAGCCACCAGACCAGCACGGGTACTGTCCTTTGAGGGAATATAATTCGGAGCGCGCTCCATACAAACGAAGTCTGGTGATATTTTCAATACTAACCAATTATGTCAATTAAATTTTTCAGAAACAATCTAGAAACTAATGTCTATGTTTGTATTAAGTCAGATTTTCGTTAAAATGTATAGTTTTAAAGTAACAGTGCCTCAAAGAATTCCATACAAATCTTAAATTAATCCTGCAACTAAAACTGTATATCTTAACGAAAATCTGACTTCATACAAACATAGAGATTAGTTTCTAGATTGTTTCTGAAAAACTTTATTGACTTTATTTGGTTAGTATTGAAATTATCACCAGACTTCGTTAGCATTCAGCGCACATTTACGCATTCGTAATAATACTTCTCTTAAAATCCTTTAAAGTTTTGTTGGTTTCATGTGGCAAGAGATGCGGGAACAGAGAAGCCCGCTCCGATCTGCCACTTCGTCAAAGACTTTACCAGCGGCTACTCAGTATATACATATTGGTACCGGACTTAAAATCATAATGTTTTAAACAAAATAATATCACACTGATAGCTTTCTGACGTCATTTTTTACTCTACCACCGCTTCGGAAGGCGTTACGTTGGAGAGAAGTTGCGGCCAGAAACTCTGTACTGTCTACGTCACTACTGTGTACGTCATACGCACAGCACATGACTTAAAAAGTCCAGAACTCTGGCCCTTGTGGTCGGACCATTACTAGCCTGTACCAATCCACAGCGTGGTGCAATATAGCCTCTCACTCACCCTTATTCATGAGAGGAGACTTTTTCCCCGCAGTGGGATCCTACAGACTTTAACTTCACTTTTATTTCTTCGGATACTTGGCAATTAGATGTATTAATCTTACCTGATACAATGTTTTTGAACAGCCGACTGAAGCACGGGTAGTACGCTGACGTTGTTTTCTCCAAAATAACTGCCATACAACGAACTCTGTCCGTTCTGAGCTGATCGTAAATGTAATTCAAATTGCTAAGTCTTGATTTCCAAAACGCTAGTTCTGTAAGTAAACGGTAACCGTAATAACTAAACGCACGAACGTATTCCCTTCTGGGGATGGTCAGAACTATTGCTACAACTAACACAAGGTTTAGCGCTGGATTAGAATTATTTCGAATACTTCGACTGGAGATAGATAAAATATGTAGGTACTTAATTTGTAACAATGTCCAAGATATTAATTTAAAGAGGTTTGAAAAAATAGGTGGCTGAGTATAACCATTGAGCTTTCTAATACCACAACCGTCACTCAATTTATTCACAGATTGAACAATCTTTTTGGGATGCGATAGCTTAATTAGCAGTTATAGTTTACTGCGTTCAAACCCCACAAAACACCAGACCGAAGTACTCACAAAATCTTTTAAAAAGCGAAACAAATCTAACCAATAGTAGGTAGTGGATTCTGTCCATTCTGGAACGCAGCCGCCGAGTCCTCCATCATGACGTCATTGATTTGCTGTGCCCATTTTATGACCACTCCCTCTATGGCACTTTTCAAGTATAAGTCGACTTCTTCTCCTCGAAGGATTGCCTTCTCAGCATCGTGAACTAGTTCTACACCTACAGGCATCGGGAGGACGGTTTGACCGTTCACTTTGCCTTTTACCTGTTTACAAATTGTACGGATTGATCATAAAAGGGAAAAAAAGTTACATCACCGCACTAGTGCGTGACCGAGCTATTTATCTCTTAAGAGTCTACTATACTTCATTCCAAATAAGGATAACGAGATTTTCCGATTCCTATTCAGCTTTCTGGCCAATTCTGATTACCAAATGTAATTAATTAATTGGATGCATATACTATCCGACATATCTTGGACGGTACTAAAGCTGTTTTAAGAATAAGTGAGAGGAAGTGTTTCAAATCTCTGTTTCTGTAATGCAAAATAGCCTTAAAATTTCGTTGCTATTTTGAATGGAGTATAGGTAGTGCTATTTATAGTAGGTATGTCTTTTCATGTCTAAATATCAGCATCATAAACATATGCTCACGACTATATTCCCCGAGGGGGTAGTCAGAGATATTCTGAAACCTCAGAACATCCACGTTTCACCAGTAGTTCCGAAACTCTGTCCAGTGTGACGGGGGGTGAGCCCGTCGCCACTTATAATGGACAGTGGGTACAATACATGCCTCGAAATTGAAGCATGCAGGTTTCCTCACGATGTTTTCCTTCACCGAAAAGCCAGTGGTGTTACAAATCGTACATAAATTCCGAAAAACTCATTGGTACGAGTCGGCCAGTACGGGGATCGAACCATCGCCTCCTGCACGGCAGGCAAGGTTACTCGCCACTGGACTACCACGAATATCAGCATCGTACTGTGGAAATCTTATCTTCTGGCTTGACGTTTTTTTAAGGTCCGGTTTAATTGAATATAATACATGAAATTTCGACGGAAGCTTCTAACTTAACTAACGACCAGCTAAATAAAGAAAAGATATTGTAATAATTACCTCTCAGCACCCAATTATTATAAAAATATTAGGACAAATTCTCACCTCATAAACAGTACTCTTCAAGCTGTGTATTTGCTTGAGTATGTCTTGAGAGACGACCAGGGGCCATCCCTCATGGTTCAGAGGGTTTGAGAGCAGTGGAACGAACACTTCGTCCACCAGGGCTGCTAGTTCATCTATCAATCTTGGTGCTAGGTCACCTAGATAATGCAATTGTTGAGATGTAGGGTTTAAATACACGAGGTGAACAAAACACCTTAGTAATTAAATGGGTGGTTTAAACTATCAAACTGAACAACTTTCACTATGGACACGTCGAAAAGAAAAAAAAATTGGGTGTCTCACATATTTGAGTCGAGTAGTCGAGTTTTAGGTATACTCGTCTCAAATATATGAGACAGCCGATTGTCTTTTCTTTTCTCCAGGTTTGTATGAAACAGCAGATTTTTTTGTTTTTGGTTTCATACTAAAAGTTGTTTAATTTTATGTTCTATACCACCCTTTTAAGGGTGTTTTGTTACACCCTGTATACCTACTTCAGTAGACTGAAGATCTATCTAAAACGCACTCTATTAAAAAAATCGTTAATTCGTAAGGCGGTCTGAAGACACTCTGACACCAGAGCTTGCTGCCCAAACGATAAGAATAAGATTAAAAGATTAACGCAAAACTTAAAAACCGTCTCACCCCAGAATCTATAACTGAATAAGATTTCATATGTATAAGTTTTTGAAATACTTACCTACGTGAAGGTAGAAAATTACTTACCAAAGATGACCATCTCAGCACAATTCTCCTTCGGTATAACATCAGGTTTCTTCTTGACAAAATAAACAGCTTTGTTCTTTAAATAACAAGGAAAGGAAATGACGGGTACCAATTGGGCTGCATGAGTTAATACCACTACCAAAAGCAATGGCAGTGGTTTGTCTACGAAGTCTTTTAATGTAGACCTGTGCTCTTCTACGCTTAGTACTCTCATCCATTTTTCTGGTTTTAGTTTTAAAGATTTGACTGCGTAAGACCCGATGAAGTCATAGCGCGGATCTTGGTTGGACGACGATGGACCTGCTTGATCCATTATTCTTAATTCCTTTTACACAGAAAGCATTTCAGAGTTCTTCTGTTTACTTTTCTGGATCTCTTAACTTGAAAAGACCTTGCAGGTCCATTTTCCTGTTATACGCACTAAATTATTATAGAATTAGAATTTCCCAGGTTTCAAAGGCAAGCAATCGTCTTGCCGGTCGGGTCGTGATTGAAGAAGCATCGGTATGCCAGAGCCTGGCAAATGGCAAGTCACGCGAGTCCCTATGCCAGCCCATTATGGCCCTGTGTCTCCTTTGTAACGAGCCATCGACTTAGTTTTGAAAATCGATGTAGGGTTGGAAGAAAAGGTCGATAAATAAATTACCCCGATATAGGAACATTTACCTACCCATGATCCATGATTGAACCACTTTCCCAAAGGAAAAAAGGGAATTCGAAAAAAAACTACTTTTCATACAAACATTTCACCAGCTGATAGCATTTAGTATGGAAAGAACAAAATTTTTTTTGTTACTCTCCTTTATATGGTACTAGTGTTTACCCGCGACTACGTCCGCACAAATTATATACTTACCAGATTTAAAGTCAGATTATAAACTATCAAATAAAAAAGTTTCATCAAAATCAGTTCAGTAGTTTTTGCGTGATGCTGTTACAAACATTCAAACAAACAGACAAAAATTCTAAAAAAGGTTAATTTAGAGGCCGGAATACCTAAAATCCATATAGTAATCTTTTTCGTGTAAATGTCTTCAATGTACAGACACACTTCTGTTACAGTTTTATAATAGTTAAGATAAGTATATGTTTTTTTGGGAAAGTTGTTCAGTATAATGGGTACAATCACCGCTTTAGAGTAATGCTACTTTAAACCTTGACATCCTGTTTAGTTAATGAAAAAATAAATACGGAACATTAAAAATATCAAAACTACAAAATTCACAAATGAACAATTTGAAAATCCAAACTTGATTTGTTATCTGTTCTGTACTATACACGGTTTTTAGGTTTTTGATTATTTGTTAAAACCTTGTAACTATTTATTAAGGTGCACCACCAATGTCTAACATTCATGGCCAAGCAGGATTCGTTCGAACCCCTAAGTTTTGGTATGGCAGTCCGGTTTGGTGTGGTGTAAAATTGTTCATACTTAACATTTTCTCGTATTGTTTGTGTAGACGCTACCCAGCAGTAAAAGGAAGGCGCGTACCAGGCAGCAGTATCGCCGCCCTGCGTCCCACCGCACGCCGGCAAGATGACACTCGCGACGTCGCGAATAAGGTCAACTGTCGCTACTAAACATGTTCAGTCACGAGGCATAACCGCTGGCGGGAGCGATAGCGGGTAGTCAGCAAACTTTAATCCAGAGCCCAGATGCCTGTTGCCGTGAGTGTGATTACTTCCAACTAGTAGGTAATCCAAAGGTTTTGATTAAAAAAAACGTTTATTTTGCTATCAGCTACCTAATGAGATGACAAAATCTTGCTCGTAGTGCATTTTAGTCTTCTTGCTTTACACTTTTCGCGGGTCGCGGGCAATAAGCGCGCTCTCACATGTCTACTATTATTTTTATCAATGTACCGTATTGTACAGTAGTTTTTTTTTTAATGAATAGTATGTGTCATGACTCTCCTGACCTGACAGGTTTGTTGATGAAACCTAACAATTCATTTAACCCTTTATCAGGCTCTAGCCACACACCACATTTACATTCAATAATGGTACTTATAGATATAGTTTTATGTATAATGTCAGTTATATACAACGTGTTCATGAATTAACGCAAATCTAGAAAGTAGTTTGTTTAGAATCGAGAGCAGAATCGAATTATCATGGTTTCAACATAGGAAATTTTTGTCAAAATATTAAATCATTTATTTGTATAATTTAAAATTTACTGAACTCGATCTCAACCCACCGCTCGGGCACTCTCACCCTACATACTACCAAAACTAGATTCTTAAAATGTATACATGAGCACGCTAGCGCTTTCATTCATTGCTGAAATGATAACAAATCATGTTTGCCTCAAAACTTAAAATCCGAATAACTTTAAATTTTAACTATCAATATAATTTAATTATTTTTTCAATATAATTATTTTGTTATAAATCAGTTGGGGTGTATGAGGTTTTGCGCTTATTCATTAACACGTTGTATATGTGGTCTACGAAATTTGCTATGCCTGATAAAGGGTTAGTATCTTAGTACAGAGTAGACAATAATGTATGTATTAATTAATTTCTGTTGATACTTGTTCCACCGCTACAACCTATGACTTGGAGCTTACCAATAAAAATATTTCGAATGTAGTGGTGGTTTGCGTAACATTCAGTACTTTGAAAAATTTAAATTATTTCCTTTGTTTCGATGAAAACGATAACGAATATCAGAGACTATAGAGAATCGATCAACTACTTGTTTTATTGCTTTCTACTGTTTCTACTGTTCTGTTCTATAAAGGTAATATAATGAAGATAGTTTGTAATAATTGTAACTAGATAAAAACGTTACCTAAGAGATATAGAAAATGGTTTGTATAAAAAGAAAGTTCCAAACAGAAGTTCATGCATCGTCTAAAAACTACATACAAAATAAATGAAAATCGTAATATTTTATAATACATTTATTGATAATGACAGCGATGTTTGACTCAGATTTGCTACTTGGCAAAAATATTTCCACTAGAAGTGAACTATTTTTGTATTTAAATATTAAAATCTCTATTTAATTATGTTTATGTGTACAATAATGAAGATGCAACCATCTACGCTACCGAGTAGCTGCCTACACGTTCGCTTATCACATAAAAAGAGTTAGAGATACATTTGATTTGTGATCTATATTTACTTTACACAATTTCCAAGACTGGCAAATGAACTTACTCGTCATCTAAAGCTAAAATGAACATGCAATTCATCAAATTATTAAATACATTAACATCATAAAAGCTCATTTATTTTGTTGAATTGACTGCAATAAATACATAATCAGCTACTTGAAACAAAAATATAAAACAAATAATTTCATTTACCTAAAACTATTGTTTAAAACAAAAGCACAGCACATGGTCAGCTTAATTTCTATAAATTAAATTAGGATCTAATAGACGCTGCTCTTAAGGTCGTTATTAGCCTAAACCTAGGAGCCCTAGTGCACTCTCCGCCACGCCAAACTCCACCTTTCATACCATGCGACGGTTCCTTACTTTCTGTTACTTTCCTTGCCCGTGTCCTAACAAAACTACTGGACAAAAGCACATCAAGAGTTTCAAATACACAATCCTACAATATTTTTGAAAATACTTTATTCTTTTAGACTTTATTACGTCGACTACACATTGAGCTGTCCTAGTTAGGGCCAGATTTAATATTGCTCTATACTTTTACATAAGATTAAAGTTAAAAATCGTAAAATGCAAAATTAACGCCTTTAAGTCGCATTTGACTATAAAAATCTAACTAATTACCGAGAAATACTACGGAGAGTCTGCTAGAATGATAAATGTATAGAAAAATGGAATGTTTTAAGTACGACAGTCTAATAAGCATTCGTTATATCGTGATAACACTTTATAACGTGTGACAAATATGATGTCAGTCAACGCTTACAAGTTAGTAAATTGGCATTAATTCTCGAGTGCATACTTTGAAACGGCTGTTATAATAATTTTGATAACTTTTTACTTGACTTACTTATGGATAAATGTAAATATACAACAATGTTTACAGGAATGGAGGCAAGTGGCGGGCTACGATGTACGCTGAAAGTGAAACCTTACAAACACTAGTAAATAACGAGGCATTTTAATCTATCTGTGTACTTTTAGTGTACTTATGAACGATTACTTTACTAAGAGGATGGAATATACATTAGGTGAGCTATAGACTATGCCGCTCTCTTGAGCTAACACCGTGGACATCCCCTAAGGTTACACGCGCTAAACCGCTATAATCTGATATTATTATTTACCCGAATCAGGTAATATTCAAACTAACTGCCACACTTTTCTCCTATTAAGGAAAAAATCAACAATACGTTCATTCTAATAAATTTACAGATAGAATTTTCATCGATTATTGTTCGAATGTGGATGGAGATAATAAATTGAGGACAATTTCTGTGACGTTTCAATTTACAGTGTGTAACAAAGATTTTAACATTTCTTTACCAACCCGTTTTTCCCCACTCGCGTCCAACTATGTTAGCAATTAACTCCGGGTAAAATAGCTCTCAAAAAATCACGGGTGACCAAGTTAACCTGGAGTTTATGCTAACCCAGGAGTGCGCAAGTGGGGCTTATAGGCCTAATCGTTTTGTAAAAGTAATAAGCTATTTTCAAATTCGCTTTTCGTGTTTAATTTCGTGTTTGCTCACTTAATTCGCTTATCACTTGTACCAAACTAAAAGTCACTGTTTTAGCTTTTCACTGTTTATTCCGTCACGAATGGTACGTAAATGTACCTAAAGTCTTATTGAGGACGAAGATGTAGTAACTGGACGATTTCGTATCCTACTTGAGTTTCACCTATTAAATTAAAAAAAGGGGCAAAGCTGACGTCATATTAAAAAATATAGGAATTTTCTCTAAATGCGTGGCAAGAAACTATCACAATCAGAACTGGCAATCGTGTAAAAAAACACAAAATGCTGTGAGCAATTGAAAGTCGAAAATATAAAATATTTTAATTATGTCAGTGTAAAATTAGATAAGATAATATTTTATGTCACAGATACTATATTCAAGGAGAATATAAAACTGTGCCTGCGACAGACAAAAAGCATGGAGCCTAGTCAATAATGTTCTAGAATAATAATTTATCATAACGTCTATACCACAAACTATACAGTAGAAATTCTATACAAATAATCCATCAAACCTTATTACCGATCACAAAATTTCATTGGTTCTAAAATTATTTAAATTAATTATGTAATAAAATAACTAATAATAATACACACAAAATTCACATATTTACATCGAACTAATAGAAATTAAATCACATAATAATAATAAAGTCCAAATCTATTTACAGATAATTTTATCAATGAATAAAAATTGTAAATGATCAATGACAAATTAATTGCATACTGACAATACTTATTAATAAGTTGCTAAACGAGAAACGATTGATTCGTCTGCAACGCTTTATTGATCTGGGCAATAAACGCGAGACAATCTTGTTTCCACCAACATCTTTCAACGACTATTTGGAATAACAAATAAAGGCCTACGATATTGCTTTACCGATATGGTAATGATAAATAAATTAAACAACATCTACGATACATATAAAGCACCATTAGCGTTACACGACTGCAACAAAAAAGAGGATATTTATAATACAAATAGTTCGGGAGAGTTGTGGACGTTTGTATTAAATTCGGTCCGATACAATAAATGGCTGGGTTTGTTGACGATCGCGACGGGTGTCGGGAACAGAGCGATCGATGTACGACGATAGTGAGGTTACGTACGCGCTCCCTTGCTCGAGTGCGTGTTTATTTGCTCCTAGTTTTTGTGCCGACGGCGTTTATGCTCTCGCCGCGACTCCTTGATCTGTGTAAGTTTTGTAGGCCTTCACCTGTTAACAAAATTCATATTATTTAGTAAGAAATTAATAATTGTATCATTTATATTTTAAACTGTCAATCTTCTGTACCCGGCTCTGTAAACTTCTGTACTGGCCCTGTACCCGGACTTTCGATTTTCGAAATATCGCGTACTTCATAGTAATAGAGTTGACATTGGAAAGAAAAAGTTGACGCAATTACGAAGTTCGAATGGCCGGTAGAGGCCCTGATTGTAGCAACTTACGATACAAGCTATTTCCTTTTTCTACTCAAGCTTCGCTTTGATGAAAAACTTTATCGTTGTATAAAGGGGAATTATCATCCTTCCCAATAATGTTACAAGCTTTTTCCCCTATAGAAATCGCGAAAAAAAATCGGATGTTCCATACTAAACTACAAATCTACTCGAGCTAAATGTATAGGACAGCAGATTTTTTTTCGGGTTTCAATCTTGGTCCCATAGTGCAAGTTGTTCAGTTTGAGGTCTAAAAACCCCCTTAAAAGATTTAAATATTTATTTTTACTTTTGTAACACCTTATATAGTATTATAGCCATTCAACTATGCTATATCATAGTATAGCTATTCAGCTATGAACCATCGTCTTGACAAAACAAATACAGAGAGTTAACTTAAATGCGTGCTTCAGTCTTAAGCCGACATCAAAATCGAGAAAAAAATCTGCTTTTTGTTACATAGAAAATGTTGATAACTACTTGACCAAAATATATGAAACAGCAGATTTTACTTCCCGATTTCAAAGTTGATCCTTTAATAAAAGTTGTGTAGTTTGAAAGACCCTGTTCGATACGTATCGCATTCAAGTTTACCCCGTATTGTAGCAACTCACAATACAAGCTATTTCCTTTGTTCGACTCGACTTTGGTTTGGTTTTCTTTAATGATAATTAAAAATATATTTAACTTTCTTTTCTATAATATAATAGATATTAACCCTTGCTGGTGGTGCGCTTGAGCTCTGACTCGCGGAAGGCGCGCGCGCTGCGGCCGCGCCGGTCCTGCGTCAGCTTGTCGGGCCGCACGAAGATGCCGTGCCGCGGCCGGCACTCGAAGTATCGCTTACCGCCTACAGACCCGTCGTTTTTACCTACAACACAATGAGTTTGAGGAAATCTCAAGATAATCCTTGTCGATTAAGATAATCATACTGGGTGGGACAAAATAACCCACTATCCGGAAAATCTCATACTAATAAAATTGTGTTGCCTTTGCACTTTTTGCCCCAACGAACTGTGTTCATATTTTTTACCGTTTTCAAGATATAGAACTTAAACATTAAATGACGATTTTCAATTAAAAACCAGTTGATCGAGCCAGCAACACTCTTCAGCGGCCAACGGTTAGTATTGTTATTTATGTTTTTGGTGTGCAAATAAAGAGTATCTTAGCATAGCATATGCTCACGACTATATTCCCCGGGGGGGTAGTCAGAGATATACAGAAACCTCAGAACAACCACGTTTCACCAATAGTACATTAACTCTGTCCAGTGTGACGTGGGGTGAGTCCGTCGCCAAGAGAATTGTATTGTTTTGTAGTAAATTTGCAATGAAGATTGGAGGACTTCACATACTAATGGGTGCTACACACTATGCCGCCGGCATAATTTCCATAGTACTGGCGGCCGGCAGCATCTCCGGACACCTGCGAACGGCGTGGCCAGCGGCCGATGCTGGCTGGTTACGTTAATGGTCAAACAACTGGTTACAATTAGTTACAAATAACAAAACGTTCAATAGTTACCAGTAGGCGCGTCCAATTCGACGCCGACCCATGGCCCGTGCGCGAAGTGGGTCGGTCCGACGTACGCGACGACGCCCGTGCTGCTGCTGAGCCTGAGCTGCACGCTCTCTCCGACCGTCATCCAGTCCGGTACGGGGATCACGCGAGTGTTGTCCGACGAGTCGTCTGACACATAACGGAATGATAAAACGAATTGTTGGGGTAAAGTAAAAGCGTTGATAAATCGGTAAACCTTTGTCATTCCTGTGGTAAATTAGTAAGTAAATAAAGAAGACTGGAGGAAGTATCAGCAGGGATCCACTTCTGCAATTTCAATTACATTTGACGGAAAGGTAGCCAGGCCATTTTTGTCGTATAATGACTTCTACGACGGCATTTGACGACCGGCCAGATTATGCCCGACATAAAGACGAGTGGGAATGGAAAGTCACTGCACGTCTGGTATGATATCTCTACTTGCGCGCGATTCGGTATTTTTTCCACACTACATGTCGCGGCAAGCGCGGCTTTCGCTCTCCGAAAAGCACAGGAAGAGGTAATTTTCCATGCAGTGAAGGCGCGTCGCCGTCGTGCGTATGAAATCACGCTAGACGTGCAACAGTAGGATGATATATCTAGCAAAAAAACGATTTCTACGCGAGTTCTTACGGTCAAACGCTAGTGACCAATTTTTGCAGGTTGGTGGGTCTTCAAAATGCAGGCCCTTAAATTAAAGATTGAATGCGACTTAAGAACCCGTGGGCGTTGGAGTTTGGTTCATTAATACGGGCGTAACTATCAAAGATTTGTTTAAAATGTAAGTGGCACATTCCTCCTCTATAAAGAAAGAAAGGGAAGCTCATAAATCAGGCGCCAGACAAAGCCGCAAAGGTTTGTTCAAAGTATAGCTGTCTATTTCTACCTCTATAAATGCTAAACTTTGCGTACTTTGTGCACATGTCTGACGCCTGCATAAGATGCTAAGATGTACAAACCATCGCCAATTCTCTCGGTAGAGGAAGCAGGTGTGTCGTGGAGGGCTCGCGTGCTGGTGTTGTGGGCTGACTCGACGGCGGAGCGCGGCCGGGCGGCGGGGAACGACGCTCGGGCGGCTGCGCGGGCGCTGGCACCGCCTCCAGCGCGCCTGCGTACTACCTGCGAAGATATGCGAAGGATTAGTAACCTTGTTTGTGTACTTTATGATGTATTATAAATATTCGCGTAAGTAACATTCACATACTATTCCGAAATATACTTTATACTTGAGCAAAATAATGTTTTCAAAAGTTGTCAAGAAATTGTAATGTTGTATTTTATGGAGCAGATTCTCTTAACGTATCCAAACCACAACTGTTTGGAGGATAATCAGTCCAACGAAAGCGAAGTTACTCCCATCGATGGATTACGCTTCACGACTGGTCTTCGCGTCAATACACGGCTTCTGAATTTCGTATGAACTCGTACAGTGCCCGGCAAACATCTTGAAAAATGCGAAAGTGAGGGGGCCTGCGCAGCGCTGTCGCCTGCAAATGAATCTGCGCAGTCAAGGTCTTGCTCAAGAAGTTTGCCGGCCATTGTAAGATATGTTGTCGTCCCTCTACTACCTCTTCATTAGCAGCTGTTAATGTTTTTTGCACAGATATGTTACCTTCCCAGCCGGCAACTGTGTCTTCACGACAGGATGGTCGGGTCCTGGAGAAGCGGAGTCACTCTCCCCCACCGACGACGCCTCCCGGCTGCGCTCTGCGTCGTGACTCGACTGCTCTGAACTCACTGACTCCATGTCCGCGTCAGCTGTTAAGAAGATGGCGTTTATATTTTACTAGAGTTTACCTGCAACTTCGTCCGCACAAATTATATACCAGATTTTAAGTCAAATCATAAGCTATCAAACAAAAAAAGTCTGATCAAAATCGGTTCAGTAGTTTTTGCGTGATGCTGTTTCAAACATACAAACAAACAAACAAACAGATAAAAATTCTAAAAAAGGTTGATTTGGAGTCACCTAAACACCATTCCATTTCGTAATCTTTTTCTTGACAATATCTTCAATGTACAGACACACTTCTGTTACAGTTTTCTAATAGTTTAGATTAGTTTTTGTTTAATAATATCATTGATCTTGCAAAATGTGTCCTACGAATGAAAAAAAAAGATGTTCATTATACTACACATCTATTCCAAATTACAAATTAATCGTCATGTCTTATGTTTAAAAAATTAAGAATCGAAAGCAAATATACTTCTGTCTTAACACTTACCGAAAGACGAATCATGTTCCCCATTAACGTGAACTTCGTTAGTATGAACTTCATTGGCGTGGATATCATTCGCATGAACATCCATGTTCTTGCTCGATTGACTAGACAACACCTGGCTTTCGACGGGGATCGCTCCTAGAGGGTCAACCATCGGACCTTCGTTATCTTTAGCCACCTCCTCGCAATCTCTTAGGAAAGGATTGATCCTATTCCTTGAGCCGGGAGTTAGAACTGGCGTTTTCGCTTTTTCGAACAACGGCTCGTCTAATTCGTTCTTAGACTCGACGATTTCGTTCTTCAGTTCACTGATATCGTTCCTAAGTTCGGTGATTTCGTTTCTGAGGCCGGCCATGGAGGTTTTCGTTCGACTTAAGTGGGTGTAATCCATGGTTTTGTCGAAGTCGGGTGTGTCGTCGACGGACATGCTTCTGATTGATAGGGTGTCGTCGTTTGTTAGATTCGTTGATGATACTGCTTGGGAACCTGAAATGTTGCAGAAGACGAAAATTTCATTAGATGAGTGAACTATGAGTACAGGAGTAAATTGAGTCTTTCTAAACGAAAGTCTCACGGAATCTACGGAATTACTGGTACCTATCTAAACCACTAGTTCCGTACTTTTTCCCAGTAGTTCCACGAAAATCAGTAACTAACATTCATATCTCTTAGCCCCTCTTGCGTCAGCCTAGGTTAGCAATAAACTTCAGGGTTAGTTGATAACCCATAATTTTTTGTATAGAACAACAACTGAGCGAGCTATTTTACCCCGAGTTAATTGCTAACCTAGGTTGACGCAAGCTAGGATAACAATAAAGTAAACTCACCATAACCGCTAGATGATATAGAAGGTGAATTCTTGTTGGGAATACGTTCGCAGGCGAGCTCGTGCAGCGAGTCCAGCGTCTTGGAAGTAGGCAGGAACCCGCGAGGCGTAGCTCGTGACCGTGTGCGCTGTCAATAACAACACATTTACTATTTACTTTTTTGTGAGGAAAAATTTACTGTCAAATACTGTACAATAGCAAAGTCTGAAGCTTATTGAGACGGGTTGAAAAACACTGACAACAAGTTGACCACTAATTTGCCTCTACCAATCTACACTGCGCCAGCGTGGTGGAATATCTCTGTTTGTTTCAGCTCAGCAACAACTAGGAATACACGCTCCTTATTCGTGATATGGATGTAGGTCGTATGTATGCTGATGTCGATGATATTATGTTTGGTAATAATGACACAAAACTCTGAACTTTCAAGCCATAAGGGTCGCCGTCTTCATATACTTCGTGGAAGACATAATTTATTCATCGTATACTGTAATGATGATGACACAACATATTCTTTACCTAAATCTATAAAAGTATTGTATAAAATTGCTTTCAGGCTTTTGTAGTATGTTGTTGCACTTTAGTTTTAGGTTTTCTTGATTGAGAAATCATCAATTTTGTGAAGAGGTCGCTAATGAAAGGCCTCTCAGAAGATATAAAACAAAGCGTAACATACATGTGACCGCGGCGTAGTAAGTTCGTCGACGGGCGCGGAGTCAGGTTCCGAATGTGAATCGTCGTCGTTGCGACGTCCTGGCTCTTCGTGCAGGGTCGTCATACGCAGCCCTAACTTGCCGCTTGCGGGGGACGCTGTAATCGTAATATACTAGTTATTAAAAACATCTGAGACAAGTGAGAATATGTCTTAAAATAAAAGGACAGTCAAGTATTTAAAATAAAAATAATTTAAAGTAAATAGATATTGAAGTCTTACTTTTAATAAAAAAACATTACAGATATCGGATTACACCATGGATATTAAACCAATGGATGTCAATCCTCCTTACAAGCATCGAAACACGAAAATTGGCCATGGCGGTCAATAATGGTCGTCCTTCTTTCGTATAGGTTTCCGTCGATGTTTCCAACGTTTTTACTTTGTCCCTTTCTATCAAATGACACAATTTCCTTCCTGTTACGTTTTACGCATAATAGAAAGGGACAAACTTAAAACGTTGGAAACACGGACGGATATTTATGAAAGAAGGACGAACATTACCGTCCTCCAGGGAGTATTTCCAGTTTCACCGCTTGTACTCCAGGTATAGACAATACCTATGCCACCTTCCTGGATTACCCGCACTGAACAGTTGAATAAGTAAGAGTAAATTATAACAATCCATAAATAAAATTAGCAGTGCACTATAATTATTAAACGCTATCAAAATTCTTAAAACTTATCGTTAACTTAAAATCTACCAATTTAATACGAATAACAAAAACTTATAATTTATTAACAAACATAATAATGAGCTTCAATTTCATGCTTCTAATATACAATGAGTTATATAATCGTCCATGCCAATTCGGTTCTATGATTTTACTTAGCAAATAAAAAATCACAACACTCTTACCAGTTACCACTTAAAACACAAAATCGTTGAGTTCTATTAACGAAATCGAATCGAAGCAAGTAAAAGATGTACGTGTGCGAAAGCTTAAAAACTACAAAATAAAAATCAACGCCCTTAACTGTACCTACACACAATGAGTAAAACAAAAAGATGTCAATGAAAAGTAAATAAAACAAGCCAAACTAGTGATTCTACAACATAATGTCTGGACGTACACTTGCTCGGCGTCTGCAGCCGTAGCGAATTCAGGTTCAAATTCAAGTTTAGGAACGTCGGCCGAGCTGCAATAGAAATCAGGATCTTCGTCAATACAGTTCTCTTTCAAGAAATCAACAAGCCATTTTGATCGGAAAACAAATGAGACACAATTTGGAATCAACAGGTGATCACACTGGATTTGGGAATAAAATCTGTACATTAGCATTATTCTTTTATTTTTGGACTACACTGATTGGATAAGTTAAGGTGGTTGCAACGTTGTCAATTTCATACAAATGTTTGACGCACAACACGCGTAGATATTAATAATAACAGTAAAAATAGTTTAGAAAATTTAGATGCTACTTATCAAATAACATTTGCAATTTATAATATAATTACGAAGATATAAAGCTTTGAAATTTTATATGGATAAGTTCAAAGCTTTATATCTTCATAATTATATTATAAATTACAAATGTTATTTGATACGCAGCATCTAGATTTTCTAAACTATTTTTCCATAGTCAAACCTGGATAAGCGAGAGTTCAAGGGAGCACAATCTCATTCTCGCTTATAGAGGTTTCTCACTAACCCGAGTTTCTCGCTAATGCAGGTACATGGGTAGCGTTTCTCTCTTATAGAGGTACGCAGCAATAACAAGTCACAGCAAGTACGAATGCGATAAAATAAGAATGTTATTTAGTTCCACGAAATAGAATAGGTACAATATTGACGAGAAAACAATATAAAAACAATGGTAGGAAGTTCCACGAAAGTTAAGAAAGAGCCATAAAATAGCAGATGTTAAATTTGTAATTTGTTTTGTCATTTGTTACTGTATGTGTGTATCTTTTATGTATGTATGTATTTTTGTTGTAGCTATAGTTCCTCCTAAATAATATAAATAAATGAAGCTAGACTGTCGCTTATAGAGGTATAGATAAGTAGCAGTCTCACTTACGGAGGTCCATGAGGGAAAAACGACTCTCTCTTACAGAGGTTTCTGTTTCTCGCTAATAGAGGTTTTGGGAGCTTAAAATGACGGGTCCTGGCTATTACTCTCACTTATAGAGTTTTCTCACTTATCCAGTTCTCACTTACCCAGGTTTGACGTATAAAATATTACTTTTAAGTGTACCGTCTACGCGTATTATGGTTCAAACTTTTGTATGAAATTGACAACTCTGCAACCACCTTAAAGTGCTACCACACGGTCGTATAACCAAGATTATAAATTAATCAAACTTCTGAACCTTATTAACTTTTGATGCCAATCGTATTATCGTATCATTTTCACAAGATAAAATTGTGATCGCAACTCTAAAACGATACGGCGACGGGGCCTTGTGTGGTAACACTTTTTGTTGTAATACATGGGCAATGGACATCGAGTGTCACAGTTACGGTTTATGTACTTTAACACGAAGATGTAATTTTACAATACATTTAGCTTAAGATTATAAATACATTGGAATTACCTACAATACTTTACAGTTTACAATACATAATCTATTTTCCATGCTTTTATCGACAGTTTATTCCTTCAATACATCTTGCAATCTGCTACATTACATGCATACTTTACCTAACACACACAAACCTACGTCCAATTGTATTGGTCTATTACTACATTAACTACAAATAGACAAGGACTGCCTTTTAAGTTTTTTATATACCTATTATACACAAATTACAATACATCATTCATTACAAACTCCAAAAATCTATGTATATTTTCATGGCTGAATATTTGTTTGAGTTTATTTTACGCCTAAATCTTCTATCCCAATATAAGCAAAGATATTTTCTCTATAACAATTAAAATCTATAGATTTGAAGCATTAATTTCTCCTTTCAAATCCACAGCAGATAGATTAACGAAGAGGAAGGGAGAAGGGAATAGTCACAGGTCATGCTTGGTCCATGCAAATGAAAGAGACACGCAAACAAACAGATAGTTAACACAACAACATAAGCTTGCTTTACGCTCGAAGCATTTTTTGCAGTCTAATAGCCAATACCATAGGGTCTAATTTAGTATTCAATAATTTTATCTGTTGAGCTTAAATTTTGATTTATTAGAAAATGTTTATTAAATAATAACGTTAATGCCAATTGGGAGAGTTATTCAATAGTATTTAGAACAGCCAATCAAATAACGGGTAGGTAAACTAAAATAAAGTTTGTGTGTAACAGTAATCACAACACATCTAGGTATGTTATTTCATGTTGCATTCAACATTCGTCTAAATTTTGTCATACAGTTGCCATTCCGAGTCGAGACCATGTTTTTACTTTTACCTGATAGAAATGAGCCTGAAGGTAGCGAGGGGTTAAAGATACAGAAAAATACAACATTAGTTCAAGCTGGGGTCAAATTTTTGTGGCCCTATAAATATTAAGACATCTATTTAGAAAAGAATCGAATTTTTGATAAAACCTTCGCGTTACCCATATTTAATATTAAAATTTCCTTTTACTACGGTTTGATCATTAGCTTCGAGTCTATTCCAATAGAAATATCCCAAAAAAATTACATATAATTAACTGAATTTGTAGTAAATTAAATATGAGAGAGAAGAGATGGGGAGAGTTAAAAGGGAGAAGTTGTTTAGCGATAGCATTGCCACGAAGCAAGTTGAAAAAATGTAAATTATAGTGAAGAGATGAAGTGGATGTCAAGTAATTACAATCGTGAAATAATTCTGTGGAAAGATGTCATGTGAAATGGATTCCCTACTGTTCGGTAAATTTTGTTCTCTTGCTAAAGTTTACAAAATAACTACAAATCTCGTGCATCTTGTGTTTATACATATTTCTATAATTTTAAGTTAATTAAGTAATCTACAAAGTGCACTACCTAGATTTTTAAATAAAATCTATTGTATTGTTTACATACAACTTTCAGTGTACTTAAAGCACTCAAATATGTTCAAATCCTTCGCTATTTTATTTCATATCATGATGCATCATGGGCATAAGTCTAAATGGACCAGATCTATAAATACGTCAAATGAAAACTTTCTATGAACCGCTTTTTCACAACTAATATCGGTAATTATAAAGGACTTTGAAAACTCTTGTCTTGACCAGAAATAACTACGAATCATTTAAAATTTACTTAAAGATTAATGTCTCTATAAAATGTTTATACAAAGGAATGTAAGTAGCCCATAATTAAACCTTCTAATATTTTTTTAAATATACTTAATGCGTATATACAAGCGCTAGATATAAAAAATCAAATACCTTATTTTTCTATCAAACCAGTCTGGTCCATTTTTACTTAAACCTCATTTAGTGCATTTCAGTTAGAGTTGACTTTAGAAGTTTTAACATGACAAGTGTGATCGCATGAGTGACGGAAAGTAGATAATGAATGTCTTGGAAATAGGAGTGTATCTTGTTTGATCTTGTTCTGTAAAAAACTGTTAGACACAAATATTTCACACAACCGTAACATTTGTCACATAATATTGGTTCAAGGTTTATTAAAGCAAAGTTATTTTCTTTACTGATTACATATTCTTTCTACGATGCATGTACGAACATCATATATATCAGTCTGAATCTGAAGACCACATCCCTCTCTAAAATGTAGGTAATCAAATTATTCCAATCGTAGACTATATCACTATTCCCATTAATTAATTTTACGGACAAGAATCTTCCTCTGTCCCCTTGTAGCACAAAGCACACGACAACATTTTATCTCAAATATTAAAGTCAGCTACAAAAGTTGAAATGACATTTGTGAACCTTATTTTCATAGAATGAAACTGTAAGAAATAATTATACATTTTTGTTTCCGACTGTGCCTGCTGCTTTTTTCTGCGCAATAGCGCCGATTAGGGCTAGAAAGAGAGAACTATAAAATCCTTGTCGTACACTTTATACTCAAACAAAATCGTAAGTTCAAATATGTTTTCAATAATGAAGGGATTAGTACATACCGAGTCCAAAAGGTTTGGTGGGTGTCGGCATGTCAGGATCGTTATGCGCCGGCGCTGCGTACGAGTGCCGGTGTGAGGTGCGGCGCGGGGTCTCGTCGGCGAGGTCGGCCACGCTGCCCGACCGGCCCGACGCCAGCCCGGCGAGCGACTCGAATGACGAGTCCAGGCGCATGATCTGTGAACGTGCAGGTTATGTTAGCCATCGCAAATTAAGGAGTATTTCAAATACCTTTTTCAAACTCATCCTATAAACCTCAAGTCCTCATAGCAAATATGCTATGGGGACTGAATTGCGATATGCTTTTGTTGTTACCAAAACGGTGGATTACTTGATTCTGATATTGGAGAGCAAAACATTTTCTTTTTGTCATTCAAAAACTACACCACAAACATGGATTAAAAAAATAACTTGCACAAAAAGAGATCATAAAACTAGAGTTTCAATTTAATTGTTAAGGAAAGTAAAACAGCAAGTAATTAAAGAATATATTTAAAAAACTGTTACTATTTTGTAGAGTTTAAGAAAAACAAGGGCGAAGGCAATAATAATAAGGAAAATACTTTTAAAAAAACTCTGGTGCAACCATTCCACAAAAGTGACTATTTCTGCATCCGGATACCCATACATAATAACTGAAGAATAAATACCACATTGATAGAATAAAATTACTTACAGATATCTAACGAAAAACCCAAACTCATTAAAAATTACGATCCAAATAATCGAACAAAATCGATTGAAGTTTAATATCCCTACAGGATTTCGCTTGACATCTATACTAAACTATCTATTTTATGTATTTACAGTTACTAAACTAAATGTGAACCAATAGTAATGAATGAGAATGAAATTAATCTAAGATTAACGCTATAAGCCACATTGATTGAAACTAAGATACCACCGCCACAGGCTGAAAATAAAAATTTTGTAAGAACAATCTACGAAAATAAAACCTATTACAACTCTATAAGGTCTGTTTGCGTAAGTTGTTCAGATGTAATTTAATATCTTGAATGTTCAAATATACAATGCTGACTGCCCAAAAAAAATTAAAATAGGAAGAAAGTTGCCATGTTCAAAGTAGACTGACACCATCACAAAGGCAAAGCAAAAATGTATGATTAGAATAGAGAGTAGGTAGTTGCGAAACATTTCCAAACTTTACTTCCAAAATTTGCATATTTTCGTGATCACCGCATCGCATCCATTCGATGGGTATATCATTCGCGGTATTGTCATGACCCATGAACTTATTAGAAAGAGCAAACTGGACACTTGTGTGTACGCTTTCATAGCGACATGGCCAAGATAAACCAGAGAATTGTACTCGTATCTCTTTCTAACTAGGGTGCTGGTGGCTGTGTGAACGAGACACAATTCTCTAGTATGTTGCTAAACTGAACTTAGGGTTTATCGTGAAGGCATATATATTTTCATCAACAACAATGTCAGTTTTGACTCCATCACCCTTCCGAACTTCATGGCATGACATATTCAAGTGTACCGAAACTAGGACCACTAAATGGCAATGATATTCTACTGTATACGACACCAAAGACCAAGTAACTAAATTAAAATGCGACAAATAGAGGAGTGTTGTGTTCATCAGGCCATGCGTTGGACTCACGTTCGTTCCGTTCTTGGCGACACTCTCGAGCGCCTGCGACAGCTGCGGCCCGGTGCGTAGCGACAACACACACGTTAGCAAGCGAACGACACCGCTATTGTGCGTTTCCGGAGAAGCGATAAACTTTACGATTTTCAACTTTCTTGTTATTAGTGCAAGGCTGTATTTCTATTGGAACCGTATTGTTATCACTTCTCTTGAAACAAAGTTAATTTGCGACACATATTATTGATAAATTTTTAGTATTTTTTTTTTACATTTTCTTTTGAGTATTAAGCCGTCTGACAGTAGATCACTAAATATCGTTAAAACAGAGTATTCTGGCATTCAAACGCACTTTCATAGCACAGATTAACTATCATATAGAGTTTTTATGTGCATATATCTAATAACTATGTTTTGGTACTTAAATGATTTGATTAGCAGATCGTCCAATTTAAAAAGTCTACAGAATAGTTAGTGGCCCAGAGATTAGTTTTTTTTTCTAAATAATACTCAAAATAAAATGATAAATGTAATTAAGTAGTTACATTTCTATTGTAGTGTTAGTGAAATCTTCTATTTAATGTACAATGTAAGAAATACTTTTAACGTGTTTTATTTTTTATCTATAACTATGGAGTGGTAGTAACAACATTGATTAGCATTACAGAACATTATAAAGCAGCTGTTTTTAATAGCATTAGATTATTAGTTGTTATTATGTTAGCATAAAAGTTAACAACAAATATTAAATATAATTGGTTTCAATACTTTCTATTCTATCTGTGAATAAGGTCGCATTTTCCATGTCAAGTTTTGTTTCAGACAGTGAAAAAGTGACCTACGTTTCTAATTAGTGTTAGGTGCTTTTAGCGATAATATCGACTGCATATTTTTTGTTGTTTGTGTAACTAAATGTGTACCTAAATTGTTCTAATTGTGGCAATCAAAATAGTGTATCCATAACAAGTTAATGGAGACGATGGCAGACTTCCAATTTACAATAAATTAATGCACTTAGACATCGATTTAAATCATTTATATATCTTAGGAAATGAGTAATTTACATCAATAATTTAAATCCTTATTGTTGACCGTCTGCACTCTTCTCTATTTGACAATACAAGGATATTCGTTTCATTATTATTATGCAGACTTGTTTGAATAAAAACACGGAATCCTTAGAGCTCGCCAGAGCTCTCGAGCTCCAATTTTCGATCACAACTTCAGTGTTTCCACTCTTCAACCACACGAAAATTTCTATTCAGCTTTTTAAAATGATATTATTACAATTAATTTGATAATGAAACGAACAACCTATTTAAACTCTTCAATCCATATTGAAAGAGTAGCGGCAGCGCGTAGTTTCGGTGCAAAAATTTATCCAGCACATTTAACTTTATCAACACTGTTATAAGGTAAAATGTCAGTTGACGGGATAGAACCGACACTATACCGTACACCACTTTACCTTTATGGTCCTTCTTAATATGCCAACGGTTTTTATGGGGATGACCAGACCGTAAAACTGAACAACTTTCTCTATGGGACCAACATTGAAATCGCGAAAAAAATATCAGCTGTTCCTTACAAAACTGCAATCCTACTCTATCTAAATTTATCTTATAAAACCGTCAGCATATAAAGAAGGACCCAGGTATAGATAAAGTTAAATATGCTACTGCTATTATAACAAATCTTACCTGTGAGAAGTTAGGCACGGAGGCGGTCTTGCGCATGTGTGTGGTGATGGGCTGCCCGCGCGCCTGCTCTAACTCCTTGACAGCTACACTCTGCCGCAGCCGGTCGAGGGTCAGTATGCTTTCCACAGCGCTCACGCCGCGTGTGTACTTTTCTGTTTACATGAATATTTGATATTCAGAACAGCCAGAAGAGTAGAGACACAATTTCCAAAGACATAATTGTATCAAGATACGGGTTATTTTTGACTTCGAGCGCAGATATCTCGAGACAGAAGCATTATATCGATTTAGTTTCTATGGGAGTTTTGTTCCATTGAATATGGCCTACAAGGCCTCACTCAATTTAAAAGAAAATCTTTTTTTTTTTTCAACACCTCTTTCGTTGGACAATACCTATCCAACGACACCTCACTCGATTTAAAATAAAAACTCAATTATTCCAACCCCTGTTTCGTTGTATGTATGTATGTCGAGAAAAATTGTTTTCTTCATAACTGCTACATTTCTGTTTTTGGGTTTCTGTTATCTGTCTTCATGCCAAATTTCCATTAAATAGGTGCAAAAATGAGAGAGTTATTGAGGCGGGCATACAGACAGACAGACAGACAGAATAGACGAAAGTACAAGGGTTCCTTGTTTGACTACGGAACCCTAAAAATAGAGGGAGAATAGCGAAAGATAGTTTTGCGGCACGCCTTAGGAGGACTATGTCCACTAGTAGTGATAACATGACAGACTGATATGACTGAGTAAAACAAATCAAGTTTTGGGAGTTTCAAACAATAACTTTTTATTGTTTGAAACTCCCAAAACTTGATGCAAATATATCAGTAATAAATAATGCATACATTCTGAATTAAAAGAATTTCACAGTTTCTCTTTAATCTTAACTCAAGTCTTAAGAAGCAAAGTAAAACAAAGCCTATTCCATTAACAATAAAGTAACAAACCTATATAGGTCTCGCCGTCAGCAGCGCTGGCCTCTTCCCCCGTAGCGGCGATCTGCGCTAAGCTCTCTCGTTCTTCCAACTCTTCTGATGCCTTCGGAATGTTTGACACAACTTCGTACGTCACTCCCGTTTGCGCGAGCTGGTCCACTCTGGAAAAAAGGGATTTATGCAGTCTGATGAAATAAGAGCATTTTTAAAATCTTCTTTTGGAGGAAGGCATATAAAGTGTTGTCACCTACTCAGTTATTTATGTTATACATAATACAAAGTCAAATTATATAATAACTAGATTCTGCCCGCCACTCCGTCAGTGTGTATTCCGGAAAACTTCGACACCACGTGGTAAGGGGTACCACGTCCCCAATCCTTTCTTAGTTCACCTCTACATCCTTCATAGAAAATAAATTTCATGTTTCTACCTTCAGCGGTTTAGACGGTGCGTTGTCTGTCAGTCAGTCAATCACGAACCTGTTTTATAAGTATAGATAGATGAGCTTTGCATCTGCGTGCGTGACGCGAAAAGTTTTTAAGGTCCTGATCGACGAGCGAGCATAAGCTTACAGTAAAGGTTACCAACTACTACGGATATGTATTTTCTGGTGCAAACTGACTTCGCGTAACGTCCGTTAATTCCGATCAAAACATTCAACTCTATTGCGTTTCTAATAAAGTATATTTTAGCATGGAACACTAACCTGACAATTTTCTTACGTATCCTATCCGTCAGGCTCTGACGTTTGTAAATGTTTAACCCTAATCGTTTCCTAAGTATGAGATCCATGGGGGCGGGGTGCGACAGCCGAACTGTTGTCTTCAAAATCAGGTACACGCGTTCGTTTGCTGGAACAAAAGAAAATCATAGATAAATTTGTACTCTTGCCAATTTATTTAAGACGGGAAATTTAACACACCTCGATTTACGTTATTGCGCCCTTTTTTTTCAGTACATACAATGTCTTGTCGCACCTGTCGAGCTAAAACTTACAATCGATACATACAATGGTCACACGTTAAGCATAACCTAAATCGAATTGTACTGAATCGCAGTACGAATGGCATAAAATCACGTAACAGGATAAGACACAGGTTAAAAAACCTCCTAATACTATCACTAACCTTCAGTAGCCCTGTTCAAGTACTGAGAATCATGAATTGACGAGTCCCAGGATGCGATGGCAGACACATCCTTATCGTGATGATGCAGGATCTGGAGCTCGTAGAACTTGTTGCCGTGCTCTTTGGGCAGGATTGAGTGCAGGCCCGCGACCGTCACCTCCTCGCCTGACGGATGCGTTGTTAGGTCATCCGCTGGAAACAAGAAAACAATTGAATAGCCTGCTGCGATCATAGGTCGCTATTATAGTATATGTGATTAAAACAGTTCTAAACAATTCTGGTTTAGCAGTCATTAATTCGTCAATTTTGAAGGACACTGTGGTAATATTCAAGATTGACTATGGTCGTCATTTTTACACACATTGCATTTTCGACTATTCTTTTTTTCAAAAATACATGTTAAGTAAAGACCTAAAAACCATATTACATGGTTTGGCTGTAGGAAGAAATGAATTTTACAAAACCGTAACCGAAATGCGTTTGTGTCCAATTGTAAATCTAACCAACATCAAAGGTAACGAAATGCAGATGCAACCAACTGCGAATGTACCTATCATAGCAAGTTCTTACCATTGAGATCAAGGAACAGTACTGGAATGTGTTGCTCCATGCCGGCAGGAGGGTTCCACGCGGCAGGAGCGCCAGGGATCGGACTACCTGGACTAGGGACCAGCACCTGTACAAAATGGCATAATGCAACATTCAAAAATGTTTAACCCAGCTATTTGGAAAGCATAGTAAGTTTTTCTAGCTTATGTACGCAATTTCGTGAGGAAAGCTGCATACGCTGAAGAAGAAATTTGGATGGGTATGTAAAGTCTACTAATCCGCATTGGGCACGCGTGGTGGGCTGACGCCTGAGGGTAAGCCAGTGTCCTGCAGTGGGACGCATATAGGCTAATGAAGATGCTGATGATATGGAAAACAAGATAAGAAATTAAATTTTAAATTCTTCTCTCCTTTGGCATTTACATAATGCGATGTTGACTAATTTAATATTAACTTACAGCGTTCCTCTCCTCTGTAAGTGAGACCCATTGTTCGACCAAAGATTGCTCGCGCTCCATGTCCCGCTCGCTCTTCATTGACGGGGACATATTCACCAGTTTCTGTAAATAATACAATCCATTATCCAATCTTTTATTTTAACGAAACATTTTATTTACAAGTTTACTTTACTGGGAAAGGATTGTACTTCATTAAGCGACGTTTTCAATACTTTTGAGAAATTGATTATTTTATTTGGACGGACACTGATAATCAATTAAAACCTGATAGAGAAATCAAAACCTGTAGCTGTGCGTGTAGATGTTGTCGCCTTCTGGTCAGTGCATCGCTCCACCTTTCACGCAGTATGGCAAGGTCCTCCTCTTGATATGAATCCAAAGGTTTTTGCAATCGCGACCTAAAAACATTATCTGTTAGAAATACTTTTCTTCTGAATAATTTGTCTTCGTTGGTTGTCACTGGCATTAGTTTTATAATTATAAGCAAGGGTCACATCCCGAAACTATGGTTTTTATCTTCGATGTTTTTCTGACAACCATGAAGGAGTTCCAGTGCCCATCTGCCAAGCGCTTGATCTGATCTTCACCAAACTAAAATTTCAGCGATATACAGAACATAACATACCTAAACATAAAAAAATACAGCCTGAATTTGTTTGATTGATAATAGCCTCCTTTTATTTAAATCGGTTAAACATAAAACGATTTCCCAACCTGACGGACACGGAGCCGACCTCGACGCTGACGATGTGCTGGCAGATGATGGGCAAAGTACCAGAGTTCTGGGCGGGTCGAACCCGCACCGCCAGACGCCTCTGTTGACCCTGACGCAGTTGGTACACACCACCGGTCACCATGTCGTTTCGTAGAGCCACCTGTAAACAATTATTTGTGCCGTTCAACTACCTACGTACGGTCAGCATCCGATAAATCGAACCCCCGTTGCACTTATTTTATTAAATTTACCATCTTCTGGATCTACCTTGACGCTCAAGTCCCGTAGAACCCCACTCAATTAAAAAGCCAAGTAATTACCTCGACCGGGGCATATTCGCCCTGATCGTTGAGCTCGTGTATCTCGACCCAGAGCTCGATCTTGCGCGTGAGCTCGGCCCAGCGGTCAGCTAAGGACCGCGCCTTGGCCAGCTGCTGCTGCTCCACTTCCCAGTTGCCTCGCGCTCGACTGAACCCGGCTGAACGGTGGCCCCATACTTCGATCGATAATGCTCCCTCTGGAAAAGGTATTTCCGTTATTAATAAGCAGGACATTTTAGTTAAAAGTTCAGTTTTTATCGTTGGAGCAATCGCCAATCTTCTTACTTTACCTTATCCTGGCATTTTTACTAGAGTCAAGATGTCACACAGATTTCATTCAACAAACGGTATAAGCATTATGGTTTAGACCTACCCCTACCGCCTAGACTACCTCACTTCCTCTCTGTTGCAACGCAATGACTCGCTTCACTATAAAAGCGAATAATTAATATCGCTACAACAATCGAGCCAACCAAATATTGTTCTCAATAACGTTTTCTTTTCGTGTGGAATCGTCATATTTTCGTGGTGGTTTAATGGTGGTTCCACTATCGTGGTGACTGATACCCTCATAAGGTCATCCTCTGCACATACTAACCTACCTGTTCAGGAAGCAAAAAAAACTAACGATATTCTAGAGAGTAACCGCTTAGGAACGTTGCGTTGACAGCCAATTTGTGATGTGCTACGGACTGTCTAATCCAGCATTTGGGCCGTTAGATTAGAAATGTACCTATATTTCGCTTAGTATTTTATGAACATTCCATCCTGAAACTTAAATTGCTAAATGTGAGCATTGCTACGTTCTTGACAGTTGGTAGTCGTAGCAATGTTCTGACAACCCCGAAAGGGAATTACGGTCGTGAGTTTATGTATGTACGTATTTTATTAACAAGCTACGAAAGAACTAGGAGCAAACTTACCAGCGCAATGTTCAATAAACTCCTCAGTGAGTGGAACGGTGAAGTCCTGCTTGTGATCGAAGCGGAAGGTGACCTGTGGCTGGTGCCGGGGGGAAGTTGGCGGCACGGGCGCGGGTGGAGGCGTGTCCGCGCTGACATGCGGCGGCACCACCACCGGCTCGCCGCCGTTCCACAGCGAGTACTGACAGAACACGAAGTGAGAGAGCGACGGCGGGAGGCCTGTCGCTTGCTTTATTACTACGCGGATTGTCACCTGCAAACAAATAATCACGATGGTCCTCATGAGTAAAAAAAGCAGCGAATACGTTTCTTTTTATTGTCTCGCAGAAGATGTGAAAAGTAGAGTATGCTCCTCGGGGATAAACTTGTTTTCGTCTTGGGCCAGCTCGAACCCCCCGCTTCACTCAGGAATAGTCCTCGCTCCGCTCGGGAGTTAACCCTAGAATCCTTCAATATGCTCGGGATTCAATAAGCCCGTGACGAAAGACACTGCTTTATCCTCTTGGTGCATAATCTACTAATATAAATACATAATCGTGTTCGTAATAAATTCAAAGATTTCATTCAGAAGATCTTGTCTTCTTTGCCACACTATAAAGGTATTTAAATGCAGTCTGTTGCTTTTAAGTGTAGTCAAATTTTAGAGAATGAATGAAACCATCGAACTGAACAACTCCACTTCCACACCTGACGTTGCATCACGGGATCACATTTTCCTGCAGATCTATTTTTTTCAAATACATGGTAATGTAACTGTAAACAACAGTTCAAGTCGTATGATATACCTGCTGCGTAGCAGGATCTGGGGAGTCGTCATCATCCCTCATGTCGCCCGAGCTATCCGACGCCGCCTCACAGATCCTGTCCTGCGGGAACTGTCCCGACACTCGACTGAGCTCCACCTGTTGACAAATTAATACGTGTTAAGTTAACTATTATAAATCTTTTGCCCACTCTTCGTATGCGTTGACTTTAAAAATCCCTTATTCATTCAGAACACAATATTCGATCTATGTGCCAAATTTCAACCAATTCTCTTCAGTCGTTTACGCACGATTGACAAACAACAAAACTTTCATATTTATAATATTTTCAGCCATATTAGATTTCAGCCAGTACTAGATTGTTCAATGAAAAGCCCGGCCACGTATTTAACAGAAAATATCCTGAGCTGGAGAAAAGAAATAACAGTATATCATAGGAAAAGCATTTTGCAAAAATATTAGATTCTTTTATTTCAAAATGTTTCTTGTCACTGTTACCACTTCATATACCTTCAATAGTTTCGAGGTTGAGTTACAAACATACAATACACTTAATTCTAAAGCGTAAATAGATAAATATGACATACCTGCAGCCTCCCAGCGACTTCACCTTGCTGACTGATGATGGGCGTGTGATAGTCCAGGGTCACGTCGTGGAACAGAGCTTCCAGGAACACGTTGGCAACTCCGATCAGGTTGTGATTCTCTTGAGACTCGTAGAACGGATCCACAGTCTTTTCGATTGGCTCCTGTAGACAAACATTATAATGTCAATGTTCATGAAACACTCAATTTAAAAAAAGTATCTATGTCATAATACATAGAATAAAAACTACATTAGCAGAATATCCAGTTTACACGAATTAATCGAATCTTACAGAAGTATCAATATTATTTCACGAAAACCATTCATGGTCGGATTGTTTTAGTATCATGTCGTCACTCTCCAATAAATCACCAGTCCCATCTCACCATCGAGAAAACGCCACTTTAAGTAAAAGGCAATGCAATTGTAAAGTTGCCAAAACATGACAACATCATAATAAGATATTTTAGTAGTCCAATATCTAAATAAAAAGTAAATAAAACGGACCTCTTCGACATCATCGTCCCTTTGCTGCCGCTGACGCCACTCGTCGTACATGTCTCGCATGTCGACCAGTTTGTTGTCCAGTTTCTCCATGGACCACACCTGCCCGCCTCGGCTCGGACGACGCACCATTATAGCCGGCTCGGACACGAAAGCTCCACGCTAGAACGAAGAATAAAATTATAAAAGACAAGTGACATCGGCCATATTCAATAGCAATCTATTCAGCAGCGCAATAGCAACTTTACTACAGTACGCGCACGAGTTGATTGTCACTCTTAGGAATGAGCCTGTCAGTCAAATTGTCAAGCGCAGCACTTCGACTGCTGGTGAGTGGGCGAGAAACCAAGTCATAAGCCTGCTGTGGCTCCCTAGACGGCGGCTCACACTCTACTCTCACTGTTTAGTGAAAGAAAATGTTTACTCAAGGCAAATACCTTAATTTTATTTAGTATTAACCTTTGAACTCCACGGATATGATATAATTGAACCACCCACCAAAATCTCGTCGTCGTTTATCTATTGTTATACAGGTGTAGCCGGGTTGCGAGCGTTTTAAGGGTTCAAAGATTCTTCTCGGATTAGCTACGATGGGCCAACTATCAACTTCTGTAATAAAAATTGATCTAACACCTTTATATTAGTAGTAAGATCGGATATATTCAAGATTATTGAACCAGTCTATTGGGTGGCCCGTAATATATCACCTTTGAAACATCCCAGGTATTATTTTAAAAGTATCTCCACGCGAGCTACAGCTCTTATGTCAAAGCAAATAGGGTACAAAACCTCACCTTTCTATTAGGACTAAGATTCTGCGGCGGTATCTGCAGCGTGACACTAAAGCGGGTATTGCGCCTCATTTCCTCGGCTAAGAAGTTGGCTTCTTGCACCAAAGCGTTGGCTCTCAGTATGTCGGCCTTCAGACGTCCGAGGGATCGTTTGAAGGTATCGTCGCGCTCGGCCGCCCACCGTTCAACGCGAGCTGCTGTCGTCGGCGTACATGCTGTCATTTTACCTGTAAAATATATTTATATCATAGGTGCAGAATAAAGATGTTCTATGTAAAAAAATCTTGAATGAACTGTCCTATTTTGCTGGACAACCGTCAATATTACTTTAATACCGCTCTCTATCAACATTGCTTAAATTTGTCTGCAGGTGTCCTTTTAAATGAAGATAGAGAACTTCCCCAAGACGTTTTCATAAGGGGGCGTCCATTCGGTAAAATTATAACCTTTCTTCTGAATATACGTACCCATTATTATTATAAATATTAATAATCTTACCTAATTTCAGAGGATCGTAAGAATACGGCGGGTACGGTGTGGACGGCGACAGTATATTTCTGAGCTGCTGGAACTGCCTTTCATATTCCTGTCTTTGCTTCTCCAGGGCCACTGAAATTATTAACAAATATAAATAAAAAAAACAATTAATTTTATCCCAGTTTGTGTGAAAACTACAGTTGTGAAAATCAGAGGTGACTGATCATTAGTGCGGAACGCGCGAGGTAAATGTGTGGGAATTGACAACCTTGAGGCCTTGATTATCCGCCATATTTTTGCCGCTCGCGGAAGATTACACTCTAGACTAGATTACACCTTAGACTTTAGAGCTAAGATTGCAGGCTTACGATCAAAGCTAAATCGGCAAGGCGGATGGAGGGGAGGAGCATGAGGATACTTAGCGATTTGGCCTTGCAGGTGTAAAGGGTGCATTTGTTTGCACTCTGATTTTAGTGACATCGTTTTCCAGTTATAAATTAACCACGTAACGCACGTTTTAAAAACACCTGTAGCATGTAGCAATGCATGTAGCTACCTTATTTGTCAAAAATTTCCGTGAGAATAATGTATAACATTCTCTTTACCTTGTTTATCTTCTTCATGTTGTCTTTCAAGTCGTGATATAGCAGTCTGTATGGGATCGTTGCTGAGCTCGTTGAGCATGATCTCGTCCCGAGCGAAGTTGTAGTCGATTGGCTGCGCAGGAGTCTGCGGCTCTGATGCTGCTGCTGAAAGCAAGTTGTGTTGTATTAGCTGGTGGATTGCAAGAGAAGATATTTAGTGGTCTTGTTGAGGAATAGGATTTCTTCTATATCTTCTACTGAGGAATACATATAATGTTATTAATTGGATGTTGTTTGTAATGGTTTTTATAAACTTGGCAATCGTCCTTGATATTTGATCGATAAATTCGACCGGATAGAAAGAACTAGGACTAATTAGGACTATTTTCGCTTGCAATCATAATATTGAGAAATCTGTGACGTGTAATTTTCTATTTGAATCTAAAACAATAAAACATCAATCGCATATTTTTATTAGTATCTTAAATAACTCTCTTAGCCAACTCTTAGCAGAATATCTAATCCGGTGATTTCTGTTTTCATGTTTAAATCCATTCCATTCCAAACATTTAAATTGGTCATGATCACATATTAAAACTTGTTTTGTTTGACGTTTCAAGTTTTTAAAACAACTTACTGGCTTGTTTTGGGCAGTTAACCCTAAAGAAGTGATGATTGCCCCACAGGATCCTATCGGCATGACCGAGTCTCACTTTGTTGACCACCGGGATGCCATTCACGAAGCATCTGGCGCCGTTTATGGATTCCATGTGTAAGCTGCCGCCTTCGACGACGAACTGACAGTGCTGTGGCTGTATGCCAAGGCCGGAGAGTTGAATATCGGCTGAGCTGTCTGCGCCTACTAAGGTTCGTTCCTGGAAATAGAAATTAGAAGGTGGTATAATAAAACTATAAAAGAGCAGAATAAACACTCGGGATATCCGAACGAACCAAAATAACTTAGCTTTTATTTTAGTTTGTCTTTTTATCTGCTTTAGCATGTATTTCACTCATTGACGTAGAATACTATGGACGCCGGGTCTAGGACAAAATTATCGAAAAAAATGTCCGAGACTAAACTACACAAACCTAAGTACGTGTAGTAATATAAACCAACTAAAAACATTGAAAATGCTGAAATTCTTTTCCATCATTCACTCCCCCATCGTTGCACGGTGCGCGCCGCGCGCCCCCGCGTGTGCGTAATCGGCCGATCAAACGAAGACTGTCGTGTAATTGGTTCTCTTTTTACGTTTTGGTGCTCTTTTGGTACGGACACTTTTGAGCGCGGACCCTTCGTCCAGTAGTTGGTAAGTCAATGATTTCACTGTAAGAAAGCCGAATTTCTAATATCCCGAAATTCTACTACGGCATCGGCAGCGTCATCGATTCTAGAGACTAAAATTACAGAATAGAAAAATATGTACTACTTTTAATAAAGCTCTTCACTTACAGTCACAAAATGTAATATGTAACTGCATTGCAGACCGATTAGAACAAGAAACAACAAACGTGTTTTCTTACACACACATCCTCAGTTGAATTATTTTCGTTTTTTATTCCAACGGGTGTTTAAATAAGGTTTTCTGACCTTTCGTTCAGTTTAGCGAAGTCCATGACAGAATGAACTTTAAACTTATAATTTACAACTTTTAAAACAACACGAAAAATGTAAGGCTCTTTCGCTAACAGCTCTAACACTAAGTAGTGTTTGCGTGCATGGTTCATTACATAAACCTATTAATGACCTTGGGAAGCAGTACTAACAGCCACCCCTGGTTGTTATAAAGTCAATTTGAATGCATTTGGGACCTTGCCAAAATGCTAATTTATTTCCAACAATTACGGTACCTAATGTTTTATAAAAGAACAAGAGTTAACCCGCGACTATGTCCGCACAAATTATATACCCGATTTTAAGCTATCACACAAAAAAGTTCCATCTAAATAGATTCAGTAGTTTTCGCGTGATCGCACAAACAAACGAACAAACAGATAGACAAAAATTCTAAAAAAGGTTGACTTGTAGTCAGGGACACCTAAAACAATATCGTCATCTTTTTTTGTAAATATTCAATGTACAGACATACTTCTGTTACAGTTTTATAATAGTTAAGATTATGCCAATGATTTTAAACTTATCATTTGCAATATATAACCATAGCCGCATCGAAAAGACTGCAAAATTGTTTCCCTTCGATGTCTCTTTCGTATAGCTTCCAACACATTGAAAAAATAAGTTTTTTGCAATGTTTCTGTAGGCCACCTTGCGCGCCTTGGTTTCCCTGGTGCTTTTGGCCCTGCCTTCTCTTCAGGGAAAGAGTCATGACGTTATAGATACTACATATTTGAGGTAGTTGGTAGTTAAATTGGAATACCTTGAAAAATAATATCATCGAGAGTTAGTATCTAGGTTAGAATGTATTTCATCAAATGTATTCCCACTTCATGACCAGGGCCCCTAGACAAAGTACTTTCGATTAGCGTTAACGACAGTTGAAAACATAAAAATGTATGGATTTGACGTATGGTGACGAAAGCAAACGTCAAAATGTTTCGATCGCCAATGTGAAATCCATACATTCTGTCATTTTCTACTAGCGTTAACGCCAATAGAATGTCACTTTGTCTAGGGGGGGCTGGAATTTAAAAGAAGTGGGCTCCTTTCATAGGAAAGGATTAATGCTATACAAAATTGATGATTTGTATATACAAAAGACGATAAAATTACCTTCAGATAGTAAACCAGGAGTTCGTTCAATGATGGATCAGCGTTCAAGTTGACCAGATAGTATTTGTTCTTCTCCACTTTGATGCCGCTCGCTTGCACGCTTATGCCCATCTTCTCTAGTGCGTGTTGACGTTCGCTTTGTACACGCCCTGGAAATTGGAAAATATTTTCGTTATATAAGCAGGATTATAATTATTGGTCGAATATTATAAAATTACATACACCATTTCTAGTAGTAGGCGTAGAAAAAGAAGAAATTAAACGAACTTACCTAAGTGAAGTTCTATTTTAATTGTACGAACTGTATATTTAATGTACGTTTCGAAATTCTATTTGACGCCTGTGGTTATTATCTCAGTGAATCTTAACTATCTGTAACAGAACTGTGTCTGTACATTGACGATATTTACAGAAATAACACGACGATATGGTTTTTAGTTGTCCCTGACTCCAAATCAACAGTTTTTTAGAATTATTGTCTGTCTGTTTGTGTGTTTGTTTGTGCGAGCGTCACGCGAAAACTACTGAACCGATTTTGATGAAACTTTGACAGCATATGATCTGACTTAAAATCTGGTATATAATTTATGCGGACGAAGTCGCGGGTTAACTCTAGTTATAAATAAAACAAATAAACATACCAGTTTCAACTAGTTTTTCCTCCCAGGTTCGCGACATTTCCTTCATGAGATGTTCGCTTTGAGCCAGCTTCTCGTGAACGTCGTCACCCACAGGCGAACCCTGAAACACATATGAAAGATTTCTAATAGATTTCAACTACGGTAGGTGACTGCTAATCCTTACAGAAAAGCAATCAAGTACGCAGGATGTTTGGAAGTTTTTAAGTCAAAGATGTTATTTGGTCTTCGCTGCGCTCCTGTGACCAAATAACATCTTTGGTCTAACACTAGTACAAATAAACGTGGTATAAAATGTTACACCACGAATAATTCAAACATTAGTGATTGTCAAACATTTGCGACCTTCAAAAAGCAAGTAAATGAACACTATCACTAACTGTTCTGTATCATAGACAAATTTCTGTTTTATTTCTTAAGTTTATCCATGAACCGCGACGTTGCCACCAACGTAGTTACAAGTTTAAAAGTAAGGATCTCCTTATTCTTAGCTTATTCTAATCATAACTATTCCTACTATAAGGATCGAATAAGTAAGTATTTATTTTAAACCACATCATACCACAATTAGGGCCTGTTTCAACACTTCCGAATAAGTTCTTGTTAGCTTATCCGACAGCTCATTTGACATATTCTTCATACAAAATATGTCAAATGAGCTGTCCAAAAGTGGTGAAACAGACCCTCAGTGTAGTTACACGCTATACACATTTGAAAAAAAAAATCATACAAAGCGCGCGTTTTAACATTCAATAAAGAGTTGCTGATTTAACTAGTTGTCAACTAGTGGATTTCTCACCGTAGCGTATTTGAGCATCTCCTTCAAGGCTTCCACCTCCTGCCTGAGCTCGCGGATGATGCGCGCGTTCGGATCCTCGTTGACGACGGCGTGGTTAACGATGCGCTTCGCTCGGTCCGCGTATCTCAGGGTCGACAGCGTTTCCTCGTAGTTGTCTGCTGCTGGCGATACTGTTGCCACCTGGATGGTTACGAAGATATTTATATTATGTTAAAGGCTGTATAATGGATATATCATAAACTCAATGACAACCAAAGAGAATATAATCAAATCAATGTCATGTAAATCACTACATGTTACGAGAACAAAAAGAAAAAGAGCGCGAAAAAACAAACCAGAAAAACAAAAAATACGATCGAATTAAAAAAAAAAATAGATCAAGGAATATTTTAGCTTAGATACGTAAAATAAACCAAGGAGATTTAGATGTAAGAAAATATTTAACTTCAAAAGAGTTTTCATTGCACAACTTCGTGGTAATTTTTTTAGCAAATATATTTAAGGGTCGACGCATATCTATCCGCGGCAATGGAGGCGAACGAAACTAATTTTACTTTTAATTCTTCTGAAGATACGTCCGATTCGCCGCGGATAAGTGTGCGAGGTGTCATAGAATATCATACAAAGAATTCTAAAATTCGATTCTTTTGCCTCATTCGCCTCAGATAAATATGCGTCCACCTTAAAGTGAAAATGCAGATCTAAAAACTGCCCCTTTTTTGTAAAATTTAAAGATTATTACAAACTGAAACTGTTAGATTGAATAAAGGTTCATTCGGAGCGGTGGTACTTTTATGAAATGAAGCTGGTTTGCCTTAGGATATAATCGCGCCGCTGGAATCGCTCGTGTGAATATTATGTAAGAGACGGTATATTCAATTGCAATAGTTGCATCTCTTGCATCTAGTTTAGAATTGTTCATAGACGTAGGACGACTATAAGTTTCTACCTACATAATGTAGTGCAACGAGAGTTTCCTTGAAATCAAGAGTTTGTCGGCACTATCCGGCGTCTGCTTGAGAATATTACACAAATAATTTCTGTCTAGAAATTATTTGTGTAATTACATGCAACAACTACGAACCGTATTACAATTCCAACTATTGGGCTCTACGATCTCTTAAAATTTTTTTTCCATTTCCACAACGTTAGTGTGCAAGCGAGTTAGCTGTTTTTATGGCAAAAATTAGAGTGCGATCGATAGAAACAACAACGAAAAGTGTCTTAAAACGTTTTATAGACCAAACATGATATCTTGGATAAGTTATATGTCAAGATTGACAGTCGAAGCTAAGAAAGCGTCGAAAAAAATTGCAACCAGTACTGGCCTCTAAACCCAATCCATATACACTCACACAGACATAATTTGTATTACGCCTCACGCACACCAACTTAAGAAAGTTGGCCCGTTTAGTTTTATCCTGTAGAAGCGTTAGGCTCATTCTTAGACATATACTTTTTCTAAGCATACTATAAATAAAATAAATGAAAATACAAAATATATAGATTATGAATGTGAGAACTTAAACGTTGTTGAACATCAAAGCAATTTTTGTTCATATCTTTAAGCCAGAAAGTTAAAAAAAACAGTGTCTGTGGTTGCCGAACTTCAATAATCATTAGTAAAAAAAGTGCAATATATGAATAGAGAAAAAAATTCAAAGCACGGAGATACCAGAAAGAACTGCGGATGAAACAAATGAACATCAAACCGAAAAGTTTAATAAAACCTACCATGACAGTTTTGCTGTTGCCCCCGAGGTTGTCCTTCAACAGCCAGGTAAGTACTGAATCCCTGTACGGGACAAATTTGTCTTTATTGGGCTTTCCAGACGACTGGTCTGCGAGCTTCGATATCACCAGGCCCAGCGTCGTTAGTGATCTGGAATAGATTTTATAACAGTTAGTAATTTCAACTTTAAAATTAGGTGCTGCTGTGTGACAATTTGTAATTGATTTCCATCTGATCTTTAAGCCTCGTGAGGTTGATTATTGGGCCCCTATTTTTAACGTATTCACAACATAACGCTAACTATATTTCACCCCGAAAGAGCATGTCTGCTAATTTACTCTTTTTCTGGAACAGACAATGCAGTGCAGTGCTGTTCAGGAAGCATTGAGTGCTTGTTGTTGCCGATGGGAGCGACACCCTACTCACAAAGGGAAGAATCTGGCAATTTTGGTAAGGCAAAGAGGCAGGCCCGACGCTGTGTGGCATGTTGAGGCCCGTTACTCAGATTCCCTCTTGGACCCTAGTTTTATAAGTTACAATAGCTAATACATATCACATGGGGCCCCCTATCGTTTAGGGCCCGGTATGGTCGTACCCGTTGTCCACTCCTGTCGCTAGGACATTCACAGGGGAGGCATGGTCATTGACTCAGGGCGTTGCTAACAACGCGACACTTAGAGGATAGGTTAGAAGCGTGTTTGTTACATTAATAATCGCTTACTTGTTAATATTAGATCCCTCCTTCAGCCTGTCTCCGACGGCTCCAGTCTTCACCGCTCTCTCTGACCCAGCCAAATCGACAAGTGACAATCGAGCGGCTTTCTCCCCGGTAACGCCGGTCGCGACGTCCGTCAACGTTTGTGTAAGGACCACGCTGAAGACAGCGTGGGACCGTGATGATTCACTGTTCATGTTTGTTGCTGCCACTGTCCGGGATTTGTTTCCTTCAGTCATTAGGTTGTCTATGTCCTGGAAAAGAAAGTTCTTGTTAGAAATAATGTCAAGGCAAGACTGTTTCACAAATTATTTAATAGTTACTTTGAAACAGATACTGCACTCTCTCGATTTCGCACTCTTTTACAGCCAATCGTGACGAAAAACGAAATAAAACGTGCCTTATGTTAATGCACCTGTATCTCATGCGATACGCGGCACCGTAGGTAGGTACTTATGGCAGCTGTCAAACGCGAGTGACGGAGCACTGATTATTTTACGCATGTATTTACTCAGTTGTTTATAGTTTATCAAAGTATAATAGACTATATTGCTTATAGATATCTTATCCTTTATGCAAATAAGAAAATTATGGAGCTAGCTTTATGCCCTTTGGAAGCTATAAATAAACACCTATAAACAAGAGTTGCCATGGTAACGAGACAGCCGCAATGGCGTGATTTTGCACGAAATCGAATATTATTATACCGAGGTAAGACCGAAGTTTAGCACATCCAGGCATTGGCGCAAGATTATCGAATTTCACTGAGAATATTGAATCGGAATACCTATAGTTTGAGGTAAAATCTAATTATCATGCATTCAAGGCATGTAGGTATTTCAATGCACGTAATATTACAAACGTAAAATTTAATTTAAAGTAACCTCTTATTAAGACGCTCCCCATAGGTAAACGCAGGGCCGGGCCATATTTTGCAGGTTTTTAGAAGCTATCTTTTCGTTATTAGAAAGATACAAATTAATGAAAAATATCGCAATGATCTTCAACATCTCGGCTTTATTTTGCTATGAAGTATATTTCTTATTTTTCTATAAAATACATATGAAACCTGGTGTTCAAAAGAAACCTATTTGAAAATTGAAAAAATCAATATTATGTGCTTTATAAGTTGAAGTCACTTTTACTTACGACACACACCATTGTGTAGACAATATTAAGATCTAAAAATGCTATGAAGTAAATTTTTTAAGATTAATATTTAAGGAGTTAATTAGATAATTGTAAAACTTTATCCGTTTTTTTTTTATTTTCGATATTTGATTTGACACGTGACGTAAAGAAGAACAAGCCAGTCAAAAATAGGTATACCTACTAAAATAACGTAGTTTAGTAGAGCTGAAGCAGCTCTGAAAGGGTCAAGGTCGTTCGGTCAGGGAAACCTCTTAAGAAACGTATGTGTGCTGCAGGATACACACAGGCTGATGAAGACGACAATCTATATTATTTTATATTCAGTATCATCACACCACGCTCGTCTAGTTGGGATGGGATTCCGTCGTCGAATAGTGTAGTGAATAGCATGCTATTATTATTTCTACTGTAGAATTATATAGTCATTCATTCAAGTATTGTAAATATAAAAGGATTTCGATTGGACCTAAATAATCGATATCTCAAAGTTATAGTACCATAACATGGGCATCTATGGAATAGATTATCATTGTGATTGAAACGTACCAAAAATTTATGTAAAGGTGACAGGACAAAGGTAAAAAAGGTGCCAGACGTCCAACTAATTACAAAAGCGAAATAACGTTTTTATGTCGTGTTTTATGTATAGCTCCGCCCTAGTGATTACATTAAACGAACCATTGTGGAATTACTATTATATCGTAGAAGTATAATCGTACGAACATGGGAATTAATTTGTTTATGGTGATTATGTGATATGACTCCAATACATGTATCAAGCAGGAGCGACTGTGTCCACGTGAGTAACATAATTTAAGATCGATAACGGTCATCGATCATTCTCACTAGGTAGATGCACAGAAGACGGTGGACTTCATAACTCCGAGCCTCCAACTCGCATGTGCGTACGCACGATTAAAACGGTCAGTTCATTCTTTTAAAGGAGCGCTCAGACCTGGGCGACTGCGATGCGGGATGCGAACTTCATTTGTTGATGAATAGACATTGAAGCAACACTTCAACTTTAAGTATTGTTGTGGTTATGTCATTTTCGTTTTAACATCGGAGTCTAACTAAATTGAACATCTAGAGTACTTTGGTACTCTTTGGTAGTTTTTATTACTTTTTGGTAGTTCTAGAACCTACCTAGTTCTTTTGTTATTGTTAGATTTTAGTAGTTTTTGAGTTTTTGCTATTTTTGCTACCAAAATCTACAAGAAATTACCAAAAACAACCAAGATCAACCAAGATCTACCAAAATCTAGAAAAAACTACCAAAAACGACCCAAATCTATAAAAAAGAACCAAAAACTTCCAACCAGAACCAAAATGTACTGAAATTTAAAATTTGTATTTTATGTTGTTACGACAGCGAAACATTATACACGTTTGACCACTAGACGCGCGCGTCCCGCTCCGCTGATGCTGCCGTCCCGCGTCGTGGTCGCGTAGGTTTGACCGGCGTGGCGGGACACCATAAGAATACATGGGCAGCGACTACCGCGCGGTAGTTGCTCCCGCTTCGCAGTCGCTTTGGTCGTACAGGTCTGAGCGCTCCTTAACGCTACTGCTTGTTAAGTGTTGATATATTTTTCACAAAGTGCACTTCTTTCTTCCGTCGTTCTTCAGCATTAATTATATCCACAACGAAGTTACACGCTCCCCGAGGGTTATATTATATCGCATGACAATTTCTCAAACAAAACAAAGTATATATCAGTATATAACTGTTTCAAAATTGGCAATAATAATAGGGTATAAAACCTTTTTTTGAAAACTGTTTTAAAACCTAGTAATCCTGAGAATGAGTCAGTAGTATTTTTATGTTTATTTTATAAAGCCGAAAAATGCTTTAAAAACTATTTTTTATTTATGACAATTTTCACGCAGAAACGCTAGCCGCTATGCTGTCCCGCTCGTGACGTCACTCCATCAGTAAACAATACGACTGCGAAAGACCAAAGTAACAAGATTTGTGAAGTGTCACTATCGGAGTGACGTCACGTCGGAATCCAACATAGCGAATGGCGTTTTAGACATTAGAAAAACCGACGAAAAATAGTCGATTTTTAAAATTGAATTATAAAATTTACACTGCATTTTCAAAAATAAATATCGACGTTTCCCGTTTACTTTTTTCATCGATCATAAACATGCATTTTTATACAACGTGTTAATAAATAAGCGCAAAACCTCATACACCCCAACTGTTTTATAACGAAATAATTATATTGAAACTATAATTTCATTATTTTATTAATTAAAATTCAAAGTTATACGCGTTTTATGTTTTGAGGAAAAAAGTATTTGTTATTATTTGAGCAGTAAATGAAAGCGCTAGCGTGCTCATGGATACATTTTAAGAATCTTATTTTGGTAGTAAGTAGGGTGAGTGTGCCTGTGCGGTGGGTTGGCCTAGAGTTCAGAAAATTTTAATTTAAACGAACAAATTATTTAATATTTTGAAAAATGTAACCTATATTGAAACCTTGATAATTAGATTCTGCTCTTGATTCTAAACAAACTACTTTCTAGTTTTGCGTTAATTCATTAACACGTTGTATATTTAAAATACCAAATTAAAAATCCTTATAAATTCAAATCATCAGTTCTTCTTTAACCCAGTCGAGAATCTGTCTCTTCAAAAGAGTTAATAGACATTTGCTTGCCAAGCTACCTACATCGACTTTGTGTATTTCTATAAGATACATTTCCAAAGCCAAGCGTAAGCGTAAATTATTCAGCATCTTACAAATACACTTCTAAACGTTACATAACTCAGCTAATACAAGGCTGGGAAGTGGAAACTCAAACGATTGTTTTAAAGAGGCCATTCAGCCTTGCCGACCTCAGCAAGTTCCCCAAGTTTTGAAGCCGAAATTAAATTAGTAACATCCCCATGTTGCGGGTTTAGGCACGAACTGTAGTGAGAGTTTTAATAAGGGTCTCTTTCAGCATATTTAGGTTTCAGGACGATATGACAAAATTATGATTTGTGGTTAACGTTTCGCCCACAAAACCACCGCAAAAGAAACCTTATCTTTGATTAATTAATGCACTGGAATATCCTAATTGTTTTATAATAGTACGAGCGTTTACCCACGACTTCGTCCGCACAAATTCTATACCAGATTTTAAGTCAGATCATAAGCTTTCAAACAAAAAAAGACAGACAAAAATTATTAAAAAGGTTGATTTGGAGTCAGGGATACCTAAAAACCATATTGTAATCTTTTTCTTCTAAATATCTTCAATGTACAGACACACTTCTTTTACAGTTTTATAATAGTTTAGATTAGATTCTTCTTATTGTGTGGGCAGCAAACCCTGTTGTCAACGTTTTTTCAGACCGCCTTACGGCCACGTGGTTTTATGTAGCGACTACCAGGAGAAACTTTTTTGGGTGCCTATTTCATCCCAGAGCTAGGCAAAAACCTCCTTCATCCTCCGTACACACGGCGACACATCAAGCTACGCAAAACAAACATAAGCTGGCCATGCGACGTTATAGATTACTCTACCTACGCGGGGCCAGCTTATTTTTGTTTTGCATAGCTTAATGTGTCGCCGTGTGTACATCCCTGTTCTTTGTCCAGCTGCGTTTACAATAAAATATATTATGTAAACTTTTTACACAAAACATGTTTCATAGAGCATCTGAGTTTCATGGAAAAAAATATAGCAACATATACAAGGTGTTACAAAAGTAAAAATAAACATTTAAACTTTTAATGGGGTTTTTTAGACCATCAAACTGAACAACTTTCACTAAAGAACCAACAACGAAATCGCGATTTAAAAAATCAGCATTCATTTAAGTCCCATACATTTAAGCTCTAGTAGATTTGTAGTTTAGTATGAAACATCAGATTCTTTTTTCGCCATTTCGATATTGGTCCCATAGTGGTAGTGAAAGTTGTTCAGTTTGATGGTCTAAAATTAAATATTACTTGTATTTTTGTAACACCTTATACATTTTGAAAACTTTAAGCTCAAAGCATCCTGAATGGCTCTTTTTTCGTATAACTTATAACATTTCCGTCGCTCATAAATTAAATTTTCAATTTCCCTAAATGCTCGACTTAAACTTAGGTACATAAATTATATTACGTAGCCTTTAAGAAGACACTGAGCATTTCGCAATCCCTCACGGGTTTGTCAAAAACTATTGTTGTTACAATAACTAACGTTCTATAACATGTATAATCTTTCCCATCTCAACCATTAAACCGTTTGCACTGAAAATGGATAAATAAACCGTTTGCACTGAAATAGATTTGAGTAAATTTTTTATAGGCCTGGCCCACAAACGGTAACGTTTATTGATGCTATGACACTCTAAAAACATAATTTAATTTATTATAGTAATCGGACGAAAGATTAGGTAAAAATGCAACCGGAATTATGAAATCAATATAATAAATTCACTGTTTTGACTTTTTCGCTAAGATTCTTTTCAACGCCACATGTAAAACAATGCGTGTATAGGAACGTCTTAGATGTTCATACGAAAATCAAAATAAAAAACCAACATATTTTACCAAGACTAGATGTGCGCCAACTGCGATTACGCGATACTCCGTTTAGATGAGGTATAGCTAATATTACCACTATAATATAGAGATTCTGAGAAACAAATCTACATGAGTTCACTAACTATACGCCAACTACATGCTATTTCCCATAGTGAGAGAAAAGAGAGCGGAGCGAGCAGAGTGGTGGCCGCAATTAGGCAAAAATGGAGTGGGTCGTCTGGCAGCCAGGTGGGTTGACGACATCTGGAAAAGTATCGGCAAGACCTGGATGCGACTGGCACAGGACCGAGAAGGATGGCAAAATAGGGAGGAGGCTTATGCCCTGCAGTGGGTGGATACGGGCTGAAAATGATGATGAAATCTACAGCATTAAAACAAAATAAAACGCGAACGTAGCCACTGAAAAAAACCAAATATTACACAAAAAATACGAATTACTAGTTGGAGCGGCAGAGTTGGTATATTTTTATGCTTTTATTTTCACAAAACAGCGCGGCCATCGGAGGGTTTTTATTTTCGCCTCAGCTGACGTAGAGTTTGAACGAATGAACAATAAAATGTGATACGAACGTACATTGCTTCTCACATAACTGAGTTATAGTGTTTGGTATAAAAATTAGTACCGTCTCGACTTAGCCATTGACAAAGGATAAGAGAGAAGAAGTTTCACCTGCGTGTAGGTACTTATTTTCATGGATTATTCGGGTTGAAATACAGGTGCCGTCTGTACCAGCCACTGGAATTACTTAGTAAGTCTTGTTAACAGGCAAAATCTTTTGTTCACCTTTTCAACAATATTGAGCATTTCATTCTATTATATTAATTATTATTATAATTTTATTTCAAAAGAAATACAACGTGAATAACAAAGATCAACGACCCAAAACAGGCTTGTAATAGAGTCAACGGATCTTAACAGTCAAAATGGATTATAATATACATATCATACTAGACAGATAGACAGGTTCACGGTCAATAATGACGTCAAGAAACCTTCCAAGCTCTGATTGAGCGATGGGATTAAGTAGAACACCGAAAACTATCCACTAAAAAATAAACTATTTGGAAGTGTTATAGAAATAGTATCAAATCTAGATAGATTGTGATTCAGCCACCTCTGAGCGAGATAAAAGATGCGAAATGGGCCAAAACCAGTGATCTTTCTCATAAAACTCTGTAAGACTGCAACTAGACAATTTAGAGTTTTAGTCTATTTTTTATAAATCTTAGAGCGCTTTTCTACTCCATATTCGCCAGTATCATTAGATAGCTGAAAGTGTTATACATTTCCATTTCCAAAAGAGTGGACTGAAGAATTATTAATCATCATCATCTTCAGCCTGTCATCGTCCACTGCTGAAGGCAGACCTCTCCCAAGACAAAACACGCAACAAAATTTTACCTCATTATCTTCATACCATTCAAAGGTACTTTTTTATAAAATACACAGTACAGTAGTAAAAAATTGTGAAACTACTGCAGTTTGGTGAACTTTTACGATCGTGCGAATAATTTGGAACGCGTTCGTGAGTTGACTCTCACGCACGATAAAGGTTTGACACTAACGTCTAGAGCTAGAGGGTAAAGACCTTGGAATTATTCAGTCTATGATGTTCTAAAACGTTTCGCTACAGGGTGTGCCTCTCAGAGGGGCTAGCTGTACACGTAGTCGAGTTATACATCAAAACATTAGATAGCACACGAGTTTGTTATCGAAACATATCAGGTGCGAAAATTTGTTGAATTACAATTTGAACAGCGCAACTATTGTTGGTAACGTTCTCACTTTCAGGGTGATCAGCAACCACCTGATAAGTTTCCCGAGTAAAACTAAGTGTTCATACAGACAATAGTCAATTGTTTTCACTTATTTTATACGCTGACGCTACCCCAGAAAATTAGTACTCTACTAGCTCTACTCTACAGAGGTTATACATTAAATAACACCATATCCGAATTCAATTTCAATGATAGCAAACAGTTCGAAAAATCCACATAAACGAATCAATAAACTCCTGATAAACTGATGATATAGCGCAGCGAATCGAAACACACACGATAGCAAACCAATCATCGTAATCCATCAGCGGGAGAATTTGTGGCATAAATGTTGCGATAAAACTCACAATACACGCATTAACCCGGATTATTGTGTGTGAGGTTCAACGTTCTAGAAAACATTTATATTGATTGAGTTTGTTATCGGTATAATACAGGTTATATTTAATTATAGTCGGCGCGCCGCTTCTCGCACTAAATAGTAAACACCCCACAAGTTTCTTATGGAGCGCACAAAATGATCCAGTGACACCCTTAGATTGTCAACTGGCGAGTCGGTTTTTCCACGGGCGGCGTGTACGTGAACTCGTTAAGCCGGGACCAACGGCTTAACGTGCCCCTCCGTGCTTCGGATGGCACGTTAAGCCGTTAGTCCCGGCTACTATTTCTGGTAATAGTAGTCGTTACACAAAAACCATGTCAGAGGCTGTAAGGCGTTTTGAAAAAACTCTGACACCAGGGCTTGCTGTCCACACGATAAGAAGAAGACTACTATACAGAAGGTAGGTTCACGTCCGTACCAAATAGTCCACCCCCAATAGGTCAACATCAGAAAAACACACCCCTAGGTGAAGCATAGCAAATAAAATTAAAATAAATCGTCAGGCCAGAGTCAGAGTCAGTCATCCATTATGGGACCGACCTCCGTCCATTAATAATGTATTTGGCAGCCCTGGCAGGGATGAAACATGAATCAAATGCGCACTAACCCGCTTTATTGAAACATTTCTATCGATAAAGGAGCCTTGAACAGATTACGAGCAAGGAATTTAGCGTAGGAAATATTTGCTTTCAGTAAAGGGATACTTCCTGGAATTATTTGTATTGGTGCGTAGGCGGCAAAGACTACGAAGGCTTTCAATCTTTAGCGTGAATACGTGAAACATTCCAACATGAAAAATAAAACCAATAAAGAAATCGGTGAATATTTTAATGCAAAGCATACCTATGCTCACGACTGTATTCCCCGAAGTCTATATAGGATATTCTTATATACAACGTGTTAATGAATTAACGCAAAACTAGAAAGTAGTTTGTTTAGAATCGAGAGCAGAATCTAACTATCGTGGTTTCAACAAAGGTATATTTTCTTCAAAATATTAAATTATTAGTTTATAAAATTTACTGAACTCGATCTCAACCCACCGCTCGGGCACTCTCACCCTACTTACTACCAAAACAAGATTCTTAAAATGTATCCTTGAGCACGTTAGCGCTTTCATTCATTGCTGTAATGATAACAAATCATTTTTGCCTCAAAACTTAAAATGCGAATGAATAACTTTCAATTTTAGCAGTCAAAATAATGAATTATTTTGTTATAAATCAGTTGGGATGTATGAGGTTTTCCGCTTATTCATTAACACGTTGTATATATAGCATAATCAATATAGTTACCCATATTTCACTAGCAGTAACCTATCTCGGTCCAGAGTAACAAATAATGAGCCCATCGCGTCGCCACTTTCAAAAATCTAGAGGCGTTATAAATCGCAGATAATCGTTGATTGTACCAGTATTATGAATCAGTACCAAGTATAATCCTTAGCCAGTGCAAGTGAAAAAAAACATTACCATTTTTTTTCACCGTTATACACGTAAAATAAACGCTCATAAGGAGTAAGTTAATGTTATTCCAGAAGCAAATATAACATTGTCACATACGCTGAAATCACCTAGTGAAGCTTGCGCTGAATACAAAATAAATTCCTAATTCTATGCCGAAATACTAGCTTAGGCAATGAATAATTGTGGATGGAAAAGTCGAAAGCAGAAAATATGACTTATGAACTTTGTTTGGACTAGTTAGGAGATATACATACTAAAAGTCCTTACCCCTCCGAGGTGCGCTCGAGGGGGGGCGAGGGCAAAGAAGGTCCCGTTTTTTGGTTTTTTGTATACATCTCGAAAACGGTGCGTTGTACGAAATTTTATTGTACTACATAATGGATAATGGATTTTGGCAAATTTTACAATGTGCTACAGAGAATTTAACACATTTTTGAAAATCGGCCATTTTTTAGAGCTCATAGCTAGGCAACGATTGGAGATAGATAAAAAGTGTAAGAGCCAAAGTTGTAGAGAATTTTATCAGTTTCCATTATGTAGTACAACAAAATTTCGTACAACGCACCGTTTTCGAGATGTAAGCAAAAAACCAAAAAACGGGACCTTCTTTGCCCTCCCCCCCCCTCGAGCGCACCTCGGAGGGGTAAGGACTTTTAGTATGTTTATCTCCTAACTAGTCCAAACAAAGTTCCTAAGTCATATTTTCTGCTTTCGACTTTTCCATCCACATCCGTTTTTGAGCATTCATTGACCAAACTATACCTAAGCTACGGTTTATACAGAAGAGACGTGTGGCGGTGGCGGATAATCTTAGTAACACAATATCAACGTTATAGGATGTAGCATAGCGCACACATACGCTCGAAAATAAAACCCTCGTTCTGGCGCAGTCGGGTAAAAAGTAGCCATCGCTCTTTTCTAATATCGAATACAGGCTACTTCTCTGCCAGATTTCATAAAAATTGCTCTGGTAAGATATTGATCCAATAAAACCAAAACTTATTACCATCGACGTAAAAAAACATTGAGTAACAATAGACGTTAAATGAGCGTTGATGAGGAGAATAATAAATCAGTTGGAACGCCCATAACGCTCCATTGAATGAAAATTGGACCATTCTAGTTTAATTTACAATATTGATGAGGTCGATCCCACCACGTTTACTGCGCGAGTTTAAGCTAAAAATAGAATATATTGGAATTAAGGGTATATTTTCTAAAACCCCAACTTTCAGGAACATTGTTTTCAGTGATATTCTATTGCATATCCAGTGTATTATAAAGGGTCCTTCTTAATATGCTGACACTTTTTAAGGGAATGATCCGACCGTCAAACTGAAAAACTTTCTTTATGGCACCAACGTCGAAATCGCGAAAATAAAATCGGATGCTCCATGCAAAATTGCAAACCTACTCGAGGCAAATGTATGGGACAGCAGATTTTTTTTTTCGCGATTTCGATGTTGGTCCCATAGAGAAAGTTGCTTAGTTTGATGGTCTGATCATCCTCTTAAAAAACTGTCAGCATATTAAGTTGAACCGTGTATGTATTATGGAAGACCTGCCTTTACTTACAAATCAAATGAATAGTTTTTTTTTAATATTTCATATAATTTATTTTAGCAATCGCATAAAATCCAGATACTGTTTGTCGAAAAATTGCTAAAAATCGTGTTACTTTAGGAACATTTTTAGAAGAGTTACGTTACACGGTTGAAAATACAGCTTACGTAAAAAACAATGAATCGACTTTATGAAATATGAGTCGGAAACGCACAATACTCTTGAAAACATTTTAGTAAAAATCGTTTCGAAGCGATTCTTATGTGGGGGTAGTACTAGTATTTATTCTGGGACAATACATTCTTTTGACGAAGCATGCCGCGGGGCAAAGTCAAAGTCAAAGTCAATATAATTTATTCAATATAGGAGCTTGCAGCACACTTATCAAACGTCAAATCTTTTAAAGCTACCACCGCGTCGGCACGTGTTGTCGCTGTAGAGAAGATGCGGCCAGAAACTCTACAACATAACACTACTTAATAACTATTACAATATAAATTCTTAAGCTAAAGTTATATATACAATAATACATAGTCTATTTAATAAAATAATTGTTACTATACAGTAAAGTATACTGTAATAGACTATGTATTATTGTGTACTTAGGGCTTTTTGGCTATAAATCTTTTTTGACGAAGCATGTGGCGAGATAGTAAAACAACAGTAAATAAGTCATGAAACCGACTTGTATCGCTAGACGCTATACTTATGCCACATTCATCCTGCAAAACAATACAAGAATGATTGCATTGTATGTATTTGAAATAACAAAATTTTTTTCTCTACAGTTAACTGAACATGAAAATGTTATAACCAGCTTATAAATTTTCACATTTCCACTAAACAAAGACAAAGTGTTATTGAAATGTTAATTGAAATTGTATGTTTCAATTCACAAATTCAATTTGTGGAAAACTGACGTACTGTACGCCCTGACCGACGTTTGTATAAAATGTTACCATAAATACTCGTTACCAACCGACTTTCGTAACAGACTGGAATATTAACTTTTAAATAAAATTCGTATTAAACGTCAACAGCTTTGAACGAGTGGAATTTATTACAATTTTCACGTTCATTTTCCCAAAAATAGACGTCGATAGACGTCCACTGCTGGACATAGTCCTCCCCAAAGCATTGCCACAACGACCGGTCCAGAACCGGCTCATCCAACGGATCCCGCCGCCACCAAGTCGTAGTCTATGCAATATGCTATGAAAACCCTCCACTAACTACTTATTCACCAATTTATTTTGGCAAACGATGCGCCCAACACCCTGTAGAATAACGCAGCTGTTTTCTATAAACACAATACGTGCTTGTAAAAATATATTGAAACAATTCTGTATGATTAAAAAAATACATAAATAAATACTAAAAGTACAAAAGACACTTTCAAAAAAAGTTCAATAATAATAAAAGCTACCACTACCTCCGCGGCCTAATGGTTAAGAGCTCTTGAATCGGAGGTCGTGGGTTCGATTGCCACGGGGGACACCTAATGATAAGAGTTGTGCGTTTTTCCCCAGTTGGTTAGGACATTGCAGGCTGAATCACCTGATTGTCTGAAAAGAAACATGATTCCGTGTTTCGGATGGCACGTTAAGCCGTTGGTCCCGTCTACTATCTCTGGTAGTAGTAGTAAGCATATATATGCTCACGACTATATTCCCTTAAGGGGTAGTCAGAGAAATTCTGAATCCTCAGAACATCCACGTTTCATCAGTAGTACCGAAACTCTGTCCAGTGTGATGGGGGGTGAGCCCGTCGCTACTTATAATGTAGTAGTACGGTAGTAGTAGTCGTTACATAAAAACCACGTCAGAGGCCGTAAGGCGGTCTGAAAAAACTCTGACACCAGAGCTTGCTGCCCACACGATAAGAAGAAGAAGAAAAGCATCTGGCCTTCCCCAAACGGAATTACAGTCGTGAGTATCAGAATGATATTTGTGTACGCATATGCCTGTCCGAGGAACGTGTGTTCGTAGACTCCAAGTTCGTGGTATCAGAAGGAGGGAATTCAATGAAGAGACGATATACAGTTCACGAAAGTCCGATTATATTGTCAGATCTAAAACAGTGAATTACATGATTTTTACGTTAGTGTTTTACATAGGTGTTGTTATAGGGACGCGCGGGGACCGACTGGCGATCGCTGCGCGCTATAAAACAGTGTGGCACAAAAGTGCTGACAAATGAATATATGTACATACCCGTACATGCCTAAAATCTTAGTTGGAGTACTGGACAATTGGTGTTATTTTTGTAAGTGTTATTTTAAACTGCGCTTGTTCTAATATTTATTTAACAGGTTTTTAAAAACTGTTCTACGTGTCTAAGGACTCTAGAAAATGTATATTTTACGTTCCATTACATACGGGGTCCTTCTTAATTAGCTGACACTTCTTTAAGAGGATGATCAGACCATCAAACTGAACAACTTTCTCTATGGGACCAATGTCGAAATCGCGAAAAAAATCTGCTGTTACATACCTACTAAACTGAAATCTTACTCGACCCAATTGTATGGGACAGCTAATTTTTCTTTCGTGATTTCGATTTTGGTCCCATAGATACAGTTGTTCAGTTTGATGGTCTGATCATCCTCTTAAAAAACTGTCAGCATATTAAGTTGGACCCTGTATACTGCAAGAAAAAACGAAATGAAAATTGTTATTTAAATATCCCGCGAAAACGCTTTTCCTGACAATATGCGTGGTTACAAGCAGATGACGTGCCGTAAACTTTGTACGACACTCACACTCTACACGCAACTGTTTACAAGCAGTTGACGTCATCAACCATTCGGCCAATCACAGTCGTTTACGATCACGTGACGAAAGTAGACAAAAAAAATATTTTCTTTGTCGATTTTCTCTTAAAATATCCAGTATTTTTCTTAAGTGACTAAATAGTTGGATTCCAAAATTCATATTCAATAAGGATGCCATCAATAGATCCTATATTTTACATGCTGTCAAATACCTCTACAATTCACGAATGAGTGACTTTGAAAAACATGGCACTGCTGGAGTTTAGCAGAACTATGTCACCTTTTGTCGCAAAGCTTCTGTTTTATGTCTCACAATAAAATCCAATTCAATCAGTAGTTCCGTTTACGACTTAATTAGTGAGGACAGCAACAAACAAATTAGTACAACTAAAATGAAAAACAACATTACGAGATACAAGAAAACAGATTTTCAATTATAAAGCATGTTGTATAAAATCGGCAAAAAGAAATCAGTGGCATGAGTAAGAGCCAATACTATAAATAATTCGGGATCTGACAAGATTGCCTTTTACTGCGATTGCTTGTTACTTTCCTTTCACGATCAATTACTAGCTCCATTTTTATTGGAGATCTGACTGGGCTTACCAAACATACGAGTGCTTAACTTAGGTTTTGTTTTTGTTACAGAAATGTAAGAAGCGATATAGGTACAACCAAGGTACAACGTTTTTTCATCAATCATACCCACAAATTCTCAGAATCGTACGAATTAGGTACCTTTCTAGGGTCGTCAGAAAAAAATAACCTCCAAAACGGGCCATTTTTGTACTACCGAATGTTATGTGCGGCGTCATAAAAATATGGTAATAATAGTTTGCATAAACATATTACTAAAACTTTATATTTCAACGATATATTTTGTCGTACAAACGAGATTTCTTGAATGACTGACAAACAACAACACGACAAATACAACATTACATTTATGACAATTTTTGTTCAAATTGTGCAAAAAATGGAGGAAAAAAATCGGATCGGATTTAGTGGAAAGATAGTTTTTTTTTTGTATCGCTAACTGCGCTGTTTGTAATTACTTCGAATTGTCATAATATTAGATTGATTATTTTATAACACAAAACTACTTTATTTGGGGCTATTTTTGCAATTGGATTGTATTTCTATCATATTCGTCTCTACTATAATGCGTATAGCAAAGCTATCACATGCATATCACAATTTAGCCGAACGGCCCATACATGGACGCATGTCGTCATTTAGTACAACTAACTGTCTTGAAAAAAACGGCATGTTAACGCATGCCATATGTCACATTGCTCATTCACAAAAAATATTGCAACAGAGACCTTTATGCTATTCCCTCAGTGACTTGACACCCACATGACACCCACCCACGTCATGGGAAGAAACGGGGTGAGGAAGCCTCTATTCGAGCCTGAAACCCTTAGACGAATTATATACGGACCCGCCTCGCCTTAGCATTTCCCCTCTGCCAACGTGCAAGATCAAAAGATCTTACGCATTAACATTAAATTTTATACCTTATCACTAAACGCGACAGCCTATAATTGCGGAAAAATAATTTTGAACTTATGACGTTTGGGGTTCACACGACACTGTTTTTCATGATTTTTAACATTCAAAATTAGAATCTAAACTAATGGAATAAAATTCAAAGTTGCGTATCTCGTGCTACCTCGCCCCCCGCAAAAAGTGGCAGAAAAGTTTGTTAGTAGAATTACACGCGTAACTTGTCCTCATATAAGTAGTCTAAGCAGAAACCTCATGTCATGGCTGTATAGTCACTATTATAGGTATCATTCCCTATCAACTTTTTGTAGCGTGAAAAGTTACCTAATTTACTTAGGGCCTGTTTCACCACTTCCGAAAAAGTTCTTGTTAGCTTATCCGACAGCTCATTTGACATATTCTTCATACAAAACAGACACTACAGGCCCTAAATGTCACTATTAAACTGAGAAAACCACTTTTTGAATAATATCAGTCAAACGCAAAGAGATTATACCTAATAGAGTGAGCCATACCAATTGTAAAGTGTCCACTTTTTTTGACGTTTAGGTTTGAGTGTGTGGTGTCAAGTAGTATGGACAAAAGGCACCAAGTGACATATGGCCTTATGTTTACGGTCACTTTTCACACACACTAGCTTAAAAAAAAGTGGACAGCCGCATAAACAAATAATCGTAAATTTATGCGGACTCTATTAGGTATAATCTCTTTGGTCAAACGTTATAATACGACCGACCTAGGAAACGTCAAAGTAAATAATGAAATGACGGAACCAATTGTCATGACTACAAAGGGTAGAACATCAAAGGCTGAGCTTTGACAGTTCAACTTTGTAAATCAAAGACAGACCGACAGCGAAAATTCAAGTTTCAGCAAAATTAAGCATTCCCGATTCGAAACAGCCCACCGACCGGCGAACAACGTCAATCGGCAACGTAATAGGCACCAGTTAAGGCCCTTTGCCTCTAACGCAAAGTAATGAAGCTTTCGAAACGGCCAATCAGCCCGAAAATACCGATTTTATCTACGAACAAACCTATTTTTGCAACGGAACAAAATTTCGGCAACTTAAGCGGAGTTTCCATAAACAATATCTTAATTTTCGTTAGCTCCAGGCCCGGGAAAGTTGGCAATCTCAAACTCTAATTTATTTATTTCAGAGCTTAATGTTCACAAATACTTTTGAAGGGTAAATAAAAGTACATAAGCCATTATTGATTCGTCGCCTAATTTTTTTTTTAAACGACTTAAAAAGGGAGGTTTTCTGTTTGACCCGTATGTATTTAGTATTTAAGCATGTTGGCAATATACTAAAAATCTAAAATGATTTTTTCTAATATGGAATTCCTATATTTCTAGGAAGGTTTTATTATGAAATATGGTAAGAATACGGCATAAAGTCCTTTTAAGGCGCTACCGCCCGGCTTTACCGTAAAATTGGGTAACTTTGTATACATTTTATACATTAACTATACTGAATAATCTACAGGACACGAGAAGTGATTTGGTTTTTCACACAATCTGTTTTAATTAATAAAACTGAAGAAAACAGAATCTTAAGTCACCCCTTTTTTCCAGTTTTAACCATTTTACTCTTACAATTTTGATTGCAAGAAAATGAAATATTACTAAATACTTCAAAATTCAACATAGAATTTCATAAAAATTCATCTCATTTTTCAAAGAAAACGGCTAAATTCTGATCGGAGCCACGCGCTCGATCACATTGATTAGTATGGAGAATCGTGTCCCCGGGCGGATACGCCTTAAGTGCAAACTTTGCTAACAAAACAAAGAAAAAAAAACATTTCAACCAAATGGCCAGCACTTCAACTGTAAAACTTTTTAAACGTCTTTTACTATCCACAATGGAAATTTAATTTGAAATTGGAACGGAGGAGGGACCGTAATGAGCGACGAATGGACGACAGAGGATCGCAATTAAGGACCAGGGTGACCTTCGACCTACAAATTGCTAGAAATAGACGACTATACTTAATTAAATATACTTGAAGGACATACATTAATATGGCATCTTGAAATGTGTGTCAAGGTTATGATATGAATAGAGAGAGAACAGCTTTTCTGATACCATGAGGACAATCAATCCACGTTATTGCAGTTTTTAAATAACCAGAATTAGTATTTCCGATGGTTTTCCATGTGCCCTAATTTTCCATGTTTCCCTAATTTGCTAATAAAGGAAAAACATTAAAATAAACCAGTCGAGTGCGAGTCGGGCTACTCGCGCACTGAGAGTTCCGTACCACACCACCACACAACATATCAACTTACAACATTTTTTTTCCGGGACCTTTAGCGGGAGACCGACTAACACTTGGCCGGTTTTTATTATTTGTTGTTATACTGTAGATTTTGCTCTATAATTACACCAAGTTTGACACTTGTATGTATTACCGTTTTTACGATACAGCGAGAAGAAAAAACATTGATAAAAACTAGTTTCTTGTATGAGGAATCCCCTTAATTTTTAACTTTTTGTCATTCATTCATTTTTATTGTTTGTTAACAAATCCGCGCTTATTCTGTGAAATTCAATTGTCTAGCTATTACGGTTCAAAAGTTACAGCCCTAAATAGGTAGGACGGGGACGGACGGAAGGACAACTTAGGCTTAGTAATAGGTTCCCGTTTTCATCCTTTGGGTACGGAACCCTAAAAAAACAATTTTTTTCACAGTAAGTTGTAAGACCTTTTTGAAGCAAGCAGAAACAAACCAATTTTGTTACATAGCTAAGTCGTAAGATTTGATGAGCTGCTTTCCTAGATTCCTAATTTAGGCGCTACCATTAAACTTTGCTAATACGATGCGATCCTAGGATGATATTCCATCCTATGTAGCACAGTCTTGGCCAGGTAAATGGCGTATGAAGGTTAAGAGCCCATTCTATCCGTAGAGGTGTTAAGAGGTGTAACAAATGATGTTGTTATCCGCTGCCAGAGGTACATTAGCTCTGTATTTATGTAGGGTCCACAAAATGGATCTTGAAAATAACTTATCATGATCTTGAAGGTCATTTGTGATACACGAATGAACTAAAAATAGAGTTGTGTAAAACGGCTTTTATTTCAAAACGTTTCACTAAGTGTTTAAAAATTCTTTCCCCGACAATAAGAGAGTTGGGTTGGCTTGACCAATTCCACTCTCATCTCATACGCAAAAAGTGAAATCCAATTCATTAATGGATATTTTCAGTGGATTAGAGTGGGCAATTAAACGTTAACAAAATTTATGTTGCAGGTGATAATAGTTGTTACTGCATACAGGGTCCTTTTTAATATGCTGACACTTTTTTAAGGGGTTGATCTGACCATGAAACTGAATAACTTTCTCTATGGCACCAATATCGAAATCGCGAAAAAAAACAGCTGTTCCATACAAAACTGCAAAACTACTCGAGCCAAATGTATGGGACGGCTGATTTTCTTTTCGCGTTTTCGATTTTGTTCTCATAGAAAAAGTTGTTCAGTTTGACGGTCTGATTAGCCCAAAACAGTGTCAGCATATTAAGAAGGACCGTGTATATTTATAAAATGCTACATATTTTTATTAATGACGAATCAACCCCTTTAAACTGTTTATACAGGGTGTTAGGGTAAACCGTTACACTAATTTAAGGGGACATTTCACATTAAGAGAAGTTTATTCCGATTGCGTAAATGCGCGCTGCATACAAACGAAGTCTAGTGATATTTTAAATACTAACCAATAAAAAACAATGAAATTTTGCAGAAACAATCTAGAAACAAATCTTTATGCTGGTATCTTGTCCGATTTCCGTTAAAATATACAGTTTCAATGCTAGGTTTAAATTAAGATTTGTATGGAAACCTTTGAGGCACTGTAACTTTTAAACTATAAATTTTAACTAAAATCTGACAAGATACAAGCATAGAGATTAGTTTCTAGATTGTTTTCGAAAAAATTCACTGACTTTAATTGGTTAGTATTCAAAATATAAGCAGACTTCGTTTGTATGGAGCGCGCCAACAGTAATATACCCTTAAAGTAATGCAACTGTCTACCCTAACACCAACAATAAGTAACGACCCGGCCATACGCCCACGGATGACAATCTATTATTTTTCCAAAACAAATTAATCTTCCGGTCCAAGAACTATCAAAGAAAGTAATTGCCATAAAATTAAACACAAAATTGTCAAACGCGAAAACGTAAACGAGTATTTTAATTAACTTTTAATAAAATCCCAGTTTAATAAAACTCGCAAGAAGTTTTGAAGGAAGCGCCGGCGTTATTTTTTATCATCAAAGTTTAACAATCGTGGAGAGTCTGTAAGAATTGAGAGTGCTTATCTTGAAACGACTAAAGCAGTTTTGATGTTTTAATGTCGATAAAACGTGTTTGTTGTTTATGGTAATAATGTCACTGAGTTTTAGCTTCGTAAAACTCAACAAAAAGCGAAAAGCTTCCCCGCACTTCTTCTGCGTTACGTAAACTTAGAAAGAGGAGACGGATATCTCAATATCGCAGGAAGTATGCTTGGCATACCTGAGAAGGATTAAACTAGCCATTTATATTTCATCTAGACTTCATTCCAAATAAGGACGAAAATATTTTCCGATCCCTATTTAGCTTCCTGGGCAATTCTGATTAGTAATTATTATTTATCTATCACAAAGACAAATCTATATCCGACATAAATTGGACGTTACTAAAGCATTTCTAAGAATAAAAGACCGTACGTCTTTAAAATCTCTGTTTCTGCAATTAAAATTACATACATACATACATAAGCTCACGCCATTGTCCCATGGGGGTAGGCAGAGACCACGGACCGCCACACGCTACGACTCAGACACACCTCTTTAATTAAAATTTGCCTTAAATTTTCGTTGCTATTTGGAATGGAGTATAGGCACTTGAAACACAAAATTTCATTACAAGAATTGGTCTGATTTATATCGAATCGTATGCCCCTAAAGAGTTTTACACAACCAGGACTTTCCGTTTTCGGTCATAACATTTCTACGATTCTTCGAATATCATTTTCAGTATAATAACGCCCACCTATACCTATAATCATTATCATCATCAGTTCACGTGCATGAATTGCCAAATTCGTTTATTGTATTGAACGCCTTTCGCATATCTCCTCTCTAATCTAGCCGGGAAATAGAAGATAATACACCCTACAATCACCCAAAATAATCTCTTCATGACAATGGCAAGCAAAACTCATTGTCATGCCATCAACTCAACATAACATTACCCGTATTCCCCATTCCGTTCGTCAACAAAGAACACGCGTGAATGAAACAAGACATACCTTGAAAGAGCTGACGGCAAGCTGTGACAGTCCATCGACGTACGGGCCCAGCACGGCATGCTCACGCACGCGCAGTGACCGCCGCGTCGTCTCAGGGTCCAGGAGGTCGTGCACTCGCTCGTTGTAGATCTCCATGTAGGAGACTTCCACCTGAGGATGACAATTCATAGGAAAATACAAAATTTGTCTACCAGAAGCACTCTCGATTGCTATTATTTATAACGCTGCGCTAGTTAGTTCAGCGACCCTGAGGGATTTCCTTTAACTGTCTTGAAAACCTGGTCAAAGATCAGAAACAGGTCCTCATCTTTTAGCAACAACTCTCTTCTGGAAAGAGACAGATCTTTCTCATAACTGCTTGAATCTAGAACTCTTAAGAGTCGGAAAATGTGAGTAATAAATTAATATCAACTATTCACAACCTGAATCCACCGAATGCTTGGTATTGACCTTACTTCAAATAGTACTTTTAACACAGACGATTTATCAGAAATTTATCAGTTCAATATTAAAGCTGCAACTTACTAAAACGGAAACATTAGCAATGGTTGATTGAAAATATTGGCAATAGTGGTGATATTTTTCTACGACCCGTCTTCATCGATGTTGCTTTACCTAGAGTCGTCAAACAGTCGATCGCGACTCATCTTCTCTCTCATCCATAATCTTAGCTTACCTTGTATGTAAGAGCAGGAGGCGACTGTTGAACCGCGATCCTCTCAAACAGAGCGTTGCAGAGACGAGGGATGATGCCGCCCTCATCAGCGCCTGGCGAGCCCATCATCGTGTAGGACTTGCCGGATCCTGTGAGAAGAGAAATAATACTTTAAATATTTGGGTCTAGATTGGGAAGCGAAGAAAAATGAGATCGTAACTATAAAGGCTTATCGATATTGAAGACAGAAAATACAGCTGTAATACTTTTACGCTAGGAATTAAAGACAAAGACCTTGAAAGTCTGTAACCTAGATTATTCATTAGTTACTACCGTACCTATATTGTGAATTTTTATGGTCTCTAATATAATCTTTAGAAACATGGTGTGACTTGAGATTAAACAGATGGCCTGTTACGTAAGCTATTTAGTCGTCAATTCACTGTCTGTATTTGCAAACCGTCAACGCATATCTAACGAGACATTATCTGAAACCAACTGCCTAACGAGTCTTCCGAAGGACAGGGGCACTTGAGATTTGTTACCACAATACAAAAATTACGGTTACCGAGGCATAACTACGGTAGTTGTTTCAAATAACGAAGCTCGGCATAAATAAAGTGCCATAAATAGGTGAAATATACATTCAAATAAGCTGCAATCCAGATCCGACAGCATATCGACTAATCTTTATTGCATTCTGGCCTTATATTATCAAAAGTTATATTCGAAGCAGTGGTAGAACCAATATGACAATACCGCACGTGCAACCGTGCATTCTATTTAGAATATTAATCACAAGATCTAATGATTCAATTTGCTTTGCACTTTCTTTTTGTTCAAAATCAATTACAGAATATTCCAGACGGACATCGTTAGCGAATAAATCAACGCGATTGTTGTCTGTTTCGTTATGGAGAAAACAAGTTTATTTGAATAACAATTTAGAACATCGATGACCCAATTTTGTTTTAACATGAAATACCGAATTCGCAGCAAAAAATTCGTTGACTGATATTTTGTGTTCAAACAAGGACTTTACTTAATTTTGTTTTCCAGATTGAGATTTTGATCTATTTTCCAATATTGAAATTTTGAGGTAAAAATACAAAAGAAAGATACAAGGTAAAGCCTCCGATCATTGTCCTGCAATGTTTGTCTTTTTTTTTTCTAAATGTATTTATATAACTAACTACAGTTAACCCGCGACTTTGTCCGCACAAATTATATACCTGATTTTAAGTCAGAAAAGCTCTCAAACAAAAAAAGTTTCATCAAAATAGGTTCAGTAGTTTTCGCGTGATAATCTCACAAACAAACACACAAACAGACTGACAAAAAATCTAAAAATGGTTGATTTGGAGTAAGGGACACCTAAAAACGATCATCTTTTTTTGTAAATATTTTCAATGTAGAGACGCACTTCTGTTACAGTTTTATAATGGTTAATATACTCAATCGAATACTGATACAAACATTTTATAAGCATTTAGTAATCCTACAAAAAATAATCAGAAGGATTAGCGCGCCTTAGGAAAGCTACTGATACACTTTATTAGTTTATTAGGTTCAGGAATTGTAACGTTTTCTAAGTGACGGAGTATGTGTCTGTTACGTAGTAACTCTATAGTAATCTGTACTTATACAATGAGAGAAGATGCGGCTTGAAACTTCACAGCAAACAAACCTATTCCAAAATTTATCTTTTCTTGCAAGCAAAAACCATTAGCAGTCCAAATTAATTCTCAAGTTACAACAATCTGAGGTTAACTCCGTCCGACAATTGCTTAAATTTAATTAGTTAGAAGTCAGCAACAGACCGACAAACAGGCAAGTTCTGTAAGCCTCTGATAACAATTGCGATCTTACTGAATGGCGGCTTCGGCTGGCAAACTTGCCAAGTTTCATATTGTTGTGGCTTTACAATTAAAGCCTAAAGGTCAATACCTACATTATTAAAAGTTAAGATACGCACTGCAAACTTAAAAAGATGTTCTTCTTCTTATCGTGTGGGTAGCAAGCCCTGCATTGGTAGCATGGCACTGTGATACAGCGCTATCACACCTTCGCTCTCTTTCTATTTGCGCGCGAACGAACGAGATACAGCCTTATCACGTGTAACATGCTACGGCAACTGGTGTCAGAGTTTTTTCCGACCGCCTTACGGCCTCTGACGGGGTTTTTATGTAACGACTGCTACCACCAGAGATAGTAGCCGGGACCTACAGCTTAACGTGCCATCCGAAGCACGGAATCATCTTTCTTTTCAGACAATCAGGTGATTCAACCTGCAATGTCCTGCAATGCCCTAGCCAACTGGGGAAAAATGCATAAAGTGACATATCACTAGGTGTCCCCCGTGGGAATCGAACCCACGACCTCCGTGTCAAGAGCCCAATGCTCTTAACCATTAGCCCACGGAGGAAGTCAAAAGATATTGAGAGAACACAAGAGGAAGTTAGTACCTCGAAATTCACAAGACCTTTTACAATTTTTTTAAATTGTGCCGCGCCTAGCCGTCTCGCTCGTAGCATTGCTTGACGCGGACTATTAAAAGAAAACCCAATTGGGTATTTTTCAAGTCTTCACTTTCCGCGCTAGTAACTGCTTCTTTTTGATATAATAGAATTGCTCTAAATCCAATGTTTCACGCTATACCACAAAAGATACCATATGAAATTATTCGAACAGCATATGCTAACGCCTGTCCCTCCAGAGAAGGCAGAGATAACCGATCACCTCATGCTACGATTTTGACATACATATCGCGCCTTTTCAACATCCATAAAAGATGGCATTGATAAAATATGTGAACAGTTTAACATAACAAGAGGCCCAAAAGAAGAAATGAGATTAAATAAAAAAGAACAGACATTAGAAATATGTTACAGAATCCAGGTGCAAACATATTCCTAATAAATCATAATTTACTTCAGAAGTTCCACTTTTCAGCACCTTTACAGTCATAACTTATTCAGGCAGGATAAAACTGAATAGGTAATGTATTCTAGGTGCCCTATTTATTCTAGACCCTCGTCTGGGGAAACTTGAGGTCTGGGAACTTAATTTTTCAGGAACTTTACATAGACGGAGTTTAAACGTGGGCAGAGCTTGGGCTTTTAATTTTCAATTAAGGTTACCTCGTCTCGTGAAATTGAATTATGTCGTAAAGACTTGAGGTTTATGATGGACGAAAACGAATTCAAGAGTAATTGTTTGATATAAAATATCGGATTATGATATAAAAAGATAGTAAAAATGATAATACTGTCATCATAATCTACTCGTTAATGCCCAGTTCACGGATTCACCAAGTTTTTAATTACTAACAAAATTTAAGGACAGACGATGAAACTAAACAATTTTCGCTAAGGAACATTGAAATTTGATCGGCTGATCCGCACTTTTGTATGGGAGGTCCTAAAATTATTTACGTTTTTCGACCCATGTTCCTTAGTCAAAGTTCTATAGTTTAATTATCTGAATTCACCCTTAAAATTTTGTTAGTAATTAAAAACTAGTGGTGTACACAGCCTTAGTAGGCTCGAAATAAATGAACCTTAAATCTTACGAGTTGGTACTCTCAAATAACAATACAAAAAACCTTCAAATAGTTCTATAAAATCGTACAACAAGAAAACATTTGAAATTGCCTTATATAAAATACACGACGCAAAAAACGGTTTATAGCACCAAAACACATTTACACAGGGTACAGTTTCGTTAAACAGCTCGAACTAGCTTTCAATATTCCAGTCGTGGATTTATCTAAACAATAGCATGGATGTAACTAGGGTTGCGAGCAATTCGATTTGTCCAGTGTCCTGATTTTGAGCAAATATTTTTATTATTCCATTCCGAAACCATAAATATGATAAAAATGTATCTTGCCGTTACTGGACGCTTTGAAAGTGGTTGCTAGGTAAGTTTGCTCTTCCTACTATGATATTGTATATAATCTGAGAGAATGGATACTTTGTTTTGTATACAGGGTGAAAATGATATCATTAGAATCCTTTTAAACTACGACTCTACCCATAAAACTGATGAACATTTACTATGGGAGCAAAACGATCGGAGCAAAAAAGAAATCAGCTGATGCATACATTTGGCCACTCCAAAGGCAAATTAGGCATTGCAGTTTAGTACGGAACAGCTGATATTTTTAATGCTCCGATCGGTTTGCTCCCATAGTATAAGTTGTTCAGTTTGATGCGTAGACTCTTAGTTTAAAAGGATGCTAATGATACCAATTTCGCCCTGTATGTCCCGTCTTAATTTCGCCCTGTATGTCCCGGTTACTAGTCTTAAATGTATGTGCCGCTTTTACGTAACATCGGCCACGGTTAACGATGATGTCTAGGAACGTCGTAAATAAACGTCAATACTTAACAAACAGCTCCTTCCTACATCTAAAATCATAAGTGTTTAGCAATAACCTACCACTAACTAGGTCGTATTTTCTTTTGTCCAGATAAATACGCGTCCCGCTATTCAAGGACCTTATCTTGTTTACAGAAGTCGCAACCCTACACACAGGGAATCGAATTTATAGTGATATTATACGAAGATCTGCCACCTGACGTCCCGGTAACGTCCAACGTGGCGGAATGACAAAACTATTGATACACAAAGCGGCTCCGAGATCTGCTTTGATCTTTTATTGAAAGTTTATGTTTAGAATTTAGGAAGCTTACAATCCGATTTAGGGCTATCGTAAAAGACTTTATTTTGATAAACCTCAGCATATTTATCAGAAGCAAAATTGTTCATTTCAGAAATATCGAAATATTCTTAAATTGAATTATTCCTATTCCTTCAGTAGGTTTTAGATATCCAATCCGAAACCGAATAAGTTTAGCCAAGCACGCCATCAATTTTGAATTATTTCTGGCGACGATGATGCGAAATGACGACGATGTCCTTAATTGCAAATTAATTTAATCTAAAATTAAAATATTTATCAAGGTTTTTTACCGCGTTTTGTTTATATTTATAAGAGTTTCCAACCGCGTAACTCGGAAAACGGTTGGCAAATTAATTGACCCCAATAGTCTTAATGGTACGACACCAATCAGTTCAGTAAAATAATTATCCTAATATTAATTAAGATCTACGTTCAGTTGTTTATTATATGTATAAAAATACAGGGTGAAATTGATATCATTAGCATCCTTTTAAACCCACCCACCAAACCTCTACTCATCAAACTGAACAACTTTTACCATGGGAACAAAGCGATCGTAGCAACCGCGCCCGAGCGAAACCGCGTAACTCGCAAAAACGGTTGGCAAATGAATTGACCCCAATAGTCTTAATGGTACGACACCAATCAGTTCAGTAAAATAAGTATCCTAATATTTAGTAAATATAAGTAGTAAAGATCTACATTCAGTTGTTTATTCTATCTTGATGTTGATTGGATACGTAAATCCAAAACTATTGAAATTAATTTAATATTGTTGGAAGTTTAAAATTGTTTCTTCAAATCTCTCGACAGGTTTGAATAAATCTATTACATTGAGTTAACAATTAAACTGTTAAATATAACTTTGGATTATTGCGAGTGAGGTTGAGCGAGGAGGTTCAAAGAGGAAGCAATACTATCGATAGTATCAATTTGTCTTAGCCACAGTTTTATGTATTATTGTATACATAACTTTAGCTTAAGAATTTATATTGTAATAGTTGTTAAGTCGTGTTATGTTGTATTGTTTCTGGCCGCATCTTCTCTACAGCGACAACACGTTCCGACGCGGTGGTAGCTTTAAAAAGATTTGACGTTTTATAAGTGTGCTATAAGCTCCTATATTGAATAAATTATATTGACTTGACTTGACTTGACAGAAGAGACATGTGGCGGTGGCGGATAATCTAAATAACACAATATAAACCTTATAGTACATAGCATAGCGTTCTTTGGAGAATTACGCCCGCGCCTCCAGGTGACGTCGCCTCGCTAGTGTGAGTATAAGTTTGTTTGTCTTCCACTTTAAGGCCGCATCACCGAATCGCATAATGGAATGTTATAAATAAAATTGCATTAAAATTCTCCGACCCACTTTCCAATAAAAGCGAATTTTACGAATACCTGACAGAACAACAACTTTAAAAAAACACACAGAACCCAGCTAAGGTAAGTAAAAGTAGGTGAGGAATAACACGGTTTGTGAAAACGCAGCAGAACTAAAACTAGGGATGTTATGCATATGAGACTTCCTTTTCAGATATTTTTATTGGAATAACTCACTGCGGTGGAATAACTAGGTACCTACCATACGATTGTTTTTAACATGTCATTTCTCAGTTTTTGACCACGAAAATAATAGTTTTCAATGTTTTAAATAGAACCATAGTACCAATTATAGTTATTTTTAGTGTTCCGTACCAAAATTGGCAAAACGGAACACTTATAGAATCATCCCGGTGTCCGTCCGTCTGTCACAGGCGTTTTTCTCAGAGACATAGGAAACTAAAACATGGCATAGTTATTGCAATTAATGGTCCAATAACATAAATAATGTCAAAAAGTTTATTTTTTAGCCATGAGTTAATAAAAAACTTTTTTTTTATAATGATCGTTTGGGGTATTAAATGAAAGTGAAAATGCGATCAGAAATAATTTTTAAAATTTTTATAAAGTCTTTTTAACAAATTATTCAAAAGACTCGAAATATTGCTGACCCCACCTGTTTTCGGAAAATGTTTAGACACCAATGCGGATGTTTGTGTAACTGTTATCCGTTACGTAGCTCTATACCATCCCTAGCTAAAACTAAAGGTAAAACGGAAAGGCGGCCGCCATTACTCTTCCGAGCCGACCCGTTCCGTTCCGTTTTACGCTCGCTATGAGATGTCAACTTTTATTGGCACACCTCGAACGGAAAACTACTTCGGTTCGGTTTGAATTTATTTCCTTTCCCCCGTTGCCAAGAATTTACGTCAGATTTGATTAAAAATATTGATTAAGTGCGCAACTTGAAATTTTTCAAGCCGATTGCTACGGTTGGTACAATTTGTATTTCAGTTATGGTAATTGGTATGTGAATAACATAAAAATGTGATATTTGAAAATATATTTATTGTGTGTTAAAAGTATCTTTGATTTACAAAAAAGTAAAATAACATTTATGAGTGGACGAATTATATGTTCAGTTGCAAACAATAATCAGTTGTGTACCGTTGGCAGATGGGACCGAAGATCGTACCGCGTACCGGAAAGCGCAGCGTGGGTAGGCCTCCAACAAGTACGAGCTGGCTAAGGCGACGCGGCAGGAACAGATTGGATGAGGGCAGCGCAGGACCGGTAGTTGTTGCGAACCTTGGGGGAGCCCTATGGCCAGAATTGGACGTCCCACGGCTGAGATGATGATGTTAAAAGTAAATCTCATTACGAATATTTCTGATAGCCCCGAAAAGAAATGCGTTCTTGAGTTATACGCAAGTTAAATCAGCTACACCTACGCCCTCCAGTCATACGTAAACGCTCCTAATCCCTTAGACTAAATAATTTAATAACTTTCAGTTAACACCAATCAGAAACTCAATTACTTGTGCAAACTTTCTAAGTATGTTCGCTAAATTGATGTTTGTATATTGACTAATTAATTTTGAATCATTTAATTTTGTTTAAGTAGATATTAAATGTACGATATGTGATATAAATCAATGTACGTAATGTAATGATAAAGGATTTTATACTTCATTCTGTGAGGAGACCCTTGCTCTTTCCCTGCAGTGGGATCTTACACAACCTGCTGTCATGCTGTTATCTTATCATGCTTTAACTTAGTTACACACGTATTAGATTTTAGCGTATTATCGAAGGGGGACGCCGGATTTAGGCCCAGAGGAGTGATAATTTCTCGCACTATTTATTAATTACTATACTCCATTCCAAATAAGGACGACGAGATTTTCCGATTCCTATTTAGCTTTCGGGCCAACTCTGATTATCAAATGTAATTATTTTTTTTGATACATATACTATCCGACATATCGTGGACGTTACTAAAGCTGTTCTACGAATAAGTGAGAGGAAGTGTTATAAATCTCTGTTTCTGTAATGCAAAATAGTATAGTGTATAGAACTTCGTTATTGTTTTATTATTGAAGATAAGACATTGTTTTTGTGTGATTTCTTTCTTTCCCTAAGTCTAAAAAGCCTCACAACCGATCCCGGGATCATTATGAAATTACAAACTACTTAATATTTATCACATTACGAATCCCGAAAACAGGTAAAACTACAAATAAAACATAGGTAATTTCGCATAGTAGAATTGCAAACCACGAACTTTCTATAAACCTTTTCCTTTGCCATTTTAACAATTGGTACTGCATACTATTATTTCCATATAGTTTCATATGTGTACACTGGGGGCCCAAGTTTCTTTGGAAACCTGGCATTGTCTTTTTACGCTAATATGATGTGTTTAAAGAACGCGACTTCGCGTGTTGTACTGTATACACTATACACGCCTGAATATGAATTTGATGCTTATGTTAATTCAATTTAATAGGCAGAACAATTAGGGCAGTAACTAACAAAAAGGGTTACCCAAAATTCAATGCTAAAATACAGAATATCGGGGTTTAGAACTAAAGCCGTTACGAATCGGCTATAGAATATTATTTGTATCGATATGTTTTAATTGAACTGTGTCATTGAATAAACATCTTATAAAGCTACTTAACTAAATGTCCCATGTTAAAACTCTTATAGCCAGGCTGTAAGCACGTAAAGCGCTTGATATGTGGGTCTTAGTTTTAAAACTATGAACTGCAAACGAACGTGCCGTGCGCGCCGCATAGGGGATGATCACAACTTGGCGGCAATCCAAGCTTCCTCGATACATATCACCGTAATTTTCCAGAGATATTGACACCGACGTCAATCACGACTCTCTTCCATGGTCCTTTTTAAGGTGCATTCTTAATTGGCGTCACTGAGAATTGGCATTCATCATCATCAGCCTAACGTCTAACTGCAAAGCACAGGCTTATCCTTAAGGAGGCATTAGTCCACCACGCGTGCCCAATGTGGATTGGTAAACATCACACCTCCGTATCAAAATTTCTTCTTCGGTGTATGCAGAATTTTCGAAACGGCTTTCAAAATAATATACCTAATTTGCTGCAGCTACAGTCAACCTGCGTACCTGAATGCTTTTTTATTAGGGTTCCGTAGTCAAACAAGGAACTCTTATACTTTCGTCCATTCTGTCTGTATGCCCCCTCTCAATAACTCGCTTATTTTTGCACTATTGAATCGAAATTTGTCATGAAGACAGATAACAGTAACCTAAAAACAGAAATGTAGTAGTTATGAAGACAACAATTTTTTATTTTTAAAGATTAGCAGTTGCCGTAGTCGAAATAAACTAGGAATCCATCACGGTTTATAGGGTTAAGTTGTAAAAACTGCAACATGATCTGTCTAGCAGTTCTCAAGCTATAAGCTAACATACAGATAGACATACATATAAACATCTAACACAAAAATGCAAGCGTGCCACTCGCACTACATAAAAGAGATGGTCCCAACCTGGCAGCCCGCCAACTCTCCTTGATACACCGTCGAGTCATTGTCAAGAGATATTAGCGTCAGTCAATCTCGACTCCAGTTTATCGCATGGATTTAAGTTTTTAACTACCATAGTTTTTGTTTATACATAAGCTCACGGTATTCGCTTTAAGAGTGGTTAGAAATTTTGCTAAAAACTCCAACTCAAAATAATTTATTCAAGATGCTCTTAAAAATAAAAAATAGTTTTATTTAATATGTATTTATGTGTGTGCTTTAACTGAATCCTTAAGATCTCATGTAACAATATAATGCAATATATTATTATGAATTAGGCCCACTTTTTAATCGTCAAATCTTTTTTTGAAGGTACCACCGCCTCGGAACGTGTTGTCGTCGTAGAGAAGATGCGGCCAGAAACTCTACAACATAACACGACTTAATAACTATTACAATTATAAATTCTAGGTAAAAGCTAAGGTATTTGTAGTTTATTTAATGGATACTATACGGTAAACTATAAGCTACAAATATCAACTATAACGGACATTAGGGTAAACAGATGCATTACTTTAAGAAGTGATTGTACCCATGATTCTGAACAACTTTCCCCAAGAAACCTGTAGGAAAATAAGGTACCTACCAAAAATCAATTTTGGACTTTCCATACTACTCGTAAATGCAATCAGGTAATCGAACGTTTGTATGAAAAGTAGAAAACAACCAAAATGAAAAATATGTGACGGTGAAAACGAAATTGTTTCTCAAAAGAACGATATTTTCTCTTTTAAAACCAATAGGAACGTTATAATTGGTTTTTTGTTCAAGTAATTTTCCTGCAATTTCATCTAAATATGCCAAGGAACTTTCATCCTTATCAATCGTACACACGGCGACACATCAAGCTACGCGAGGCCACCTTATTTTGGTTTTGTATAGCTTGATGTGTCGCCGTGTGTACTATCATCATATCTTATTCATATAAAACTCAGTAAAACGTAAGGGTTAAAGTTTTTAATCGAGTTCATAAAATAGTTCAGTTTGGCGCTGACAATTAACGAGCGCAAACAGTGGATAGTTAAAACTTGCTCTCGGCTATTTTCCATCAATTCAGAAGCGATTAGCGGGTTAATATCTATTTATTACTAAATTAAGAACTACCAAGACAAAAAAATAATATTAATTAAAAACTATTCACAGGAATAATAAAAGTTGAAAATCTAATTTAATAAAAGAACATTTCGTTAGAAAAACGCCAATCAATGGATGAATGCATAATCAGTAGATCTAATCTGCTATTATTTTTTTTACATTAATTTTACACTTTCTAATTCGTATACAAAAATGGAATTAACTCGATGGTTTGTAGATTTTTTCCGATACGAATTACGAATTAAAAAAAATAGCACTCATTGTCTGTGCTAATATTATGATTGTCCTTAATTTTACGATACTATTTACACCATAACCTCTAAAAAGTCGATTTATAATAATATTAAATCGATAAGAAAGCGGACTTATAAGGACGATAAAAACACATCCTTCAGTAGAATTCATGAAAAAGAAAAAAAGACACCATAGCAGATGAAAATAAGTCAATTAAGAACCAGCTCCACTGTCCATTATAAGTGGCGACGGGCTCACCCCCCGTCACACTGGACAGAGTTTCGGTACTACTGGTGAAACGTGGATGCTCTGAGATTTCAGAACATCTCTGACTACCCCCTCGGGGAATATAGTCGTGAGCATATACATACATACATACATACATACATAAGAACCAGCTCCAATGTCAAACGTACGGCATTAGGAAATAGCATCAGCTTGTACTTTATAAATGAGAACTGGCAGCACCTGCAGTTTTAGGTCACCCGGATGCTACCTCGGCTCTTTGTTCTCATCCCAACACCTCCGCATTACTCGCACTATTGTTATGATACCCTGGTACTTAGTCACTGTTTACCTTTCCAATATTGTCTCTATATGCTGAATGGTAGTTCATACCAACATTGTACCAACGCTCCTGTATTACTCCCACTAATGTTATGATGCCCTGGTACTAAAGTCATCTTTACCTTTCCAATATTTTATCTGAATGCTAATATTTTGGTCTCAACATCTCTATTTCACTCGTACTAATTATGATGCCATGGTACTTTACCACTATGTTACCTTTGAAAATCGTCTCTGAATGCTACATTAAAAGTCAGAAATTCAGTTAGCGATAAAGCAAATTAGTTAGTTTAGTTTAGTTTTAAGCAAAAGTTTATGAGCGAGAATCAATCTACGATCATCGTAAAGCAGCTAGATGTTCTAACCAAGCTATTTAAACTCCACTACGAAAATATTGTTAATATTAAACAGTAGTTTTAAAGTACGTAATTTCTAATTAAAGCAGTTTAATAACCTAAGGAAAAAAAACTGTAAAATCTTTCAGAAAGGTCGTAATATTTAGTAACGATCGCTCTAAAACTTCGAACCACAAAATGACTTTTATCGAACGGCATAAACCGCTGAGTGAAAGATTACGGCCGACGTCTACGCCGTAGCCGATCGTAGCACCGTAGCAGTTTGCTACGAAATAGTTAATCATTACTCGATGCGATACGAACACTATTAACTTTAGTTACTAAAAGTAGGGTTTTCTTTTCAAATAAATTACAGGGATGCTTTTTAGAGGCTCTTATCTCGTGATGGAAAAAAAAAACACTTTTATAGTATGATCTTAACAGTTTCGATTTCAATATTCCTTGTCTTGTTGAAATGGGGATACAAAGCAATAAAATCATTTACCAAAAGAAAGTATATTCCAAAATATTTAAACTGAACGCCACCTAATTCATACAGTGGCATGTGGAGTTTCGAAACTAATAATAAGACTAAACAATTTTCTTTTATATCACTAATGAGGAGACCATACAAGGAAAAAGCTAGGTATTTAAAAATAAATGGCAAAAGTCTAACAATGCCATTATAAGTTCCTTGCCAAACTTTCCAGCTGCCATGCTACACGGATATAAATGCATGCACAGCGCAGTGAGTAAGTTCTGGACGCAACCTCGATGCAGCAGTGCTTATATTTCTAAACTGGGTTTAGAAACTAGTTCTAAGTGGAGCGATAAAAACTTGAGACCACAATAACGTACTCAGCAACCAAAGTCTCTGCCGCAATAATTGGTAGAGAACTTTAGCAAGAAGGAAAGAGAGCTATCTTGTGATCCATTTTCGGTGCCTCTGCCTCTGTGGGACGTTGAAATTCGTGGGTGCTCTTATTATGTGCATTTTGTAGACTTTATAGCGTTGCACAGAACGCATAACAAGATGATTTTATAAGCGTTTCGAAATTTTCAGGTGTGGTTCTGACCATCAAACTGAACAACTATTACTATTGGAGTAAACCTGGTATCGCAAAAAAATCTGGTGTTCCATAGTAAATTGCAATGCCTACTCGACTCAAATGTATGAGACAGCTGATTTATTTATAACGAATTCAGATTTGCTTTCGTAGTAAAAATTTATCAGTTTGATGGTCTGAAAATTAACGACCTGAAAATGACCGTATTATTTGAATGATATAGCGTAGATTTATTTTGATCCAACTGACTGACGAATACATTAAAGAAAAAGATAAAGTGTATCAATCGATCAATTCTCAAAGAAATCGTTTGCCCTAAACTGAGATCCTATGCAACTGGTACAAAATTATTGCTCTAATAGCGTATGATACCCATGAAACCTAGTATCTTATCACATCATCCAGTAGTACCCATAAAAGTCAAAACTTAATGTTCTCATACACTTTACTACACATTAAAGTTATTACGATAACAACATAATAACAAACAAGACCGTACTGGTCTCAAAGGTTCTAAACGCTAGTCTTCAACTCAGGAAAACATTTTGCATAATGACACTTAATTATACGGTTTTAAAGTTTATACTTAGCTAACTGCTAAGAACTAGGTTGAATTCGAATAAGATTGAGCTGCAGTAGGACGGAGTCAACTTTATCCATTTACTTATACGATCCACTTACTTGTACGACTGTACATGTACAAGTATGTTGCAGTCTGAATCTTGATACAATTACATGAGTAAATTACACCACAGAGACAAAGCCGTCTAAACGCAGAATGTTCAGTACGTAAAGCGTTCAAAACGCAAAATGTGTGTTTTTCTTTAATTTTAGGGTTTTTCCCATACTACAAGTCGCGGCAAGCGCGGCTTTCGCTCTCCGAAAAGCGCGGGAACAGGTTATTTTCTATGCAGCGAAGGCGCGTCGCACGCGTGTAGAGTAATCATGCTAGACGTGCAAAATGTTCATAACCATTGGTCGATTGATCGACCATAAACATTGGGCGAGCGCGTCATGTGATCTTTGCGCGCTCCTGGCCCCATAGAGACAAAGCTTTTAGAAGCGCAAAAATTGTCTCTGTGGGGTGTTTACTCATGTGTAACAACTGCACGCAGAGCATCCGCTGCGTTAAGCCACACCTTTGACACTTAGCTGTCATTTCATACAAATGGGTAAAATTTACAAGAGGTAAGTAAGCATACTGACTGAGCTCGAGCGAGACAGGAATACGCCATTGCTTACAATTTACGCCAAGCTTCCTTCCAAGAGGGGGCGAATTTAAAATTTGTGGGGGGCAGAGAGTGTCCTCACTATATGTAGTACTAACTAAATACCTACTCTTTCTGGTACTGTGGGTAAGCGGAGAAAGCGCGCGTGTAGGGACGTAAGCGGATTATTTCTGGAAAATCAAAGAGACATGTGATTTTGTTTCATGTCTCGTCTAAGGTCTTGAAGGTCATGGTCAGAACCAAGATACCTGTTTTAAAGGTTTATTTAATTTAGAAACAAAAATATCATTTCTATTACATACCATTTTTTGCTTCAAGAGTTATACGCCGAAAACTCTAAAATTAATGCAAATTCTGAACAGTAAGTCTCCCACAGGGAACTGTTTACTTTTGTGCTGGCAACCCCGAAACTCTGTTGTTTTGCTATTAGCCTGATGAAAATATACGAACTGCGACCTTGTGGGCTTCATTTTATTGGTCTTTATTACACTGGAGGGAATTTGTGTTTGTGTTATGCGCTGCCTTTTCTCTTTTACCTTTTATAACTAAACCTGAGTTTGATTCGGTAATTAGCTCTTATGTGTTCTGTGACTGATGAATTGATGATTTAAGAATTAATGTAAGTTTTTACCTATTTCCTAAAACAGTTATTATGTGCAAATGTTATGTGTGAATTAAACTAAAGTTTACGCAAAACAACTAATTCATAATTATATAACGCTCACTGGCACAATAATTTTAATGATCCCAAGCGTAAGGCTTTTTATTATGGATGATGATGATGATGCTACTCCTAGCCGATTTCGGCTACGGCGACTGCCTCTGGTCAATTCGTTGTCGGCGCTCATGCGCCCTATTGTGGCTTATATAGCCGATTTTTCTCAAGAATGTACGTGCGCAATGAGTGCTCTCATTGCAGGACACCATTCCCATAATTAGGTATAATTGATGGCCACTGGTGGTCGGGCCATCAATTCATCGCGCTTGGCATCAAGCTCAGAACGCCGGCGTGCCTCAAAGTCAAAAACGTTGTCTCTGACAAGGGACCTCCACTCATGGCGTTGGGATGCGAGCTTTTCCCATTGCGCGGGATGCTACCGGTGCTACCGTTTCAGCACATCTTTGTATCGGAGAAGTTGCCCATCTAGCTTACGCTTGCCCTCCTCAAGCTCGAAATAAAATATGTCCTTATGGATTATATTATGGATACCATACTAACGACGACACGCAAACATAATATAACATTTATTACCGAACCAGGATTCCAACCCAGCGGCCGTTGTATGGCAGCGTGATATAGCGCTATCGCGTCTTAAGAGAAGTTTATTCCGAATGCGTAAATGCGCGCTGCATACAAATGAAGTCTGGTGATATTTTCAATACTAACCAATTATAGTCAATGACATTTTGCAGAAACAATCTAGAAACAAATCTCTTTGCTTTTATCTTGTCCGATTTTCGTAAAAATATACAGCTTCAATGCTAGGATTCATTTAAGATTTGTATGGAAATCTTTGAGGCACTGTAACTTTAAAACTATACATTTTAACGAAAATCTGACAAGATACAAGCATAGAGATTACTTTCTAGATTGTTTCTGAATTTCACTGACTTTAATTGGTTAGTATTGAAAATATAACCAGATTTCGTTTGTATGAAGCGCGCCAACAGTAATATACCCTTAACTCTCTTTCCCTTAGCACGCGAACGAACGAGATAAAAGCGTTATACAGCCTTATCACGCGCATTATACTACGGCCGCAGAACCCTGGTTTGGCAGTATGGCGTGGTAACCATTACACCAACCGGGTCTTCGAATTCAAATTGATTCTGTTATCAGTTTCCAGAAACTAAATAAATTCGGAGAAATTCACGTTTAAATTCTAGGTTTAATGATAGGAAAATTTTAAACTGTAGCTGAAATTGCTACACGAGGTATAAATTAACGTAAATTCGACAATACAATTTCTAGTTGCCTGCCACGTGTCTACAAATGTTGGAACATGTCCAAAGCGAGTACATTTTACGTAAAATTTTGCCCAAAAATTGGTGAAGCCCAAATGGCTGAGTTCAGGAATAGTCAGGAAGTAATATTTGGAAGTTTCTGCTATTATGCATGGCAGCTTTCCAGCCTTTATGAGATTGCAATATTTGCAATCCTTATCTTTTAGAGGCTCGTCTGATTAATATAGCTTTATACAACGTGTTAATGAATAAACGCAAAACTAGAAAGTAGTTTGTTTAGAATCGAGAGCAGAATCTAATTATCATGTTTTCAACATACGATTTTTTTCTCAAGTTTTTTTATTTTAATTCATAATTTACCGAACTCGATCTCAACCTACCGCACGGGCACTCTCACCCTACTTACTACCAAAACAAGATTCTTAAAATGTACCCGTTAGCGCTTTCATTCATTGCTTAAATGATAACAAATCTTTTTTGACTGAAAACTTAAAATGCGAATAACTTTAAATATTAACTATCAAAATAATGACATTACTGTTTCCAATTATTATGTTATAAATCTGTTGGGGTGTATGAGGTTGTGCGCTTATTCATTAACACATTGTATTAATACACATTTTTTAAGAGCATCAGTTTAAATTTGGTTTAAAGAGATTTTTCAGGTATTCGACCACCCCGATGGGGCTTAAGTCGTGAGTTTGTTTATGTACTTTCCATTAAAATTTACCTCATGGATTTTGGGATTATTTTATGAAAGGCCGAAAATATTTTACACGGATTTTAAAAACACAATATCAAATGTAATTGTTTTGTAGAAATGTTTTCGAGGTTCTGCATTCATTTCATTAACCTCGGGATTTATTGTCGAAGCCCTATATTGATTAATGTATTCCACTACATTGATACCTAACTGCCTCCGTGGTCTAGTGGTAAAGAGCATTGGACTCTTGACACGGAGGTCGTGGGTTCGATTCCCACGGGGGACACCGAGTGTTATGACACTTTATGCGTTTTTCCCCAGTTGGTTAGGACATTGCACGCTGAATCACCAGATTGTCTGAAAAAGAAAGATGATTCCGTGCTTAAGCCGTTGTTCCCGGCTACTATCTCTGGTGGTAGTAGTCGTTACATAAAAACCACGTCAGAGGCCGTAAGGCGGTCTGGAAAAACTCTGACACCTGGGCTTGCTGCCCACACGATAAGAAGAAGACTACATTGATATAAAAACTTATCAACATATCCACAAACAAGCTATTCCCGTAACAATTTGAGAAACAATATTGCTCTACAGAACAACTATAGTCACAATACGAGCACAAATTAATGAGCTCCATTGTGTGAAATCTACTAACATAAAGTAAAACTGTGACGAGGCTGTTTCTATACGTTGAAAGTAAATAAAATGGCTTGATTGGAGGACTATTTACATATGATTTATCTGAAACAGGAATGTAAACGCGGCTTGTTCAAAAAGATTACGTTAAATGGCCGTGGCTACACTAAAAAAAATCAAAGGTTACCAAATTAAACTAAAATTGCTTTATTATTTAATACCACCAGGTTAGTTAGTTAGTTCGGTCACTTTTAAAAAAATTTTTATGGGAGGGCATAGTTATTTGCTGCTATACTAAGCTCTTTTTTTATAATGGTCGCCCTTGCTTAAGATTTTCACTGCAGTTCTGCCAAATTCAAGTCAAGGAGTATCGTGATATCAAGGAGCTACTACAAATTAGTGGAGCCTCGTGGCAAGCCAGAAAGTAACCGATAAGCAACCACCTACAAACAGACTTGCAACGCGACTCCTCTGCACAAAAAGTGTAATTTGCAAGCTGGTTGCAACAAAACCAAATTGTGGCCAGAAAACAATAAAACCATGTTAAAAGATCGCATTCAAATAAGACTGTCTTCTCAAACGCACGTAGCAAAAGTTAGTTCAGCAATAAACGACACTGCAGCCTTAACTGGCACTAAAGTGGCATACAACTGCTAGTTATTGGCAAGCTGCAAACAAATAGTACTGTGGCCCCGGGACTTTTTAATTACCAAAAAGATTACCGATTGCCGTTTCGATATTGTTGTAAGGTACGAAATTACTAATATAAAAACCTAAGTCTTACAGATCACAACCCGCCGTAAGAAAAAAATAGCCTGAAATTTTTTTATTTTGAGGTTTCCGTTTTATTTTCTATACTGTAATGTTCTTCACCTTAGTTGAATACCCATACGTAATAGTAAGACCATCTAAAGTTGCCATACAAAACTAAAAGACCGACCAAAATTGACCGACTTTTTTCATCTGGTCTTGGTGGTTGCTTTTTATGTTAACTTTAGATGGACTTTAAACCTCTAAATTTAAAAATTTCAGACTATTTTTTTTTTCTTACAGCGCGTTGTGATCTGTAAGACCTAGGTTTTTTATACTAGTAATTTCGTACCTTACAACAATATCGAAACGGCAATCGGTAATCTTTTTGGTAATTAAAAAGTCCCAGGGCTACAGTACTAAAATGCAGTTTTGATTTTAACGAGACGCCTTGTCTGCAAATTCTTTCAACTTTTATATCATTTTCTTTGAGGAATGAACAAGCAATACTTCCTAGACTATGAATCAAAAGACTGTGACAAATAGGCAATTACTGGAGCTGTATTGATAGCGGAGTTGTGGAGACAATTTTAAAGTTTCTATTTCCAATGCTATTTGAATATTTTACTGGTTGCCTGACTTATTTCTTGTCTACCCCTACTGAAATAAGGTCATAAGCTAAGAGGAAGGATCTCTCTTTAAGACTAGAGTGAGCCATACCAATTGTTAAGTGTCCACTTTTTTTGACGTTTAGGTTTGAGTGTGTGGTGTCAAGTAGTATGGACAAAAGGCACCAAGTGACTTATGGCCTTATGTTTACGGTCACTTTTCACACACACTAGCTCAAAAAAAAAGTGGACAGCCGCATAAACAAATATCTATAGTTCCATGTCCTTCTACCATTCAAGGTACGTCATAAGACAAAAGAGACCAACTACAATCATAAATTTATGCGGACTCTATGGAGATAGACTGTAATCAACACTATAACACCCATGAAGCAAAAACCAGTGGTGTGTAAAACCATCGAGTTACAAATACCAGCTCATGCCTGGCACAATGCACAGATCCGGCGCTTTTGTTCAGCGGTCCTCTGCATAGTCCCGTTAGACGGTTGGACGACCGCAGCTGCTAATTGATGCGACAATAGAACCTAGGTTAAGACACAATGAGGAGAAGGCTATGGAAATGTGAACGCGGTGTGATACTGAACGTTTCGTATAAGCTTTAGTTAATGGAAGTGAAACTGTACAATAAATACATAATCTTACGACCGTATTTACTTTTGGGGTTTTCTAATAGACAACTACCAATCTACCTTATACTGGGTGTTACAAAAGTAAAAATAAACATTTAAAACTTTTATGGGGGTTGTTATACCATCAAACTGAACAACTGTCACTATGGGACCAACATCGAAATCGCGAAAAAAAATCTGTTGTCCCATACATTTAGCTCGAGTAGATTTGAAGTTTAGTATGGAACATCAGATTTGTTTTTCGCGATTTCGTTGTTGGTCCCATAGTGAAATTTGTTCAGTTTGATGGTCTAAATCACTCCCTTAAATGTTTATTTGTATTTTTGTAACACCTTGTATAGACCCTTATAGGGCTAGCATACGCTAGATACGCACACGCACACGCACATGCATACGCACGATAAAACGAGAAAAAGTCTTGCGCACTCATTATAGCATGATTAAGAAAAAAATACAGAGGCAAATTTAGAATATTCTCGTTTTCTCGGGGGCGACATGCTAGGGCCCACACTGTACCGAAAACTGTGCAAACTAAATCAAATCCTTCTTTTTTCAAATTAGTCAGAATCGATTAATTTGTTTTTTTGTAAAGGCCATTTACATTATTATTCGGACCTTATTTAATTTAAGAAAGAACCCAGGCAATGCCAAATTGTTTCGAAAGCATTCTATCGTTTTAACTATCTTACAAGTTAATATCAACACATGAAAATACTTCGTATAACAAGCTAAGTCAGTACCCACGCAAAGTGAAGAAAGCTAGATAATCTAATATGTCATCTAGATAACACACCGAGCGTGACATAGTAACCATGTCATCTAGATTAGGCCTGTATCACAGCGAGCAACGCACTATGAAAGCAATGCATAAATGAATAACACGATAAAAACAACATTACACTAACACATTCACGTAACGACGAGAAATCTTAGAAACATCTATGGAATATAATATGCAGGGAAGGATTTAGGGCGAGGCAACGTGAATTAAATAGTCTAATCATCGTGGGGCCACACGAAAAAATTTCCAAACAAACAAAACAATTGCATCGTTACTAATTCTTATGTCAATGAAAATCGACTGTTGCTTTAGCGTCTTGAAAACTGACGTCTATATGTATATTCGTGAGATTTTCGGCTGAGACCATTCCTTCACGTTAATTTCATTCATAGCAAATAAGAAATAAGCAAGTTTTTATTTGCAGTGTTGTTATAAGTATAAAACTAGCTACATATGCCACAAAATAATAAAACCCGAATCTGGGTTTAATTATGGATGTTATATTTTTGTGTTGTTGTTGTCTGGTTTCCATAATAAAAGCCTTGTAGGTTATGTTTGGGATTATAACTGTGATCGTTATATTCTACAGGGTGTTCGGGTTAACAGTTCCATTACTTTAAGGGGTAATTGTACCCATGACTCTGAACAACTTTCCCTAAGAAAATTATAAAATTCGTAAAAAAATTTTGGCTTCCCATATACTAAATGCAATCAGCTGATTGAACTTTTGAATGAAAAGTCGATTTTTATTGCGAATTTCCTATAGGTTTCTTTGGCAAAGTTGTTCAGTATCATGGGTACAAACACCCTTTAAATTAATGCAACTGTTAACCCTAACACCCTGTATTTGTGGTTGTGTGATTTGGGCCGTTCACAACCTTTACAAATCCGGCCCTGAAATTATCTAATGAATAAATTACAAACGGTATCACAAAAACCACTCAATGGGAGCGAGATTCGCATGAATACAGAGCGATTGTGGACTATTCGTGGAATCGTTCGATATTTGAGCGAAACGACTCGCTTGTATCGAGAATGAATATTCAAATCGATTTGCCAAACGCGTGGTCTGTACAGTAAAAGCTTTAGTATCACTAACAGGCGATATTCTTGAAATCTATTTTTTGGTAATTGCCACGGTATTCGTTTTTCATCGGTGTCGTACTACAAAGTACGTTGTAGTATTGCAAATTATTGTGGTTTTTAGGATTCCGTACCCAAAAAGTGAAAACGGGATCCTATTACTACGCCTACTTTGTCCGTCCGTCCTACCTATTTAGGGCTGTAACTTTAGAACCGTAATAGCTAGACAGTTGAAATTTTCACAGAATATGCCTTATTTAGAGTTAGTCCCTAATAATATGTGTTCAAAACATTATATTAACCAAAATAAGGAAACCAGATCCATTCAAAATTACGTCAAAGTCATTTATACGTTTAGGTGTACTTATGTCTTGGGATATAAGGAGTCGAAGATAATCAGACTATCAAACCGTTTGGTTTGATAAGAGCTTTTGCTAAGTGGCCATACTGAAATCGCGAAATAAAAACTGCAGTTTTATACAAAACTGAAAACCTACTAGAGATGTTTTTTTTCCTGATTTCGATGTTGGTCCCATAGAGAAACAGTTTGTTCAGTTTGATGGGCTGATAATCCCCTTAAAATCCGTCAGCATATAAGGATGCATATCGACGGGGAAGTGCTAACAAATCCTAACTAACAAAAACCAAATTTTATAGGAGGCGAAAATTAATCAGGTTGCGATGGACCTTAATATAGGAGATATTTCTTCGGTGCCTAACTACGTAAATTTTGCGAATTTCAACTAAATTCATGATATCAGTACGCGCAATTCATTCTCTATCGAACTGCATTCGTAAGTCGTTTTCGTAAAAAATTTAAGTTAGGAGTTGTTAGCACTTCCCGTTGATATAAGGAAGGACACTCATCCTTTTTTGTTGGTACCGGTTGATTTAATCTTTTATCAACACGCCCGCCCGTCAAACCGTGTCAATTTCGTGTTGGAACAAAATACGAGGACTAGAAATAAATTGAGTTTAAGCTAACAGCTGACACTATTAGGCTGCCTTCACACAAGGTTACAAAGTGTTAATAGCTTCAGTATCAGGGGGCCTAGACAAAATATCTTTCGATTAGCGTTAACGATAGTAGAAAACATAAAAAATGTACGGGACTTTAGAAATAAACGAAAACGAATAGAAAAGGCCTAGACAACACGCAGTTTTTGACAGTTACTGCCAACAGTGAGTGTTTCGTTTTGAACGTTTCCTGTCGATCGACCAGACCTTGTAGATAACGCTAGAAAATGGGGGGCGGCGAGAAATTGACAGCAATTACAATTTTTTTTGAAAATCGAACACGGTTCGAGCATATAAAAAATAAAAAGAGTGAATGATTGAGTGAACTAAACGCTAACCATAGACCAGATTTCGCTTTTTTTCTCTGATACGGATAGATTAAATAATTGTGACATTGTCTAGCATTCTGTCATATTTCTATTGTCGATAACGCTGCGGCGTTGTCGTTTGTAGAATAAGAAGCGTGTGCACTTTGTCTAGGCCCCCAGGTGGGTTAGAGAAACCGATAAGTACAGGTACAAAGAAAACACACACTAGGTTTAATTTTCTATTTTCACAACGATTTTGTAGTGGGGTAAGCTGCGCAGTACTCGTGATGTTAATTCGTTGCTCTTCTTACCTACCATCGCAAATATTTATGTATGCAAATAAAAAAATCTAAAACTAGAGTTTACCCGCGACTTGTCCGCATAAATTATGTACCTGATTTTAAGTCAGATCATAAGCTATCAAACAAAAAACGTTTTACCAAAATCTGTTAAGTAATTTTTGCGTGATGCTGTTACAAACATACAAACAAACAGACAAACAGACGGACACAAATTCTCAAAAAGGTTGATTTAGAGTCCGGGATACCTAAAAACCATATAGTAATCTTTTTCATTTAAATATCTTCAATGTACAGACACACTTCTACTACAGTTTTGCAATAATTAAGATGATTATTAGATATTATCTATAATCATCAATCAATCAATCAATCATATATCAAACAGTCTCTGAATGTACATAAAGCTAAAGTTTATATTTGTGAGAGAGTAGCGCTGCAGACACGCTGCAAAAATCGTCAACCGTGAATACAGCCTTAGTCGAAAACACGAAATTGCACTCGACTGACGTGACGCGAGCGCTATACGTTAAAATTGAATTTCATAGCCTGAATACGTCCTGAATAGTGTGAACTTGACATGCAAATTAAAAACAAAATGTTGTTTAAAGGTAATTAGTTTTGGCTCATACTGCATGCAAAGGTTATTTTGCAACAAGTGAAGTAAAATGCAAACTATTTCTGATTCAAGCATGCATTTAGGTCTTTCACAGTCAAGCAATTTTTTTTCTTTCGATACTTAAGGCAATACCATGGCAACAATGTTGACCACATTTTGGCAGATACTGTTGTAGGTTTGTAGCGACAGTGCCACGCTTTTTGGCACTCTTACCTGCCATCATACTCGTACTTACCATACATATTTTACTAAATGATAATATCAAAACAACATATAAAAGTAAAAGTCTAAACCAAATCGATCTTTGAGTCTACATGTAGGATAAAAATATTACGTAAGTTTTAGTCTGTAGCATCCCACTGCAGGGCAAAGACCTCCTCTCACGAATAAGGGTGAGAGGGAGTGGGCCCTACTCCACCACGCGGGCCCTGTGCGGGTTAGTGAAGGCGCTTTAGTGGTCAACTTTCTGGCCCTGGCTTAACGAATAGTTACAACGCCATCTGACGGAACTATCCGAGACTAACTGCTTATCGTGCCTTTAGGGACACGGAAACCCTCGAAAAACCACTAAACGGTCATCCATCCAAAGACTGACCGGACCTGACGTTGCTTAACTTCGGTGATCCTTTCAAATACCGAAGCTCCACTACGCCAACGAGCACTTCGCGAACATGTAGGATAACAATTACAAATGAGCAAAAACAAAAATCTGGTTTTTTATACTTAAATTAAGCTTAAATTATTCCAAACGTCGCTTGTTATTATCCCTTTGTCCTACCGTGTAATTCTACAGTTCTACTCTTAATTTCGCCTTAACTTCTTACAGTCTTAACTCATCAAACAAAACGGAGACGTCGACGAATGCATTAACGTTTCAAAATCAATTTCCCGTACCAACTGCCACCGGCTCTCGACACCCGTTCCCCTCTCATCCAACTAGAGCTGGCAGGAAATTAACTAAAATGACAGCTCCGATTGGAATCATCCGAGTAGAAAGTAAAGCTATTGATTGAAGATTGAAAACACGTAGCATATGTAATCACTTAAAGGAAAAATCGTGTTGGGATAACCATAAACATAACGTAAAAAGACTCTTATGGAATTGACAACATTTCATTTTAAGAAAGGTACCAAAATAAGAAAACCATTTGGAGATTATGTGATTCAAAGCTTACGAGTATATCAAAATTATCAGATTTTTCTATCCATTATTTCTCGAGTTATTTGAAAAATACTGAAAAATATAATAGAGTTTGAATGAGATTTTATTCCTTTGCCTGCTTGGCTTTTCTATTGTATTTGACAGTTTTTAATTTTAATGTTATTGCGGCCAAGGCGTTTAATTGTATAGTTTTAAAGTTATAGTGCCTCAAAGATTTCCATACAAATCTTAAATTAACCCTAGCATTAAAACTGTATATTTTAACGAAAATCGGACTTCATACAAGCATAGAGATTAGTTTCTAGATTTTTTCAGGAAAATTTATTTGACTTTAATTGGTTAGTATTGAAAATATCACCAGACTTCGTTTGTATGCAGCGCGCATTTACGCATTCGGAATAAACTTCTCTTAAGATTGTAACGCCGTCCTTCCAGTCTCAGAAAAAAATTTAAAATGAAAACACCTCATTGTTTTGTAAACATTTTGTAGTTGCGGACAAGTTTGTGATATGTTCCAAATGAAAAAAAAAACAAATCTAACGCACATTTTATACCGTCTTCGTCTTACATTGTTTACTAGACAATTTTTGTTCCTAATAAAATTCATGTCAATGTCACAGATGACAAAAAAGTACTACGAAAATAAAATCCAGTTTGATCTAGATTCAATATCGGCTGGAGATTGTACAAAGGCATCGTTGTGGGCGGCCGTAATTTAAATTCTGTTGAATTTTAAATCTATTGGCTGCCGCCGTTGAATAAACGAGCTTATATAGATCCCAGTGTATTTATTATACACGTGCATGTGTAGTATTTATGAGTCAAACAGTAGCTATGCTGTTTCGATTGTTAACTTGTTTTCCCAGCTCAAAAACAGTCCAATATAACAACCAAATTATGATTATGACACACTTTGATTATATTTAGAGTTTTAGTGTGGAATAACGTGTTAAGGGGCAATGAGAGCAAAACATTGCAATCGTTGCAGAAACGCTCATTAAAGTTAATCCTCCATTAAATCTCTTGTTGTCACTTTTTGTCTTGTTGAAGTGGTAAAAGCTAGCAAGAGATTTAATGGAGGATTAACCTTAATGAGCGTTTCTGCAACTGAGTGTAGGCCAAATTGATTAATCGTATGTAGGTAGTCCATTTGTTACGGAAAAGTCAACTAAAAAAAATCTTATTTTAACTGATGGTATGTAGCGCATAAAATTTAGGGAATACTTCAAATTCAGATTATCAAATTGAACAACTTTAAGTATGGAGCCAACATCGAAATCATGATGATAGATTAGCTGCTCCATACATTTGGGTCATAGACTTTTACTTTAAAATAAAAATTTTTTTCGCGATTTCGATGTTGGCTCCACAATGAAAGTTTTTACTTTAGATTGTCTGAAGCATCCCGTAAACTAAAAAATATGGAACGCATATAAGTTTACATATATTGGATGTATTTAATTGTACTTTATATATTTTGTTTTGTTTAAAAGAAGTGTGTTGCAGAGTTTCTGGCCGCATCTTCTCTACAACGGAACACTTTCCGACGCGGTGGTAGTTTCAAAAACATGACGTCAAGAAGTTATCTATGTGATTTTATTTTGAATAAACAATTTTGACTTTGACTTTTCGACTTTGACACCCTGTACAAAACAATCAATTTTAACACTACGATGATTGAAGGTTTGTTTGTAATTACATGAAACTAGAACAATCCTTCATGATAATAAGTTGATAACGAATTCAAAAATTCAACCAGACTTCTGATGGATGCTTGTAAGTTCAAGAGACAATCGGAGAAGATTGTCGGGATTTTCAATACAAGACATGACCTACTGATTCCCCGAGGAGCACTCGATTCCTGCGAAGTCTATAAACACTGATAGTGGTTTCCATCCCCTTATTTCACGTTCGCGCCATAACTTGAACCAACAGCGTCTCAAGAAATTTAATATTACCCGTGCTTACATTTTTTTCGCCCATTTACATGATACATTTGACGTGAATTGCGCATTTCGTTTAACTGAAATATTACTTTATTATTAAATTCATAAAACTGAACGTTTATGACTAAGCGCCTCAGTGTCCGTCTGTTCGTTCGTTTGTAATAAACAATTTGATTAGAACTACATAATATTGGTAATAGAAAGATGAAAAATGTTTGTAAAAGCAGAAGTTCAACGATATTTTATTTCCAGGATCTCTCTGGTGAAACGTGGATGTTCTGAGGTTTCAGAATATCTCTGACTACCCCCTCGGGGAATATAGTCGTGATCATATGCTATGCTATCTCTCTTTTTTTTCGCTTTCACCTCCGACCTATTTCCAAAATAAACTACTGAGTGTAGATTAAATGACATTCATCATTCATTTGTTACCAGGGGGGAGGGGACATACCCCCCCCCCCCCAAATCATCATAATGTGTTCAATAAAATTGTGTAATGTGCAATAAAGTCTAATTTACTCGTCATATTTATTATTAGTGATCCCCCCAAAATTTCAGGCTGCGACCGCGCCTGTTTATTTCATATAAACAAAGATCTTATCGTAAATTGTGCACTTTGGTACGGAACACAAATTCCGTTTGTTGGACTTGCACTTACCTACCTGTTTTTTACATTTATTGCGCACATACATCATTTATACCGTTATGTACAGCACAGAGTACACAGTGAAACGTGATAATGTTCTGAAGGAAGGCACGTTTGTTTACGATCCTTCGATATAACGATACATCATCTTGGAGTAGGGAGCCGAGCTATTTTCTTATTTTTATTGCGTTATTTTTTTCTTACAATTTTCTGTTAGTCTTCATTTGGTCGAAAGTCGAAACGATATTTAAATTAAATAGAACAGTTATCAAAATTAACCAATAAATCGATCGAAAACATTGCCCTTCTTTTTTTTGACTTCATCTATCACTAATATTTAAACATTTTAGACCTTCGGACTACTCAAATTCAACATTTTTTATCCAAAATAACGAATGAATGAATGAAACTTCCTTACACTTACTTACTTATACTTTATCACCCAAATAGTTTTCTGAAGTAATTTTATTGACTGTACTACCGCGTCAGAATGTATGCTTCGTCTATTCTCCAAGGGAGTCCCTTGGAGAGAAGATGCCGCCAGAAACTCTACAACATACATCTACTACTTTGGTTTGGATTTGAAATTCTTCTTTTTAACACTTTATAACAATCATGTCTTATTTTAAACTCTATTCTTTTAGCAATCATTCCAGACGAATGGTTTAAATGAATGAACGGAGTAGTTGAACCGTTATCAAATCATTCACAGTCTATTCACGATCGTCGAGCAAAAGAGAGTAAATGAAATGAAACATTGGCAATTTCAGTGCCTATTTTATTTCCATTTACAGAAAAGAAACGAGAATTTTATCGTGAACAATACAGCAGTCAGGAATACAGTAAATAATATTCAATCATGAATCAAACTCAATGATCAGATTTAAGAACACGCGAATTCTTTTCCTCAAAAATGTATTTGTGGTCATCAAATATTTCTATTATTAACAGTAGGTACAAGAGTACCAGTACATTCTACGGATTAGTTTAGAACTCTATTACAACAACATTAAAGTAGTGTTTTGCTTACATAGCTATTTACTTACAAACTTTAAGCGTAAACCCTGAATATTAAAACAGGTAACTGATATTACTGCGAGAGTTTAAACGCGTACCGGTACTTTATGTTTCCTGAAATTCGTATTTGATTAAGTTTCCTACAGAACATACTGAACATATGGAAGAATATAGTATTGTTTCATTATTAAGTTCCTAGAAACTTTTTTGAAATTGAACATGAATTTTTAAAAATTTACTTTTTTGTTGCCAACCCTACTTTCAATCCTTGACATATTTATTCGACACAAACGAATTCACAACATTGCTTTACTTTGCTCAAGCATGGGTCTTAATTACAAGCTCTGCTTAACATATGGGTCTGTAAAGATTAAATGTTACACACAGCATAATACAGTAATTTAAAAAAAAGTAAAAATTTATTAAAACCAAGTATTTATTTGATTATAATAAATTTTCATCGATATTTCAGAGAGGATATTCAATTTTGATTTTTTGGATTTTCAAGACGATGTCCAGCGATAAAAACAAAGTAAAAAAAAATTGTTGAAAAACCACGAAACAAGCAGAAAAAAACATTGATAATTTTTTTTTTATGGCTTTATCTTCCGGTGTCCGTATGTTTTTGTAGATATGTATACAGTCCCACACAACACATTCGGGTCGAATTGGTTTGCAGTTTAGTACGAAACAGCAGATTTATACGCGATTTAGATATTGGTCCCATAGAGAAAGTTGTTGTATGATAGTCTCATCTCCTTAAAAAAACATCAGCATATTAAGAAGGACCCTGTGTATAATGTTATGTAAAATTATGTGCGAAACATTATTCAAATTAAAACTCGACTGAAGCAGAAGGTGTTATGTTAGCATATCACATCCACAGTTTCTGCTCGAAATATTCCAAGAACCATTACTGCTAAGAACGCAATCAACGTTCTACTCAAACGTAACTTTAACGTACACGTAAACGTCAACTCGAAGTCAAAGTGAAAATGAACTTGCTTTGCTACGCGAGAACATTTTCAAGGACGTTTTCAAAGCTTTTGCATATGGAACAGTTTGGAGCTGAGATTTCATTTATCTCGGAGAATTTTAAATGAATGCAATTATTTAGTTCGCGCTGGTCCTCTTTGTGGCTCGGACATAAATAAGTAGGTAGTTGCATACTTGATATAGTACCTACATATACTTACGACCATAATCCCGTTTCATTTGGTCGGATCCTTTCATACAACCACCAAATAACTTTTTAAGCGTACATATCTGTATAAAAATCAATTAATTATATTTGATTACAAGCCGAATGCAAATCATACACAGAAATACAAATAAGGCGGTCTTATTCCAAATCGTAAAATTGCGAAAAAAAACAGCTGTCCCATACATTTGGATACAATAGGATTGCAGTTTTGAATGGAACTGTCTTTTTTTCGCGAATTCGACGTTGTTCCTATAGAGAAAGTTGTTCAGTTTGATGTTCTGGTCATCCCCTCAAAAAACCGTTAGTATATTAAGAAGGACGCTGTATATGTATAATGTATTCAACATGTCTGGGTTGGGAGTAAGGTAATATTGAAGTTTTTGGAAAATACCTTTTACTGCCTTCTTAAATACATTCACTTAGATTCTAAGTAAGTAGTCTAGGATAAGTGTTTGGGTTCAAAAGAACAAATTCCAGGTAACCCTGTATGCGCCCACCTCGTAGAACAAGTCATTTATACGTGAAGGAATTTTTAATAACGGAACATAACCTGGAGCCTGCGACGTCAGAGGGTTTGTTTGTCGGTGAAAATTGTAAGATGAAAGAAAAGGGGTGACAATGTTATTTATATGTTACAACTAAAATGTTTCTAGAGCTTTGCGAAGACATTTTTAAGTCGAAAGATCTTTGTGTAACGTGTAAATTACGCGTGCAATGCTTTTCCCTATCAAGGCGTGAGGCAACACACAATTTTTTTCTAATAAGTGCCGAAATTACGCCGCGTAAATTCGGCAGATGTGTCGCTACACTAAGAAATAGCAATTGGTAAAGAATTATGTTCAAGAAATAACAACTATTTAAAAGATGACAAATGAAAAGATAAAACAAAAACCAAACACTTGTTTAAGTAATTTTCATGAGTCTTTGCAATACACTACAATAATTTTATTGTAAGTGTTCTACTTGATCATACAAAAAAATCTGGGAAAAGCAAATTACAATGTTAAAACTTTTTCTTTTTTAAGAACCGGAGAAAATGTTCCTAAACAAAGTGAAAGAACATTTCCTTGGCTTTGAGCGATAAACAGGATTAAAATTACATAGCACCGAGTGGGCGAGGCGATCATAAATCTTGTGGCGAGCCACGTTGAATGGCTAGTTTATGAGTTTATGTACGAGTATACCATAAATGTATAGTGAAACAATAACGACCGGGCTACTTTCAAGAAACGTGAAAATAATTTTTTTTTTGCGAATTTGTACAACATTTACCGGATACAAGGTATCTTTTGCGCCATCCCTGGATCATCATCATCAGCCTGTATACGTCCCACTGCAGTGTACAGGCCTATCCTCAGGAAGGATGTATAGTCGTTAGTCCACCTGGATCATACTGAATTGAACGAAATGGCGAAGAAGAAAAAAAATT